>OY744461.1:6781904-6895910 GCA_963556145.1 Hygrocybe punicea | reverse complement strand
GAAAGTGGACATGTTTTCTTGTGTAGACATGTTTTAAGCTTATAACACTAGCTGCTCATAATATAACTGAGACCATAGCAATAGCTGACTGTGGTATAGCTAAGTCTACAGCAATATCTGGCTGTAGTATCACTATGCTCATGGCAATAGCTTCCTATAGTATAATCAAGTCTCTAGTAGTAACTTGGCTAAAAGTTAACTCAACCTCTCAGCTAGTATGAGGTTCAGTATACTGGAATTATGTAACTAGTGGACTGACAAGGCTTGAAAAAACATCAAAAGACCTTTTGTTGGAGAGGCAAGTAAACTAACATTGCAAATTATCAAAGGCGAACCAATCGTATAGTATAGCAGGTGAAAACACCAAAATACCACTAGTTAGAGGGAGGCAAGTAATCTAACATCATAATATATCAAAGTCATATAGTGGACGGCCTGACAAACATCAAAACACCTCTAGTTAGAGGTCAAGTAAAGTAATACTAAGATATACCTAAGTTAAACCACTGATATATAGCAGGAGGCTTGAAAATCATTAAAACACCTCTAGTTAGAGGTAGGCAACTAAGCTAATCTCCAAATATATCCAAGTCAAACCAGCCAGATGTAGCAGGAGGCCTGAAAACATTGAAACACCTCTAGTTAGAGGTAGGCAAAGATGGTAATCTCAAAATGTATCAAAGTTCAAAATATATCCGGCTTCCTAAAAATCTGTGCTAAACCTTTGTGTAAACAATCCGAGACCATTTTATATTTCATCAGCCCAAATGGTCATACTTGACTGTACTAAGGAATGCATGGTAGAATGTGATGTCCTCAAGTCAATCTGGAAGGAGGTGGAGTTTGTCAGCAATCTACGGCATGTATGGCATGTCTGAGGAAACAATCAATGTGCTTAGTTACCGAGTTGCTGAACAAGCCCTTTTATAAGTTAGTATGTTAGTTATTGCTGTTTTCAAAAGTCATGACCTTTTGAAAAGTAAATCTTTTAAAGAGGAAGACCCTAGTGACATTGATAACTCATGAAATACTTCACTAAATTGCATAGTTTGACAGGGAGAGTTTGTCTATGTTCTATGGGCTATCTTTCTCTGTATTTACATTTTTAAAATATATGGTATGTAGAGAGTTATAGGTGAATTGTTGATTTCAGTCATCTCAACTTGTACAATGAATATCTCTGCAGGAAATGCTTGGATTGACATGGTTGTGGAGAGAAATTTGTTCTATTTTTCAAGGGCTACAAGGGCCTATACTGTGTTTTTCCATATTTTGAAAGTCTGAAGGAGAAGTACACAAAAATGTCCTCTGTATAAATAACATGACAATAATCCAAAATATGGAAAAACACGGTATGGGCTCTTGTAGCCCTTGAAAAATAGAATAAATTTCTCTCCACAACCATGTCAATCCAAGCATTTCCTGCAGAGATATTCATTGTACAAGTTGAGATGACTGAAATCAACAATTCACCTATAACTCTCTACATACCATATATTTTAAAAATGTAAATACAGAGAAAGATAGCCCATAGAACATAGACAAACTCTCCCTGTCAAACTATGCAATTTAGTGAAGTATTTCATGAGTTATCAATGTCACTAGGGTCTTCCTCTTTAAAAGATTTATTTTTCAAAAGGTCATGACTTTTGAAAACGGCAATAAGTTAGTAAGTTAGTGGGTGACTTCCCGCAGCATTTCTAAATATTTGTTAGAATAAACTTGACAAATAAAAAATATAAATGGTAGTCAGCCGAGATGCCGTGCACGTTCAGGGTCCAGATTTTTTTCATCGGTCAAGTTTGAACCGTTTCTAAACCTTAATCTGTTCGACACCCCCCCCCCCTCGAACAGACTTTTCAGCTTATATTTTGTGAACATAAACCCAAAACAGAAAGAGTGCTACCAAATGTAGGTAAGATGTTTCGAGGTCTCATATTCTGGCTGACTTCTGTCGTTCAGCAAGCTCCGGTTGTCCTCTTATAAATTGAGCTTGACAACTCCGTCGACATCATCTGGTGCGCTGTTTTCACCATTGGTTGGATGCTGAACTCTTCCGGGCACAGTGTAAGGTCCCTGCTTGTCATGTGGCGGCTTTGAGGCGCTTTGAGGCTTAACTCCTTTCCAGGCTAAACTATGCTGGCGACCCTGCCATGTTTCAATATATGGCGCAACTTGCAATGCTTCTAGCTTGCCTGTGATTGTCGAGGCCCTGCCAGAACCGCCTTACAAATGTAGTTGCCATCGCTCCGAATCCAACTATAAAATGACCTCAACATCGCAAAGAAGTCCACCCACCGACGACACTCCTTTTTTTCACTTCCTCGTTACATTGCTCCTTATCATTTTTAAGATGGCTGAATTACCTGTCTTCCATTTTTCACCACCCTCTTCGAAAGTCCCTGAACTATGCTATGATGACAATAACCACCTGTATGCTTGCGACTCGTGAGGAAACTGGGTTCCATACCATGGCCCATTACAGGTATGAGTTATAATACATCAAAACTTGTTAATTTTTGCTTACATTCTTCAGTTTGGCCAGGTTGCTGCCACTAATAATGGCATCCATGACACCTCACGTCGTGGACCCAATCTGCCACCAACTAATGCATTTCCTGTACGTCCTTTTCTTTCTTTTTGGTGGGGATTGCCATGCTGATATATGTGCTATAGAGTCCTGCCCTTGTGGCGCCGTCTAAGATGCCCTCATCTTCTAGTGATCGCCATGACATCGCAATCAATCCATCCCTGGTTCCCCTTCCAAATGACGATAACAGAGACCTGTCAGACCCTCCTGCCATCGCTAAAGCCCGTGGTTATTCTGCTTCGGCCAAAATTGCCGGAGCTTGGCGTAAAGCTTCATCAAACGGCAAGAACCTGGCACCTGCTGCGGTAGTGGCGAAGAAGCGCAAGACAGTTCCTAATGTTGAGGATTTAGATGTTGTGCAGTCGAGACGTGGCTGACCACCGGGTGCTGGGAATTACGCAGACAATGACGTGGCCATTTTGCTGGACTTCATGGAAGATGAACTCCCCATTGGAATGCGTGGCTGGGGTATTGTCCATGCCAAGTACATGAATTGGGCCTGTCAGCATTGGCGCCCTGAGCATGGCCTCAAGTCTCTGGAAACAAAATTCAAACAGGTAAGAATGTCATTTACATTGTCGTATTTGATCTGACATAGTTTCAGCTTGTTAAAACAACTAAACCAACTGGCAATGGCGTGGTTTCACCCGCTGTTGAAAGGGCATGGAAGATAGATGCGCTCATCAACGAACGTGCAGGAACTCGTGAACTTGCAGATTCGGACTATGATGGCGACGCAGATGATGCTATCATTGATACACCAACCCCAGCAGCAGAGTTGAGCAGCGATGATGACAAACCTCCTCCCCTGAAGGTCACAGCTCACATTACCTGTCCTGACATTTTGTCGCGTCCTAATCGCAACCAAGCCCGTGGACGTGAGATTGATGTCATGGAGAAACTAACTAGGGCCTTTGAACCATCTGCACAGCAAGCACGCGATGAGCAGCGTGCAAGTCGTTGTAGAGGCTCCGGGCCCTCTGGACCCGAATCCTCTTCATATCCCACTTCGTCCCCGTCCATTCCCATTCACGTATCGTCGATTCCGCCCAATTCCGGTCCTCTCCATCAATTCCGCTCCGGATTCCACCTCCGGAATCGTTCCTACTCAAGATGCAATGTCTCTAATGACCCGGAATTAGTACATATATAGTTACATATGATATATCTTCGTTTCCCGTTACTTAGTACATAGCACCATTCCTCCTATACTCCGCTCCACTCCAGTCCTATCAGTTACAGCCTTCGGTTGTAGTACATAGTTACTACAGCACAGGTAGTGTATGTCACAGGTGTGGGTTTACCTGCGGTGTCACAGGTACAGGTGCCACAGGTTCAGGTATGGTGTTAAATTTTCCCACCTGCCGGCACACCGGACCTGTTACCGCGGGTTCACGGTTTTGTCATGGTCACACAGTGACACCTTTGTTTGTCGACACCTCAGTTTGTTTGTCGTCGCTGACGACTCGGAGATCCATCGTCTCGTTGCTGGATTCAGGACTTTATGCCTTCAATGGCCAGCGACAGCCCTCCATCACCAGATCCTGATGATTGGGTACCAAGCACTGGCAACATAATTGCGGTGTGTGCGACTAGCGTCTTGTCTTCTCGGATCGTTTTTTTCCAGCCTTGTCTCGCCCAAGTCGATATCATGCTCTCGATCATCAATTGTAGCCCTGTCTCACAGGACTCACATGTATCTCTTATTGTGTCTCATTTTCTTAACATTGCGCTTGGATCAGCGGTGGGTGTTTCGCTCTCTCAAGACTGACAATTGGGCTTATCAATACCAAGCAGCATCTCTCCACTCCGTTATTGTATGGCGCCATGGGCCCCCTTTCGACCCGAGCCTTGATAAAGCCGTTGGCCGTGTTTACTGCTCCCCATCCAATCATGGCCCGTCCCAGCTCAGCTACTGCTCACTCTGAATCACCCCCACTCTCTATACCTGTCAGCGATGACAAAGTTCAATCTGTTCAAGCCTCGGAAGGCACAGAAAAGGAGACGGATGAGCAGGAACTCGGTGAGTATGACTTTGGCTCGTTTCGAGTGCTGCTAATGCCTGGGGATCATCAGCTCGTCTCAAAGAGTCTTGGCGCTCGCCCGTTTACCAATTTTTCAATAGCAATGTCACTGCTGGCTATGAAAAAGGACGCAAGTATCATTTCTTCAAGTGTGCTGCACCGCGATGCCGCAACAAAGGTCTCCACGGCGTTCGGCGTTTCCAAGATTCGAAGGACCGCGGTGGGACATCCAATCTGAAGTCCCACGCCGTGCGATGCTTCGGTGAGGACGTCGTCGATGCAGCGTTCGGTTCCAAACCGACACCTGTCAGTCGGGACGGTTCCATCTTTGCCAGCTTCGCCCGACAAGGCCAGGCGCCTGTCAAAGTCACCCATCGCGCGCATACCTCTGAAGAAACGCGAGCTCATCTTGCCCGCTGGTGTGTTGAAAGTGCCCGGCCCACCAAGATCGTTTCCGACGCTCAGTTCATCACGATGATGAAGGCTGGCCGTCCATCCACCGTCATTCCCTCTCCAGCTACTGTCAGACGGGACATCAAGGCAGCGTTTGAGCGGTGCCGCGAACGTATTGACAAGATTCTCAAGGAACACTCCGGCCAAGTCCACTTCGCTACTGATGCCTGGACGGCTCCCAATCATCGAGCCTTTGTGGCCTGGACTGTTCATCTCCACCATGATGGACATATTCTCACTTTTCTTCTCGACGTAGTGGAGGTGCCGGAGTCCCACACGGGTGCTACTCTTGCACGTGAGTTCCACAATACGCTCACAAGGCACGGTCTCGAGCACAAGGTCAGTGTGCCCATCTTTATTCACAAATGGGAATCTGAACTCGTCCCTCAGATACTTTCTTTTACAGCTGACAACGCTTCGAACAATCTCACGCAAGCAGCTAAACTGGACGGTCTCCCCAACTCCTTCGAGGCAGTCAATCAAATACGATGTTTCAATCACACGATGCATCTTTCAGCGGTGGCGCTCGTAAAGTCATGCAGTGGCAATCAACGCGATGGCCAGACTGCCGATATAGTGGGAGGCAGTGAGGGCAGTGAGTTGCCGTTTGAAGGCGAAGATGCTGATGATGACGATCCCGAACCCGATGAGGCGTCCGATGCTGGCGATGACGATCCTGATGATGTGGATCCATTTGAGGAGCTGAACGAGGACGAAAGGGAAGAGCTTGAGAGCAACATCAAGGACTTAGTGCGTGTTCTTAAGGTGAGCACCCAGTTTCCATACCCTCCAATCCATGCTAACGCTGTGTCAAGTTGTTCAAAGACGCAACACTATTCTTCTCCACCGACAACATCGAGACGATTGCTCACATCATCCCAATGATGGATCGCCTTGATACCATGCTACAGGACTCGGCAACCGAGCCTCTCGTGCCAGCCATCAAGCATGCTCTGAAATTTGCTCGGAAGATTATTGACAAGTATTATGAGAAGACTGATCTCTCTAATATGTACCGAATTGCAATGGGTGAGTGCCCGTCTCCACCACGCCACTGTCACCATTCTAAGATTGTCTAGTGCTCCACCCCCAGATGAAGCTTTCCTACTTCCGCTCGCACGGGTGGGAACAAGCCTGGATCGAAACTGCTGAGGACATGGTTACTGAGGAATTCGTCAAGTATGACAAGCCTACGCAGCCGGCGGAAGCAACCGATGCCGCTCATCAGGAGGAGATGGACCTTTTTGATATTCCCATGGACGCTGTGCCGACTGTATCGGAACTGAAGGTATATTTGTCCCAGCCGATCGAGAGGGTCAAAGACCCTATCGCGTGGTGGTGGGATCATCGCGCAGTGTTCCCAAGGCTCTCAGTCATGGCACTCGATTATCTTAGTGCTCCTGGTAAGTGTTCTTGCCATGTGTTCATATATTCTCACACCCATGCTATACAGCTACCTCGACCGCAGTTGAGCGTGTGTTCTCGAAAGGCCGCCATCTTCTCCCATATACCCGGAACAGGCTCTCTGCATCCTCGATCCGGGCATCGCTTTGTCTTGGAGATTGGTGCCGCAAAGATTTGGTAGTAATGTTGGATGTGATTGAGGCTGTACAGCGTCGCAACGGTAAACGTAAGAGGGTGGAGAGTGATGGCGAGGCGGCAACAGTGCCAACAGATGTGGAGACCGACAATTAGGTACAATGTGCCATGTCCGTTGATAGTCCGTTGATCGGTTATAAGTATTCATGCGGGTTCCCCGCGGTGTTTTCACATGGTGTCATACCCATGGTTTGTGCCTGAAACCCATGGTATAAACCTGGACCTGTGTACACCTCACCTGTCACAGGTCTGGTGTTACAGGTGACAGGTGTGGTGTGTCAGGTTCACACCCTTGGTGTCACCTGTGTCACACACTAAGCACAGGATCTCTCCCAGTAGTATAAAAGATGTACCCTTATACTACAACCATAATTATATCATATCCCACCATATCATATTGCATCCCTTCGGTTCTATTTCTTAGTCCTCGCTTCGTATCATCTCATCAGTCTTCGTACTCCACTCTCTTCACTTCCCCTCTGATCCAGAACCCTGGATTCGGGTTGGATTGACTAGACTACTTAGACACTAAACTCCTCTGATCACTTCTTAGCTGATCACCCTTTTCGTAGATTCCCATTTCGGGTCTACAACCAAACTCGCCGTCACATCGTTCTCTCCAAAACTCTCAATTCATGGTACTATCTCACCAGCTCCGAGATGCTCAGGCAATGATCGAGTCCCTGCGATCACAGGTCATGGATCTTCAAAGTCAAGTTCACACTTTGGCAAGTGCTCGAGATCGGGCTGAACTGAAAATGGAGATGCTGCAGATGTCCATGGCAACTGGAGCTCCTCGAGTTCGTCAACATATGCCTGCTCCCGTTTATTCGCACCAAACCAGATCGAAGCGCAAATACAAAGAGACACATCCAGATGGTAGTGGGTCTGTTTATTGGATGACAGACACTGATATCAATTCATCGGATGCTGAAAACAAGCCAATCCGATGTCGCCAATTCCCTCCCCGTTCCTATGGTTCTCATCATCCCCGTTCTCATGGTTCTCAACATCTTACTTTGCCAACAACATCTTGCCATCGTTCACCCTCGATTATTTCCATCAACTCCAGTCCTGCACTGGCTGCACGTCAGGTTGGGCTGTTACCATTTGAACCCATTCTCAATAATCCTGCCGTTCCACCGGTTCAAGTCAAGCTTGAACCTATTACGCCAGTTCAAGTCAAGCTTAAACCTGTAGTTATTTAATTTTCTTTGATCCATTCCTTCACCCACGGTCTTTACTGGAAATTTTCTATTACTCCGTCACACTGTCTTTACTCATCGTTTCATCATCTTTCCTCATCTCGCAGTCGTTACTCGTTGTCTTCAAAGCATAACTCGTTAGTATTAACTATATACAGTCTTTACTCATACACGGCTACAGTATGAAAACGAGCAACACGGTCATTTTTCCTCTGCTCCGAAAATAAAATGTTCTCAAATGAATCCCACACCCAACTATCCATCGCAGCAGCCCGCCATTGAGGCATATATACTGATTGAATTTGGTTAAGTCCCACCCTTTGACATCGTAGGCAAAAACTGCGCACACAACTCTCTAGAAGGTCTCCATGGCGATCTGAAAATGACACTTCCAGTGGCACACGTAGCTGCCCAAATGACCCTTGTAGTCCACGATTTCCCCACTCTGCAGTTTGCCTATATGACAATAGTTGCCGATCGAAGGCAAGAGCGTCTTCTATTGCCCCTTGAGTTCCCACTAGAGATTGCCCTGCTGTGCTTGGTGCACGAATCTTGCCAAGAATTGAGTCCATACCATGGGAGAATGCCATGTCGGCAACAAGGTAGTAGCCGTTGGGGGTGTGATTGAGAAGCTTTTTATAGATCGGTTTTGCAATGCGAGAGTCGTGCCAACTGCCGGGGGCATTCAAGTTTGCAGCAATGATGGTCCCTGATGCCACGTAAGTTAGCTAGTAATAGACTTAGATTGGAATGCGTACGTACCATCAGGAGAAAATACCAAAACAGAAGAAACGAAGTGACTGGATAACCATGCGTTGTATGTTGCATTCTCGATGTCCTCGTCACTCGAAGTCTGAATGGGTAATTTCAAACCATCGATGCTCGCAAAAGCTCCTGTCAAGAGTGGGTGTCGCTTGTGGATGATGGCATTGAGCTGGAAAAACTCGGATTGAGATGGATGGTCGTTGGTACAATGTTTAGGCCACTGAATACTAGCATCAGGCATGGATCGAAGTACATCGAGGAGGATTTTGAGGCTAAATGTTATGTACCGTGAGACTGTGGATGGGACCAATGCGAAGATCTCTTGCAGATTGACTTTGAGGATGGTAGAGTTGATATAATGTAGAACGAGACCAAGGGCTCCTTCAGCGCTTAGTGATCGCCGACCAGGACGTGAATGCCCTTCAACATTCACATCGTAACAGGGAATCGGGCTCTCGTACCATCGCTGCCCAAATCCAGCTGCCAGTATGCTGTTGAAAGTTGCAACATCAAAACCCATGGTTGTAATGAATGCCCGATCATTTTGACTAGCATGCAGTTGCTGCCAGGGTGTGTTGATCCTGGGATTCGGGAGTAATTGTGGACGAGTGAGGTATAGGCGACTCTGGTTTCGTTGTTCTGCACGTTGCAGTCAAGACAATTCGATGCCAGCCAATATGGTCGCAAAAGCAAGCACAGTCTGCTCTTGCTCGTCGTCAGCTTCTTCTTCAGCAAGATTGCTTTCGATGAATATTGCCTCATCGGATGAGGCCATCGTTGAATATATTTATTATTCTTTGGTGCTACGGTTTAGTATTTTGAATAAACACTTAACATTTAAACGTGGCTGTGCCGTCAGAAACGAAATGTTTTCACATAAATCATCTAATCGACTCTGCTCGAGTTGCACGTGTCGATTAGCCAGGTGGGACATGAACTTGTTTGGAAGGATTCAATTTCACGGCTAATTGACTCTGCTTAAGTGGAGCACGGGGGATAGCAAAAAATCGGAGCTTGTTCTTCCGGCTTGAAGCCAGGAGAGAACAAGTCCATAAGGTAGATATTTTGGAGTTACATTTGTGCCGTACAATCGGTAAAGGTCTATGTAAAAAGATGGGTTCAATATTGGGTCAATGGAATGAGAGGGGAAAGATCAGAGGGAGGCACAGAATGTCCAAGAAAGATACAACCAAAGACAAATCATGAAGAATGCGCCGGTCTGCCATGTATAAGCGCCTGCAATACAAAGGGGTTTTTACGGATGTAGATTTGAAAAGCTGTAGATGACCAGCGCCCCGCGGCCTGAATGATGTGAGGTGCCGCGCCTGAGATGGCGAGAGAAGTGGCCCCTCCAGCACGCATAGACTGGCCTGCAAGGGAGATAGGATAAATATTTCGCATGCGTTTGATAAACCAAGAACGGCGGGGGACAGTACCATCGGCCTTTAGCCAGAGTGGTGAGTGGAACGGGAAAAGGCGATCACGGGACATAACGTAGGCAAAGAAAAAACGATAAGGGTCATCAGGATCGGGGAGACGCTGGACACGGATGACATTGCCCTGAAAGAAGGAGTCGGCTTTGTGTGTAGGCAGTGTGTAACCGTAATCTAGGTGTGAAACGGTGTGTCGCAGCGAGAGTTTGCGAGGATCGTCCAAACGGCAATGGTCAGGATAGGTCAGTTCACCAAGGCGCAGGAGTGCAAAGAATCCGGTGAGGAGTTGTGCAACAAAAAGTCGGTCATCATGAGATGACCCATCGTGGATGCTTGCAGTTGCGATGCAGAGGTCTGAGCGAGAGAGGGGGTCTTTGCGTGTTGTCGGCGAACCAAAGCGGCGTTTGCATCCAGCAAGTGTGCGAGAAACGATTTGGCTGTTGCGGTGCTTGCGAGCGTCAGGGAAATGGTCCTCCAGTTGATTGACGATACCCGATAAGTAGCTGTCGACAGAAGAAGGTTTGATGTGGGAACACATGAAAACGACAAAGAAACTAAGAGTGTCAGGGGTAGGGTCAATAGGGAACGAGTGGGATTTGCAGAAAGTAAGATAAGAATTCAGAGCGGAATTGTAAGTTGAACGCGTTGACTTGTCGATAGAAAGGCCGAGGGCGACAGACCTCTCATGGAGCAGGCGCTCCAGAGTCCACGGCAGCCGGACACGCTGCCGGGACCGTCCCGGCACGGGGTTCATTCCTCCGGCACCCCCAGCTTAACACGAGGGGGTCTAGGAAGGTCTGGGAGGGGGTGGATACGCAAACGAAGGTTGGGCTGGTGGCGGAGCGCAATATCGAGGCGGTCGCGGGACAGGGCGTCGGCTATGATGTTGGAGGAGCCTTCAACGAGGCACACTCGTAAATCAATGGCGTGTGCGATCATCGTGTCGACTGCAAGCTTCAAAATCTCATTGTAAACAGGTTTTGCGGCGAGACTGTTGAATATGTCGAAGGTATTGCTGCTGTCTGTGTAAATAACGAGACGGCCTGTGAATGACAACGAGGCAGCATGAGTGAGGGCCCATAGGACGACGAGTGCCTCGAGGTAGAAAATGTTGTCCGCGGGTGCGTTGGCCGGTGGAGGCTGCTGAAACGCGATGCCCGTGGAAGGGTAGACGACTCCAAGGCCAGTCAAGCAGGCATCGCCGAATATGGTGAGATCTGCGTCAATGGGTTCCCAAACTGCAGCATTCAGTAGACGGACGCCCGGTGCTGACTCTACATGGTGGTGAAGCCAGAGTAGATCGTCGATGACCGCTTTGTTCAAGAAGATTAGCGCGTCTGAGTTGGTCTTGCCGGACATCTTATCGTAGAGGTTTGAAAGCGACGGGCGGAGGAGTGGAAAAACATTTAGAGACCAGTTCACCCACCCCGCCATGCGCTGAAATTTGCGAAGGGAGTGGCGGCGGCCACCGCGCGGCGCTGATATGAACTCGGTGATGGCGCCCAGCAAGTCGGCGTGCGCCTCTGGCATCATGGTGAAAGTCATGGCGTTGGCGTCGCAGAGGAAGCCGATGATCATCACAGTGTCGCCAAACTCTTGTTTTTCTTTCTCATGCGGTAGACCAATCTCGTCCCACAGGAGGAGAAGTTGCGTTTGTTTCCACGGGTAGAACGTGTCATACGGAGGGTAGTACGCGACGTGGCCAGTAACTTTGAAAGAGAAAGTGTCGTCAACGTATGTAAAGAGGTCAGAGAGGGACTTGACATAGATTGCAATCCATATCACAAGCGCCATGAATGCTGCCCAGATGCGATAAGCTCCGCGATTGCCGAAGTTGTTGTTACGGTCGATATGTCGCTCACCGTCGACCGTGACGACTTGTTTCGCTTGGTATAAGAAGTGGAGAGGCATTTGGCGGTAAGCTTGTGAGACATCGGATTTGAACAAGGTGAGCGGAGCGTTGCCGTGTTCACGACGAAAATTGAGTAGAGCCTGCCCTAGGTTCTGCAAGTTGTCGAGGCGAGAGCCAACAATGGCCGAGCGAGCGATGAGTGAGTTCAAAGAGTGAACACTGGCGCTGTGGTCGACGACGAGCCTCAGGTTGGTCGACCGTGGTTTAGGTACGGCGTGGACTGGCATGCTGTACATACCTGGGAGCAGTTCCCGACCAAATGACTCCGAGAAACGGCCGAGCGAAATCTCCTTGTCACGCTGAGCACGAATGAAGTCACGTTCTTTTTCCGACTTCGGGGGCCGGACAGAGGCATCGTGGGTAGAGGGGTATGAAGGATCCCACACAGACCAAGGCCAGTGATCACAGAGGAGACGAAAGGTTGGTTTGGGTGGGTCGTTAGGAGACGGGCGAACGCAGGGACGCGGATGGGAGTGACGATCTTGAAAAGGTGCGAGTTGCGCGAGATTGTGTCTACAAGTTCATCAGTGTACTCGGAGGAGGGAGGTTGTGGGAGTGGAGGATCCGATTCCGTAGTAAGCGCAGAAGGGTAAGTGCCGGTGTCAAGGTTGGACCAGAGAAAATTGCGGAAATAACGAGGACGGGAGTAGAACAGATCAGGCCTTCGTGCTGGTGCAGGAAGCAGACGTATGGTCCGCGCGACGGCATGTGGAGCAGATGTGAGCGTAGCGGCACTGAGACGACGTGGAAGGGCAGATTCCGTCATTGAAACGTCGGCAAGGCTCCGACTTCTTTTTAGTGTCGTTGCGGGCACGGTTGTGGCCGCTTGAAGCGGCTCTAGCATCTCGTTTGGTCGCTTGAGGGGACGCGAGGAAACCTGTACCAAATTCGGAAAGGTAAGATCGTTCCCAATGTGAAAACGAGGAGAAATCGCTGAGCAGGAGGTCCCTGCGGGACGCGACTTCCGTCCGGATTTTACGATCGAGGAGGATGATCCTCTCGTGAACGGAAGCGTGGGCACTGTTGAAGAGCTCGAGTACGTAGTGTTGGTAGTGTTGCAGCTCCCGGTCCCGGTGGGGAAACACCCAAAGGGTAGCTTCGGACGCTTTCCCCCAGGCGATGACCCATTCTCCGATCGTCTTGACGGACTTGATGGGGTCGGATGAGCCGAACCGGAGTTCGATGCCATCCTGAGTTTCTGGGAGGTCCGAGTGTCGTGACACACAGAGTGGTGGTGGGTGATGACCTTGTCAAGGTTGATGGATTGCCCTTTGATGAGGGCCGTCCACTCGGACTCGGGGAAAGAGATATGGCTGGTCGAGTTGAGTAGCGAACTGAGGACATATTTGATGTCTTTCGAGAATTCGAGGAGGAGCCGACGTGTCTTGGCGAGCTCGGGTTTGAGTATGGCGTCCCCGATAATGTTCGCGACGGTCCAAGGAAGGGCGGAGTCATCGACTCTCCTTCGTTTCGGTTCGCTGTCTCGTTCGATCGAGGATGCGCGAGATGGATCCGGTCTAGCAGCGTGGGTGTGATCCTGTCCAACAATGTGGGTTTCAACTGGTTCGACAATCCCGGCTTCATCCGGTCCAGCAGCGTGAGCTCTATCCGGTCGCGGAGAAAGGGGGCGTTGCGAGTCGATTGGGTCGCCGATGAATGGTCCGGGAATGATGTTGGTCGCTGAGTCGTACCTGTCGAGCATCGCGAGGTAGGATGCGAGAGCACTGCTTCCTGCGCTGTCGAGTTCCCTAGATCCAGGGATTGTATCCGCGAGAGCAAGGAAAGCGTCGGACTTGGAGGTGGCTCCTCTCCTGAATGTGTTGAGGATGAGCTCGCACTGTCGAGTGATGTCCGGCCTAGCAAGGAATTCCGGGGCTGCAGATATAATCGCCTCAGAAGAGATAACTTCTTCTCGTGGTGCTTGACTGGCAAGTTGCGATGGTGCTTGTGAATTTGACGTGTGCGTGAATGATTCCGTTCCGGTCCGTCTCTGCGAAGACCCTGAGTCCGCATTGGTGCGAGAAGTCATAAAAGAGATTTGATGGAATTTATTCAGATATGAAAAAGAGAATAAAAAAATAATCTCTACTCCTGGTGAGCCAAAGTGGTGAGTACGGCTCACAGGAAAAGAGGGATACGCTACCTGGGTGAACCAATGCGGTGAGAGAAAGGAGGGTGAGACAAACTCCTGTTTCTCCGCACGAGCTTGGGTTCACCCGAAAGGTAGGGTTACGCTTTGTCAGAAAGGAGGTACGCCTGCGTGAGGGAATTACGCCATAGAACGGGATACGGCGAGATCGCGTGTAGTAGAAAAGCTCTCGTCTATTAGACTTGAGTAAAATTATTTTTTAAACTCGATTATAAATGCTGCGGGAAGTCACCCATTATCAGGGGTCCTATTAGTAGGCAATCAATAATTCTAACTCCACGAAATGTTATAAAATTAAGTTGTACATGAAGGATGAAGTAAGGAAAGTCTCGGGCGTTCCGAACCAGCTGCTTCCCAACATGCTTATTATTACTGATGCACCAACTCAACGGACCGCCTCATGATCTCCTCCAGCGGCCACCGTTCCCCTGCTCCATGCTTCAAGTCCAAAATGTCCCCTATCTCATCGCACGCCCGAAGTACCACATCCATGTCCTCCTTCGTATGCGACGCGCTCACACAGAACCTCACCCGCGACGTCACCAGTGCGGTGGCCGGATACGCCACGACGACGACAACCACTGGTGTGCCACGTTGCTTCATCATGCGGTGGAACACTGGCATTTTGCCTGGGTTGAATAAGAGCAATGGGACAATGGGGGAATCAGCGTGCCCGTAGGTGATAAACCCGAGTTTGCACAGCCCGCGGGAGAGGTACCGCGAGTTGAACGCCAGGCGCCGCAATCGCAATCGCCCCTCCGAGCCATCTCGCAAAGCAGGTGTAAGCGCCATCCAAGACGGGATAGCATTTAGTGGCGCGGGGCCGGGATGTTCCTCGTGTGTCAAGCATAAAATTGAAGGAGCATTGTCAAAGGCAGACATCGACGATGGCGGTAATGAAATTCCCATAATGCTGGCCATGCTGGCAATAACCTGTGTCAGGACCGGAGGTGTCATGGATTCGGCGTACGCGCCGGAATGACCTTTCAAGCGGAGCCGGTCCATGAGAACCCTGGAACCTGCGAGATAGCCTCCTGAGGCGCCAAAGGACTTGGTGAATGTACCCATTAGGATATCTATTGATCTTGGTGAAACGTTGAAGTAGTCAGCGACACCACGGCCGTGCGGACCCAAAGCACCGATAGAATGTGCTTCGTCAACGAAGAGATAAAACTTTCAAGGTGTCAGTGGATGGAGAGTGGAGGTGGAAGAAGACATGCGTACCTTGTATTTCTTCTTGAGGTCTAATATTGCTGGCAGGTTAACCATCGTCCCCTCCATGCTGTATAATCCTTCGACGAGGAGTAGGATCTTCTTCCATGGTCTGTGTGTTTTCGGCTGTCCCTGACTGATCATTTCTTTCAACAGGTTCTCGAGGCTTTTCATATCGTTGTGCTTGAACATGCGAACGTTCGCATCGCTCAGTCTCACACCAAATCGGATGGAAGCATGATTGAGCTCATCCGAGATTACCAAACATCCTTTACCGACCAGAGCGGGAATAAACGTTGAGTTCGTGGCAAAACCCATGGAGCTGATGAGAGCGTCCTCCATGCCGACGAACCTCGCCACGAGCGCCTCACCAAGCACATGAAGATCATTTGTACCACCCTCAAGCCGCGCACCGCAGGAGGAGATGCCGTACCGCTTTAGAGATTCTTCTACGGCGTCCGCACATCCCCCGCTGGCCTGAGCAAATCCGAGATAGTTGTAAGATGAGATGTTGAGCGCGCGTGTGCGTGTTCCCAAGACTGTATGAGTGCGATTGTTGTCTGCGGAATACCGATCGAGAACCAGAATGGTGCGGCCTGCGACACCAGTGACAGGATTAGAAAAGCAATCGTCCATACGAGTTTTGAGACGACGGGTATAGAAAGAGTCAAAGTCAGAATTGAGAGGCGCATAACCCTGTTGCGGTGCAATTATTTGGAAAGTAATAATTAGCGTAAGCGAGATAACACACATCGTGGGGCATTAAATGTTTGTATGAAGAAGAGTTCAATTGTTTTCCCACAAAGTCGCGGATATGACCGAGGCAGATCAATATGAGGTAACTGATATATGTTGAAAAAAGGATGTAGTACGGGGGATCCTGTTCGACTATACCCTTGACTGGAGTGCCGGGTGCGTGCTGTGACTGATACCGGTAAAATTCGTTCCCACAATGGCCGAACTCGGTGTGAACGGTGGTGAAAATCTGCTCCGAATTCGGTGGGCGAAGTGGCAAGGCGAGCCCATCTGCATTGTTAAACTCGGATTCATCCAGAACGGTGTCTTCCGAGGAGGAAGTGATGGAAGATGAAAGGGAAAGGGCTGGGGTGGATGTGGGGGATCTACTTCCAACTCTGGCGCGAGCATCGGCTTCGGACACCGCAGATAGATACGAAACTGCAGAAGCCATAGGTGAGAGAGAGGGCGAGGATTTTTTTTTGAACATGGACGGGGTTGGAGACCTGCTAAACGCCATGGGCGAAGGCATTGGGGTATGAGGTATTAAACAGTTACGTCGTCCTAGCCGTCGTTTCGTTCCCGTCGTTTCAGTGACTCGTCTTGGTCAACATTCGCGTTTAAGAACTGGTCTGACCATTGAAAAGCCAAAACCCACGGTAATAAACGGACGGCGACTGTGAAGTTATCCCCGAAACTGCTGAATAATAATCACCACCAACCAAATACACCACAGCAGGAATTTCAAGTACAGTGGCTGTGATTTTATTCATTTTTTAAACATGTTTACATTTGGCAGCCTCACCAACTCATCTGGATTAGTATGGAACTCTGTCGGGAGCTCCTATGGTTCACTGGCCACCTTGAAGTGTCGTCTGGTGTACACCTCATTGAATCTGTCTGGGATGCACCAGCCACTGACATCATCCTTTTTGTGGACACCTCATTCATTGGTCTCTACACTGTCCAAGGGCAGGGCCAAGTCAGTAAACAGCTGGCCCTGAGGGTCGGCCCTCTTAGATGTCAGGGCTATAAATTTACCCTAGTAATTTAGTCTACATTCACTTTTTTTTTAAATGATGTAGACATTAAATTATACCATGCATGCTTTGACATTTCCCAAAGCATGAGGCTAATATAGATAGTTCTCATATTCATAGATCATTTTAGCCTTTTATCTTTGAGACCCCTGTAAGGTTTTAACTCCACATCCCATGAGTAAATAGAGCTAGATCATACCCTTTTGGATCACCTGTAGCTCCTCATGTCTGAGAACAAGCTAGCGGTAGCCACAACAGCATAAAATGCTACCAAAATGGCTCATAACTATTTAGTTATACTGTAACAATGTCTGTCTGTAGAAGGAGATTGTGAAGAAATGTGTTGGAGATTTTGATTTTAATGATGAGGACTAGGTAGGTTAGAATATTGTTAATGGAGAGATGTATGGACAAATTCTTGAGATAGTCATCGGGCCAGGGCCGACCCTGACCTGGCCGGACTTGACCCAGCCCTATTGACCCAGGGCTAGCCTGAGATGCCTGGCCTGGCCCCTGGACAGTGTATCGGTCTTGGTTTCTGGTGCCCTGCTTTGTCTCTCAGCTTCCAATGCTTAGTGCCCAACCCTTCTTTTGACCGCATTTTTTACTGGGAAGCCCTTGTTGTTCTCTCTGCTTTTCACTGGTCCTTGACCTCCCTTCCATTTACTCCACATTGCCATCTTTACTGACAACTCCAACACTGTCGACCTCTTCAATACCCTCTATGCTCAACCCCTCTACAACCTTAACCTCATCATGAGTGTTAACTTACTCCTAGCCTCTCACGCCAAGCTTCATGTTTTTTATGAGTTCTTTTAATTTATTAAAAGACTCGTTCTTTATCAGACCTGGCTCAGTGAGGGTTCGTAATTAATTAATTAATTAATGAAGTTGATCGTATGTAGGGGACTTTTTTTTTGGGCACAAGATATGATCCTACTTGTTATACTGGAAAATAACGTGTGGTCATAGCCATGTTTGGACAAGCTTACATAAGCATCCATATCTGGGTTGCCTCACAAAAGTCAAATTACCTTAAAATATATATTCAAAATATTTGTACCAGCCTCAATTCTTGTCAGAATCAGCTGAAAATTGAACTGTTGACTAATATAACCATTTCGGGCAAGTTGTGACAGTCACATGTGACCAATCTAACCATACAAGGTAATTTTTGATATTGTACAACAAATTTGTTGCTGATCGCAATGGTGACAGTCACATGTGACCAGTCTAACCATATTTAGACTGTCCACGGGCAGGGCCATGACCCTCTGGCCCTAGGGTCAACCCTGGCCCAGCCCTCCAATTGAGGGCCAAGGGCCAAATCAGTAAACAGCTGGCCCTGGCCCAGCCCTCTTAGATGTCACAGGTACATGTATGTCATTTAGCTTACTCTAACCATGCATGCTTTAGCATTTCCAAAGACACCAGGCTTGAAAAATTCATTCCCATAGTTGGAGATCCTTTTAGCCTTGGGATCCCCCACAGGTTCATAACTCCATGGTATAAAAGGCTACCAAAATGGCTCATGACTATCTAGCTATACCTACACCTTGAACCTATATTGCTGAGCACTGTAGATGTGGGTTCTTGGTGGCTTCGGAACTATATAAAGAAATAGTGATTCTAACCAGAGAGGTGTCAGCGTAGACGTGACTGGATAAATCAGTGTCGGGAATAGTAGTAAAAAGGAAGGGAATGTTAGTAAAAGTAAAGCCGCCGCGTAAAACTGGACTAATAACGACGAATCCGGCGATGAACGGACAAATAATAAAGAACCCGACGATGCCGACGATGTCGGGTATGGCAGGTCGGGTTGGGTTGGGTCGGAAACGATGAACAAATATACAGGAACAGTGACAAAGACAACGAGGTGAACTATGAAATGCTAAGGGTCTACGTGGACGAGCATTTGAAGGGATTAAAAAGATTCTGACTATGAGGAAACAGGGACTGAGGGTATCTTTTTTTTGTACGGTCGTCGGGGACCGTTTTTATAGTACAGGAGTGTGTAGCTACTTTCGGACATGTCTATTTCGGCCGATAGATACTACAAAGAAAAGATGGAATGGGGATGTGGAAAGGGGGGTTGCAAAGCGACGAAGACAGGAATATGGAGGGGAAAATGAATATGCAAGAAAACGATCTAAAAAGTCCTACATATCTCCGAAAGGACGAGGGGATGCATAAATAAGGTAAATCCGAAGTCGGGGATTGAGTCCGAAGAGATCCATCTTCTAGCATTGGAACTCCGGGGCATTTGAGGCTGCCAGATTTGGTCCGAGAGTGGCTGTGACGAAGTGGCATGTGTCGGGTTACATTCGTCACGTCGGGTTGCGTCGGGTTATGTTGGGTTTGAATGCGAGTTGAATAGAGGCATCGGGTTCGTCTGGATTCATGATATATCGAGGATACGGACTCAGAGGGACGTCGACCCTCTACAGCACATATACTATGACCCTCAATAATGCCAATGAAGGAATTCAAATTCAGAGGACTGCAAACGCTACATGCTGCATACACAGATAGAATGCTTGATGTGGAAGGAGAGATTATGAAGAAATACGTTGGGGATTTTGACTTTGATGATGACTATGTGAATTAGAATACTGTTATGTGGATTATTATAATACTGTGAATGGAGAGCATGTATGTACAAATATTTGAGATAGAGGGCCAGGGCTGACCAGGGCCGACCCTGACCCGGCCTGGCCCTGACCTGGCCCTTATGACCCAGGGCCGGGGCCAGCTGAGGTTTGCCTGGCCAGCAAAATCAGGTGAGGGCCGGCCTGGACTGACCCGTGGACAGTCTAACCATATAAGGTAATTTTACACCATATATCCCAAATTTTAAGCTGATCACATGAGTCATAGTCACATGTGACCACTATTACTATATATGGAAATATCAGCTATATAAGCAGGAATGAGCTTGTTTATAATCATCTACTATTATTTTTACTTCAAACATATAATTCAATGTGATATCACACATTATCATATATCATATAATTCAATGTGATATCACACATTATCATATATCATATAATCACTTATTGATGTTAGTAACAATCATACAAATAAAATGAAAGAAAACATACTTGTTTATGCTATATGCAACATTAGCCCACTCAACAAGCACAGCTGTCTTCATGTTGATGACTCATCTGTTGTACAGCATTCAAGGTCATGGAAAAGTAGGGTTGAGAAAATGTAAGTCAATTGTTATCATACTGTATAGGAGACAGTTATGTTTGGCAGTTGACCTGTTGCTCCTTAAACATTTCTTTTATGGCTGAGAATATTGCATGATGATACAGCACAACAGACATAACAGTAAGCAAGGAGGTTGATGAAGACTGAAGACCCACTATGTAGTTTTATTTTGTCTACTTTTTATGTTGCTGAGGTGTGAGGTGGACTCATTAGAACAATTTAGAATATACAATATATGCTATATGTCTCATACCATATGTAAAATGCTTTATGCAATTTAATCTTATTGCTTACTTCATCATGGAAGTTGGAAGGGGGAAAAAAGAACTCGTTCATGCTATGCACAGCACTGGCCCACTAAACAAGTTATCAGACCTGGTTCAGTAGACGTTCATAATTAATTAATTAATTAATTCATTGATTAATAAAGTTGATCGTATGGAGGGAACTTTTTTTTTAGGCAAGAGATATGATTTTACTTGATGTCCTGGAAAATCACATGTGATCATGGCCATGTTGGGACAAGCTTACATAAGCATCCAAATATGGGTTGCCTGAGAAAAGACAAATTACCTCCCAATTATATTTAAAATATTCATACTGCCTTCAGTTCTTATTAGAATCAGCTGAAAATTGAACTGCTGACTAAGATAACTATTTTGGGCAAGGTGTGACAGTCACATGTGACCACTCTAACCATATCAGGTAATTTCTCATATTGTATACCAAATTTTATGCTGATTGCAATAGTGACAGTCACATGTGACCAGTCTAACCATATAAGGTACTTTTACATCATGTATGCTAAATTTTATACTGATCATCATAGTGATCATTGCAAGTAACAAATCTGATATAATGTACTAATACATATTTCATCATGAATTTTGATTTATATGGTGTTTTTTAAGCTTTGGTAAACATATACAAATAGATGTAAATAAAGACAAATAAAATTTGTTTCTGCTGGTATTATCACTGTATAATTGTAAGTGATCTCATCATCTTGCCATATAACAAATAAATACAAATAAACAAACCCAATATAGTTAGATTTCTTTGTATTTCAATTTTGGTCTTGGTCAATTTTCTTACATAATCATGATTATGTAATCATTAGTCAGATCACCATTTGAACCCAGACTTTGAACCTTATTGTGGTTTTGCCTCTTGAACCTAAACCACCACCTTCCCCATTTGATATATTAAGTTCGCGTTTTTTTCACCTTTTTGGCTCGTTTAAGCTCGGTTTTTCATATTCAGACTCTTAAAATGTTTTCTGGATTAGGTGATGTGCCCGGACCCTTCAGGGTCCATGGCTGACATAGGCTTTCCTTTTTCAGACATAAGTCAAAAATTCTTCGGATTTTTGTGCTTTTCATTTCCTGTGGCTCTGTTTTCTTTCCTGGACCACTCGTAATGTCTTCAATTGGTATGTCTTGTTGTTTGCTAACATAATCTATCATTTTACAGCTCATCTCCCTTTCAAATTTCAAAGTATGTGTAAATTTCACATTTTTTCACCTTTGTTGCTTGTTTATTGTCTTTGTCACATGACTTGTCACAGGTGACTTTCACGCTTTATTTGGAGTCCCACAATGCAACTGCGATATCTCATCCAATTCTACTCGAATGTCTAAGCCGTTTGAAATCCTGACTCTCGCGACCTAAATCTCAGTGCATGCCACTCCTTTTGTCCTAATTCCCTCGTTTCAAATTTTGGATTTTATGGGTGGCGCCCCAATCTGCACACACGCTCTGGGACGAAGGAGCACTCATGGGAACCAAAGTAAAGTATACATCTTCTCTTTATGTTGTTCTCTTGGTGCTCAGACCCTTTCCAAGTCATTCAGGATGCTGCAACATTCCGTTTTCCATGCAAGGTCCGGCCAACACGTATTTCGGTCCATAGATATAGTTTCAGGTGGCCGGCACAAAAAAGCGGTCAATATATCATGTTCATATTCTTATCTGAGTGTTCAATTACTTCTGACTTATTCAGACCCCTCGAGCCCTCCAAATTTCGGTCAAGACGCGCAAGATGGTATACACCAGTTGCAGATACAATGTCAGCTGCAGAATCGATACCGGATCAAAAACTACGGTTCGAATTCTGTCTATATCTCATTATATTAGTGCTAACATTGTTTACAACCCATCCAGAGTGTTCTACGTGAGCTGGTGGTGTCGCATATGGTACCAGACAGCGGCAGGTATGATTCTGTCACCAAAATGGAAGGTATCTCACTTCTGTTTCTCGGGAAGGTTTCCATTGGTTCCCGGAATCGCGAGGAGGGAATGCCGGCGGTAGGACAGGGTCTGACAGAGGAACACGGACGGATTGGACGATGACATAGTTTGTACCGTGAGTGGACCGTTTGGGAACGCTCCGGCATTTGTTGACGACTCGACATTGTCCAGAACATCCACAAGCTAGTACTAATGTGGAAGAAATGCAGAGGAAGGGCGGGAGATTGATGGGAAATGGAATATGCACTCGGAAGAGGCAATACAGGCACTCCGATCACTCACATCGGTTGTTATAACCGTACAAATGATCATGCATTATACCGCATTTTGGCCGCGTTTCGTGCACAAACGCGGCACATGGCAGGTGCCGCATTTTCAGGAAATGGTTGATCCTGTGTAGGTATGAGCAAGGGCCCTGGCTCAAAACTGATCCAGCTGAGATGAGACGAGCTACACACTCTTGTGGCTCGGCAAAGAGCTGTGCATAAGAGAGCGATTTGACTAGATTACCATTGGGCAAGTTTCTTACACTGTTCATAACAAAAAGAAAACAAAAGGGACTTCAATTTGACAAGAGAATTCTTCACCATTCCCAGGGCGTACAAATGCACATCGATAAGGCGACATCGAGAGAATTTTCAAAGGAGGCCTTACCCTTGCCATGCTCCCTGTCCTTTGGCTTGTATTGGTTGACCTCTGCTCATGCCCTTGTCAATACCTCCGGTCTTCGATGGAGGCTCAGGTGTTCCATGTGGGTGGGTAGATAGCCAGCGGCCTCATCCTCAGAGTCTTCTTCGGAAAGCGGAGCCTCTATGGCTTCTGCGACGGAATCAAGACCGCTCCTTCATTGGCGGTCGGCATGCCTTGACTCAGGGAAAAGACAGCACAAATAGACACCTTGTGCAAGATGGTCCATAATGAGTTCAGAGAGAGGGTGGTGTTTGGCTTCCAGATGAGTTATCTTAAGGTGATGCGATGAGAGATATGCGCGCCCCATGGAAAAGCTGATAACACGATAGTCGTCCTGTTGGACTGATATATGAGAGAGATTCCAAAGACGGGAACACTAGGACGAACGTAGATATCAATTCCAATTTCGTACGCATCCCAGAGGCGATGAATATCAGCACGCAGAGGGATCATGTTATTGAGACAGCATATTTGATGATAGCCGGTGAAATCGTGATGACAGTCTTCATCTGGTCCGCGATCCATGCAAGTTGCTGGCCATCCATTTGATACCCACTCGAAATAAATCAATCAGAGCAATGAATCTTTGTTCAAGAGGTCAGCTTACTTGGTCCTGGTATGCGTGAGGGAAAATGTGAGCAGCCTCGATGTCTGCAGGCTTGCGGACGTCTCCTTCAACGAGGTTTGTCGTTCCGGTGATAGAGCATTGCATGTAAATGTCCCAACACCTCTGAGGAGCCTTGCTTGCCTGAAAAGAAGTCAACGAGTAATCAGTTCGATTGGGGAGCTTCTCACTCGTTCCTTGTTCTGTATTTGGGAAGGAATCAAGGCAGAACAACGGGCAGCATGCTCATAGCGCATCTCTGTTTCCAAGGATCCTGATCCCTAAGAAAGCATTCAGCTTTGCATCGAGTAATGCGAATAATGACAGATACCAAGGTACCTGGCCCAACTGGCTGAACGGTCCCTGTCCTTTCCGGAGACAATGTCCTTGGTCTGCCGCGCAGCATCTACGGGATGATTTACATTCACCAAGTGTCAAAAGGAGAGTTAGCAGACTACTGTGGACCTGCTGCGGCAGTCCCTCAACCGACGTAGACGAGCCTGAGAGAGAGGGTGTAACCAACAACAAGGAAGTGGAAGTTGCTGTCCTTAAAGGTGTGCCTCTCCTGCTCCTGTTCCGTGGACATGGCTGGATATCTTGGAAAAGGAGGTCTCTTGGTCGAGGATTATGTGGAGACTCGCCCTGGAACGAAACTAGATGACAAGAATGAAAAAAAGGAGTTGATATTGAGGCGGAATGAATGGACCTAAGAAATCGTATGCTTTACAATCTCCAAAGGGTTCCCTGCACATTCCAGAGAATCAACTTGTCTGTGGAAGAATCTCTTGCTCGAAAGACATAGTTGTAACCCATAATGAGATCGATGAGAGTGCTCATACAACTGCAGAGATTGCCCCAACAGACGTCGGTCCTGGTTCTAAACCCTAACAGTCGGTTAGATTCCAAGTTCCATTCAATAAGCCACCATTCTCACCAAAGAACAGTTCACCATTGATGTATATGAGCAAGTCGTTGCGTTTGAAAAACCGCATCACTCTTTTGTCCGATGGAACAAGGTCTGGGGTACTGGAGGACATCGATGTGATGAGAAGCCGACGTGGCTGTGCGTGTTGTTTACCGTCGTTTCGGTCTGTTTCCAACGCCTTTCTACTCTCTGTCAACAAGTTGACGTCCTACGTGCCGTTTTGCGCTGAACAATGACCTTCACTCGTGCACGTCTGTTAGTTCCTGGGATCGAAACTGCTCTACAAGCCAGACAAGGGACAATGGCTACTTGTTGAAAATGTAGTCAGTACAAGCAAAAAATCTACGACTATTTCTGGACCACATCAAATATCTCATGCTGGGCCACCGAAGTCCATCTGCAATTCCATTGTAAATGTCCCAGCAACAATACCTTTGCAATCTTCCTCAGCATACCCAATAATTAGATCAGCCGTCCCAGGAGGAATGGCAAGCCATGCCGAGAGCTTCTCAATGGTCATCCGATTGCTTGTGAGTTGATTAATATAGACGAATCCTTGCTGTTGGAATTTTGGAATTAGGCTGGTGAGATCTAGACCACTGCGGTTGGGATGTTGATCGCAATAGGGAATCCACTCAGTGATGCGAGGATACTTCACTGGTGGTGCAGCAGCAGGGGGCATGGCAGCAAGTGGCGCAGCAGCGGGTGGATTGCTTGTAGGCAGGTTGCCCGGCGGCATGACTTGAGTTGCAGGTTGAGATAACCCAGGCACCACCATTTGTGGCATCGCATAATACATTGTCGGTGACATCAATGGAGTCAGGTAACATCCATACGGAAATGCTTGGCCCATGTCATTTTCCGGTGCCTTTGCCATAACTTGTCCTCGGGCAGTATTACCCAGGATATTGATTTCAACCGGTTTCTTGTCGAGTGGAAATGCTTCGGGATCTTTTATCTGGAAAATGGTTAGAACAGTAACTTGTGACATAGAAAGAAACGCGTACATGAAGTGAGGCCCAGTGATTCATGTTGTTCTCCGTGATTGGGTGACATAAGCCTGTGGTAGGATTCTTGAAGCATAAAGCCGGTTTGGTGGGGTGGCTATGCATGTTGCATGTCCATAATTCCGTGAGAGTCTGGCGTACAGCAATGCATTGCTGGTGAAAATCGGACATGGCCGTGTTCACTTCCTTGGTTGGGGCTGCCGCATTTGTCTTTGATTTGGCCATCTCCGAACCCTTCTTATCAATCTGCACATCACAGTAATATATGAATACTACATACCTTGGTTTCATTTCCTGGCGTAAAGGGTGAGTCACTTTGGTTGAAAACTTGGAGAGTGAAGGGTTTCATCTTGCAGGTCGAGCGTTGGCCATTTGCGAGACATGGAGGGATAGTGCATTCACGAAGTAATTGCAGTAGCATGTTGTAGTGTTGATGAGTGTCTAGAGCACAAGGGAGGGCACTTTTCGAATCCGTACTGAAGCGATATTGGACTTGCAGTGAGTCCGGGAATATGTCTAGGATCTTGGCAATCTTCTGCTTGAGATCATAAAGCGTCATCCCTGATGAAATGGTTTCGATAGAACGGGACTGCTTCGCCCTACTGAGAATCTCCATGGTATAATCAAAGCGAGGGGCTAAAAACAACGAGAAAAGGTCAACTGAAGTCAAACTTCATAGAAAAACGCCTACGAATGCCATCCACTGAGTCGTCAGACTCATTTGCGTCCTTGTTGGATTTCTTGACCTTCTTTTTGACCACAGAAGCAGCGGGTTTGGCAGATTTTTTAGCGGCAACTCTTGGCTTCTCGACTTCCTCCTCGTCCTCGCCCTCCTCGTCCTCCTCGTCCGCCGCCTCCTCGTCCTCGTCCTCGTCCTCCACCTCCACTACCTCCGCCTCCTCGTCCTCATCATCCTCCTTGTCAACGGCTCTAATTTCTTCCTCGAAGTCCTCCTGAGAGTCTTCATCCTCGTCGGCGACAGGTGCGGCCGGTTCATCTGCACTCTCCTCCTTCTGAAGTTCGCCCAAGAGTAACTTGACAGCTTTTGAAGACTGGCGGCTGGGGCGGCTTGACTTCGTGGTCAAAGTCAAGGCGGCAGTAGCAGCAGTGGCTGCAGTCGTTGTCATTGTCAGAGATTCAGGTGGGTACATTGACATACCCTTTGATAGCTGACACTTTTCCTTCGCGGCTTGTTGCTGCGTCTTGACAGCTTTGCGCCCCATGAGACTCGTGAAGAAAGTGCAAGTGCGTCGGTTGGCAGGGCGATGACAGCGGAGACGCGGATCCTAAAACGGTCGTCAGTTGATCGTCAGTTCAACTTGAACAGTACTGTCAACCGTTCTCCTGGTCCACCACCTCATGCCCCCCCCTCCCCTCCTCCCCTCATCCACCGATCCCTGAACGCGCCCTGCCATCAAACGCCGTCTCTGTCCGGACACAGGCTTCTGACTTCAGGTCCCTACGACACTAACGACAATCTCTTATCTTCCTGCCCCCCACGATACCCTTCCTTTCCTTTCCCGGCTTCTTTCTCTCCGTTCCTGAACCAGTCCTACATCAGAACGTCCCCCCACCCGATGGTTCAAGGCAAATCAATTCCAGAGTCTGTACAATGGATTATTGTCAGGCTCTCGACGTCAATGTCTCTGGATGACATCTGCATGTATGCGGATGTTAGCAAACGCTCTGTACAAAGAATTCTAGCGCACTTCCATCGTACTGGGGAAATTATGACCCCAGCATCGAGGGCGAAACATCGGCCTTATCGGGCCCTCTGTGACTTTGATGTCCAGGTGCGTAGGTGTTGGCGATACATTTTCTATGCGTTAGATAACAATATTTAGCATTTATTTACCACGATGGATCAAATGCCTGACCTTTATCTCGACGAGCTCCGGTTGGATTTAGAAGCCAAGTGTGGCATATCGGTCTCCCTAAATACAGTGTGGCGCGCACTGCGGAGAAGTGGATTCACGATGAAGAAAGTACGTACCAATGCAATTTTCTATGAAAGGCTTCTCTAATTCCAGAATTATTAGCTCACACGAGAAGCAATTGAACGAAATTCAGAACTTCGTGCAGACTTTGTGGCCCGGATTGGCACATACAACGCTGACCAACTCATCTTTGTTGACGAAAGTGCTGTTGACCGGCATACAACTTACCGAGGAAGGGCTTGGGCGATCTGAGGAAGGCCAGCAGTTCGGAAGGCTTTTTTCTGTCGTGGACAACGGTATGTCTCATCTATTGCATGATTAGCATGTCTAAGCATTCATACAGGTATTCAGTTTTACCGGCGCTCTCTCTCAATGATGGGTTTCTTCACTGCGAGATCCTACAAGGCTCTTTCGATTCCAATCACTTTGGTATTTTCATTGATCGTTTGTTGGATACTATGACCCCATTTCTGGGGCCGAATTCGGTTATTGTCATGGATAATTGCCGAATTCATAAGGATCCAAATGTACTGGACTGGATCACATCCCGGTGAGTAACTTGATTCAGGTGCGAATGATTGACAGTTGATACAGTATGTATCAGCGGCATGCGCTACGAATTTTTGCCTCCTTACTCGCCAGATTATAATCCGATTGAACTCGCATTCTCAGCCATGAAGTACCACCTTCGCCGCAATGGCGCCTACGTCCGCCTTGCCATGACAGAATTATCGCCGATAGAGGTTACCTGTACGCTGCTCAAAGCATTGTATCAAAACACGATGGCAGACATCTTTGGTTGGTTTTGGCACTGTGGGTATGTTTGAATAAGCTGTACTCGTCTTGGTGAACTTTGTGGACTATCATGCTGTAGATTCAGACATGGATTTATGGACAATTTTTTTGTACTCAGTTGAATTCAATGAACGTGTTCTGGGCGATCGATTGAAAGTCTTTTTCACTGCAATATTACGCCAGATACAAATATATATGTACATGTGGTATAGATGAACAGAAAGGTCATGATAGATCACATTATTGGAAGACAAACATTCTGGCAACTGGCTGGTGCAACCTGTATGTGCATGACCGGAGGGCCTCTCTATCATCTCTCCCAAGCGCATATTCCATTTCCCATCAATCTCCCGCCCTTCCTCTGCATTTCTTCCACATTAGTACTAGCTTGTGGATGTTCTGGACAATGTTGAGTCGTCAACAAACGCCGGAGCGTTCCCAAACGGTCCACTCACGGTACAAACTATGTCATCGTCCAATCCGTCCGTGTTCCTCTGTCAGACCCTGTCCTACCGCCGGCATTCCCTCCTCGCGATTCCGGGAACCAATGGAAACCTTCCCGAGAAACAGAAGTGAGATACCTTCCATTTTGGTGACAGAATCATACCTGCCGCTGTCTGGTACCATATGCGACACCACCAGCTCACGTAGAACACTCTGGATGGGTTGTAAACAATGTTAGCACTAATATAATGAGATATAGACAGAATTCGAACCGTAGTTTTTGATCCGGTATCGATTCTGCAGCTGACATTGTATCTGCAACTGGTGTATACCATCTTGCGCGTCTTGACCGAAATTTGGAGGGCTCGAGGGGTCTGAATAAGTCAGAAGTAATTGAACACTCAGATAAGAATATGAACATGATATATTGACCGCTTTTTTGTGCCGGCCACCTGAAACTATATCTATGGACCGAAATACGTGTTGGCCGGACCTTGCATGGAAAACGGAATGTTGCAGCATCCTGAATGACTTGGAAAGGGTCTGAGCACCAAGAGAACAACATAAAGAGAAGATGTATACTTTACTTTGGTTCCCATGAGTGCTCCTTCGTCCCAGAGCGTGTGTGCAGATTGGGGCGCCACCCATAAAATCCAAAATTTGAAACGAGGGAATTAGGACAAAAGGAGTGGCATGCACTGAGATTTAGGTCGCGAGAGTCAGGATTTCAAACGGCTTAGACATTCGAGTAGAATTGGATGAGATATCGCAGTTGCATTGTGGGACTCCAAATAAAGCGTGAAAGTCACGTGACAAAGACAATAAGCTCAGTTTTCCATATTCAGACTCTGAAAACAAGCGATCTGGATCAGGTGATGTGCCCAGACTATTCAGGGTCCAATGCTGACATAATCTTTCCTTTTATAGATAAAAAAGTCAAAAATTCTTCAAATTTTCATGCTTTTTCTTTTCTCTGGCTCCAATTTGTCTCTTGGACCAATGGTAATGTCTTTTATTGGCATAAATTATCATTTGTTGACATAATCTATCACTTGGATGAAGGCCTCTCAGGCAAACTGGGCAGGCCATACTCAAATGGATCAATAGAGCCGGGGTTGATGACGAATCCATACAATGACACCGAGGCAATGCTAAACAGAGACTCATGCTGCCCATGCACTGCTCTGTGCAATGACACGTTAACGGGAGTAGAAAGAAGGCCTGACAGCCAATCTCCCTGTTAACATTCAAAGTATGTAGAAATTTTGCATTTTTTCACCTTTTTAGATTGTGTAAGCTTATTTCTTCACCTACAGGTTTACAGTGGATCTTTTCTGGCTTAGGTATGAATCTCTCACCATTTAAGATCACATGCTGACATACGATTTCTCTATATAGTCTTAAAATGTGGAATTTCTTGGAATTTCATGCTATATGTGCTGGAATTTGTGCTGGTATGTTTTTTATTTATCTTCTCCAGATATATTTGACATATCCATCTTATTATCTAGCTTCTATTGTCATAAAAACTATAAACCTGTTCACAAAAATGTTAACAATGTCATCTATGTCACAATGTCTTATGATGTTTATCATTGCAATGTCTTAGTGTTACATTTACAACTCCACAACTTCAATTCCGACTCCAATGCCCCACCATGATGATTCCACTTTATCACACCTTCCTTTTTCGTTCCCCTTTCCCTTTTGTCTTCTTTTGGATATTGTTGTTTATTGTTGTTCCCTTTTTATCCTTTCTTCTAGAACAATCCAGACCGACCATGGACATATCCCACGTGACGTTGCTGTACCCGAATAGTCTCCTTGCCGATAGACATCATCGCCATTGTCTTTTCCCTTGCCCTGACATATTGTTTACTTCGTCCCACGACAAACTGATACACAATGGCTGTACTCCCAACACAGCTAATTACTGTAATCATCATTGGCAGCATTGCCATCACTTTCCTTATTGGTTTTTACCCTGTTATGATCTATCTTTGGCATCAGCACCGAAACCCTTCTGCCATTGATATGTCCAACTTCCACCTCAACAATATCTCACCACATAATTGACAATTGCCATTCTCAGATATATGGTTTCCACTTTCGTATTCTGTGCCTACCATTATCCTCCCTAATTATCCGACAACATTCCTCACCTGCATGCATGCCCTGAACAATCCTCGATCACAAGACATCTCACTGTTCCCTCCAATCTGACCATCGCCGAAGCACATACCTTCCACCAGATTCAGCAAGATATTACCAACTCACTTGGGATGCCTGAGAATGAGATTGCCCAACTCACTTGGGGATAGCTGAATCAGGCTGAGATATATCCTGGGCCAACTGAGATGGTCCAGGCTGATGTTCCCCAGTTATATCCTGGCTCAACTGGGATGGTCCAGGCTGATGTTTTTGGGATATATCCTGGGCCAACCGAGATGGTCCCGGCTGATGTTCTTAGGATATATTTTGGGCCAGTTGACATGCTCCAGGCTGATGTTCCCAGGATATATCCTGGCCCAACTGGGATGGCCCAGGCTGATGTTCTCAGGATATATCCTGACTCAGCTGCACAACTCAGGCTCATAATACTTTTAATAGTAGACATCATAGTTCAGACATAATGCAAAAAATGTTCTTGTACTGCCACTACTGCTCATCTCCCAAAATTGGTTGAAATAAACTACGTGCACTTGACTCCAACCTTGCCCATGTCTGAGCTTGTTTGTAGGCATAACTTGTCAAACCCTGGTTGTGGAGCGAATTATCTCCATCTATCTCTTGTTCAATGGCCCAACTTTCCCATCTTTGCTTGTAAAATTTGAAATAATTTGGTGTCCACTTCATCTCATGGTGAAGCCGAATAACCTGTTCATCCCACCGATTAAATCTTGCACTGGCTCGTAACCAATTGACTCTGTAAACTGTACACAATCTTCAATTGTTAGCTGAGTTAGGAAATACAAGTTATACTCACAGTCTTTCATGTGTATACTGAATTCATCTCCATCCACCTGATCTCCAATTCTCCAGAACCATGGTAACTTGTATGATTTTTGTCCAATTCTGTTTGCCTCCATAATATCAGCAGGCATCTGAAGGTCACTTTTAGTAATAGCATGATAATTTGAATCATTATATCCCAGTCTCCATCGTGCTTCTCTAGCATGGTTGTAGCTAGCAACAATTCTTGTGATTTTTTCATCCAGTGTATGAATCTGACTCCAAATTCGTGTGGATTGTTTAGTGCTTTTGGAATTACGAATCTATATCAAAATCACTAAGTAAATTTTGTCATAGTTAAGTCAACAGACAGACCTTTTTGCGCATTATCAGGGACTTTCCACCTAACGCCACCTTCAACTGCTCCAATGCATCATTCAACTGCCCAAGTCGTAACTGAGCCTCTTGCTTGCTCAAGTCATTTAATCCTGGTTGGTTTTGACACTTTGTGGTAAGATTGGATGGAAGAAGAAGTGTAATCTTTTCTGGAGTGTGTTTCACTTCTTCTTCATCATCTAAAAGCTTCTCTTCTTCTTCACTTTCATCTCTAGAAATGTCAACTCTCATAAGATCTCCACTTCCAATATTATTCATAACAGTGAGTGCAGAGAGCTTCTTCTCAATGCTGTTAATGAGAGCTTGAAGTCTTTGTCGTTTCTCTTGAAGGGTCTTCTTTTCAGCTAATGATGGTTGGCGTAGTGTTCGTATATGCTGACAGAGCCATTCTGTCATAGAAACATATAAGAAATAACTTGAGCTTCAATGGGATAAGAAAGACATACTGTGCCTCCTCCACATTTAGTCCAATGGACAATAGACTAGAATATCCCATCATATTGCCAGACTTGTTTTCAATTTCAGCAAGTTCCAACTGTATCTCTGCAAGACTGCAGACTGAATTGATACATCAATATTGTACTAATGCAATATTAACCCCTGCTTACCATGATTTTCATCAACATCATACATTCTTAAGATATCGCCACGTTCATCATCTATGGCCAATTCTTCTAGCTCCTTCCACTCCGCAATCCACTCATCACTAAGTCTATCAGTCAACTCATCCAAGGCATTTTTCATATTCTCTCTCTCAAGGACAGCTTCCTTCCATTTCTTGATAATATATTGAGCTGCAAAAATATATTCAAGAGAAACTTATTGAGACATATGTGAATCATACCTGACTTGATCAGTTTCTTCCAATTTGAATCATTCATATAATTATCCAAAACCTCCTGACGATGAGCTTGAGACATTGTGCTGGTTGAACCAGCTGCCTTTTTCAGATTGGACCAGAGTGATTCTAGGATCTCCCCAGCAATTTGTCCAGCTCCATGGATAAAGTTGAAGGAGTATAGAGGAAAACATTCTTGAATATGAACCCCAAGATGAAATTTTCCAATGCCATATAGAAGTTCGAGATCTTCTCTCAGATCTAGGGTGTTGCTTTGAGAAACCCGCCAGAGAAAGTTTTTTGACCATGAACACATGATGTCATAAATTGCAATAGCCTTTGGTGTGAGTGAATTTTGAGCCAATGCCTGGCAGAAAGCATAGTCCATGTTGACTTGTCTAGAATAATAGAGTGAATATGATTTATTTAATCACAAAACAAGAAGACTACCTTTCACCCTTCTGAAAATCCACCACACTATGTGGATAGAAGCATCCATGATTGGCACAAGCACAGGCACCCACTCCAGTAGCGCGAAGATGGTCCTTATGGTGTACATTGGCTTGACTAATGGCTCTGTGATTTTGACATTTATGTTTCTGAAAAAATTGTAAGACCAGCTAATATATTGAAATAAATACAGAGGACCAACCTGATTCTCTTCAAAAGAAGAGGCAAGATGATGCTGATAGGCAGATTCACCTGTCATGAACTGATGCCCATCACTCAACCAAACATCCTTCTCAGGACATTTAGGAATGACATGATCAAGCTTGAAGTTGCCATCTGCAACAATTTTTGGGTAATATACCCATCTGTTGTAGTATCATGAATAATGTGCACCTCTCTCACAACATAACAGAAAAAGTACATACGGTGTGTCTGAGCATCTTATTTCATCCTCAGTAACATTGATGCCAGGTTGGGGACAACTTGGACAAAAGACTGCAAGACCACCATCTTTGCATTTAATAGTGGAATCATGTGCAAAGCCAGCCCGTTTCAGATCAGTCAAGTTTCTCCATTGCCTTGACACACGCATTAATTCACGATAACGGTCCTACAAAAGTGATTTGTTAGTGGCTGACAGGATAACTTGCAAAAAAAACAAAATGTACTGGTATCAAGTGTGGAAAATTGTTGTCTGTCAATCTCCTAAGCTTTGAATAAAAGTTGAAGGCAGAAACTTTGCACTCCATAGCTTCAATGTAGAATTGGTGAAGAACCATAAAAGTAAATGCAGTAGTGGGACGAGATGATGTGGCTGGAAAGAATCGCATGTTGAAGAGCTGTGTTTCATGGGTAGCTGTTGCTGAACATTGGCACCAGCAAACATGACATCGATAAATCCCAGAGCTATCCACAAAAACCATAGTTGTGGTTTGAGACTGGGAGACATCATCCATGTTTTCTACAACCATGATATCATCATCTTTATCAAGCTGCATATCATCATCTTCTACATCCTCCCAGGATTGTGATGTTGTTGGTTGAGGGCATGGATTTCCATCATGTCCAAGATAAATGATTAGACCCAGTTCTCCAAGATCAGCACGATCAAAAAATTGGCCTGTCCAATACTGGATTTTGTGAAAAGGATTGTGTTGGTGAACTCGAAGACAGCAATTATTGCAAAGCAATCGTTGACCAAGGTGGCAATCAAGACATCGGTACAGCCCTGGACACTGCTGACAATTGATGCATAACATGTTTACTGGTGGAGCTTCCAACTCAACCAGTTTTGCCAAGTGAGTCTGTCGATGTTTATGCTGCCATTCTTGGAGATAATCATTCTGCGTCTGATAATTGATTGAGTGGAGAATCATATGAAAACTATGACAGAAATAAGCATACTTTTCCTTGCTTCAAAGCCTGAGGAGATTGGGGTTCTTCTAGATCTTGTAGTGGTATATGAATCTGTTCTGTAACTAAAGGCTGTGATCTTTCTCTATATTTTGAATGATGGTGTATAGAGGAAGATCTGGTCTGATTTTTGGCCAATATTTTGACTTCACCTCTAGAAGTGGTCTTCCTGACATATACTGTCTCCACAACTGTTCCCTTTTGTCTTTTTAACTGGTTTTTTGGCATGGTAGTAGTGGTAAGAGTGAACAAGATTCTTTTTTTTTTTTTGCAAACAACAAAAAGTCACATGATCAGAGTTCTCAGGATCACATGATCCTATAGTCCAATTCAATAACTCAGCCATGATTCAACTTTCACCATAATCTACAATTGTTTTTACAAAAAATGAAAACAAAACATTGCAATAAAGTTGGAGTTATCTATCAAGATTGGAATCCCCTATTAATTGCACTAGCCAATTCCTTGGCCTGCCCACCAGACTTTTCAGCAGCTTTTTTCTCCTCCAACTTCTTGTAATGCTCCTCAGAACCTATAGCTTTAAGACGATTGGTGACTTCTTCACTCTGGCTCCCTCGTGAGTAGGCCTCAGTACCATTGGGAAAGTGGTCAATATAAGGACCCCAATAAACCCCAATACCCCAGCCATCTCCACCATTCAAAATTGCCTTGGTAAAATAATCGTCCTGGCCTGCATAAAGGGAATAGATGTGTGGACAGAATTTGCAGTTGACTAAGAGTGTGAATTGATCATTGGGATGTGACCCCCATTCAGAGGATCCGATGCGACCACATGCTGGGCATTGAGGAGAAACTGTGATCCCAAGGGGACGTGACCGTGACTCCGAACAAAGGAAAAAACGCCACCCCTTCTCCCGATTCATCACGGCGACATCAGTGTTACAACCCAGGTTTTGTTCTTCCACCAGCAAGTTGCCAATAATAAATTCCATATTATACTTCTCAAGAAACACCTTGAGAGCCAACTTTTGCAAGAAGGGTGAAGCAATGTGGGGGTAGAAGTCAAGTTGTGTGAAGCCAACAATCCAATCAAATATGTTGCTGCCCAACGGCCCCACCACAACCGGCAACGACGACAACGGCCCTTACGCCAATGCCAAATGCCCAACCCCAATGCCCAACCCCAACGCCCAACGGCCCCACCACAACCGGCAACAACGACGGCCCAACCCCGCCCAACGCCCAACGCCCAACACCCAACGCCAACGCCCAATGGCCCATCAAAACCGGCAATGACGACAACGGCCCAACCCAAATGCCCAACGCCCAACGGCCCCACCACGTCCGGCGCCCAATGCCCCATCCCAACTGACCTCGCGTACATGCACTGCGACGTCAATGGACGTCGGCGCTGTGTCCGCGAGGTCTCCAGGGACCAGAGAACAGTTGGGGGGCATGATGCCTCATCCAGTGATGGTGGCCCCAACCCCACCACCCAAATACTCGCGAACTCGCGAAACCGCCGCTGCCCTGTCTATAGGCATGCCAGCAAAACTAAGTACACACAGAAAATAAGCTTAGATTTTATTATCATAACTCGTTACTACTACTATGTATAAATAAATGAGAACCTTTTAAGTTACCTACCCTGGACCCATGCCCAGGGAATAGCAGAGAGGCCACCCTCTCTGCTGGTAACATATCCAGGTCTACGAAATGGAGTGCAGATCACACCACAGGCTGCACCCTCACCAGGACTTCGGTGCCCTGGCATCAAGTAGAGAGATTCAGCTCTCTCTGCCGGGGGAGTGGGAGTGGGAGAAAAGCACTCAAGGGGTGAAAACGAAGGTTTCGGAGTTTTTAAATACAATTGAACCATCATGTGATATTTTGAACATGTGATTGTTGACGTGGCAATTTGCACATGTGATTGTTGACGTGGGAATTTGCCACAGCAACTCAAGTTTGCTCCGATTTCTGAGTTACTACTGCTCCAATTTGCAAGGAAAATCTGTTTTAGCTTCCAGAGTTCATCCTAACTTCCCTTACCACTTCTATTTCACTGATCCTCCAGTCTACCTCATACTGAACTACAAATGGCTTGGGCTACTGAAGAAATCCAGGCAATTCTCAAGTCTCACTACAACAAATATGTTTCCACCACCAACAATGAAGATAAGAAAAAAATTCGAACTGAGATCATCAAAGAGTTGCATCAGCTTCAAAAGGAGAGGAAGGGAGCCAACAAAACACCACTTGTTCTGCCTGATGATAAAGACATTCTTCACAAGGTTAATACCATTTTAATTATACTTCTCTTCATTTTAAACATATTAACCTTGAGTAGAAAATTGCCAATTGGTTTAAGAATGAGTGACAATCCCAACAGAACAAGAAAAAGGCTAGAGGTGATACTCACGAGTCGGAAAATCATGTTGAGAAGGATAGTGGTGTTGGAAAAGGAAATGATATGTGGGGTAAATGATGGACACGGAGAACAGCAGCAGGATATTTATTCAAGAGGGAAGTGGAGGAAGAAATGCAAAATTTGATTAATGCTGGCAGTCACACTCATATGAGTGCTTATCAGCCTGCACTCTCGAATGTCTGGAATGGCCTATCAGAGGAGGATCAAGCACGTTGTGATGATGAGGCTAGAAAGTGGAATACAGAAGCTTGGCCACGTGAACAACAAATGGAGTATGTAATCATACTGTGGGAAAGTGAATATGTGATTGACTATTCCAGCAGAGAGGCCAGGACACAACTCCATAGAACAGTAACGAGCTTCATGAATGATCTCCATCGCAAAATGGGGGTTCATGTTGTCATCTTAACCACACATGTGAATGAGAATGATCAAGCTTCTGTATCCAAGTAAGTTTTCATTTTCAAGAAGTTAAACATCAACTGAAATGCAACAAGATTTGAGACCAATGATCCTACAGCTAAATTCTCCAGGCATTTTTCCAAATGGAAGGATAGTGATTTCTATGATGAGTGGTGTAAATTTGCACAATCTTTCTGCAAAGGTAATTGACAATCATGTTTCACATGTGATGATTAATTCAAATGACATTGTAGAGAATGAGGAAGACAATTCCAAGCTTTCACCTTGGGCCATCACAACATTTGATGATGACAAATATCCATATCTGCCTGAAAAGCCAGTTGATGCTGACCCTTTGGTTGTGCGGATGGTGCTTCGCAACTTTGTGAAATTAGTGATGGGTATGTCCTCACAATACCATTGATGTGTATTTATTGTTAATGTGTGTACAGCATTTTACACTCGATCCTCCACTGTACACTGGAAGGAAATTGAGGCCAATCCCCAGGGTTTTTTCAAGTCCACATCCATTTCTCATGACAATGACATTACCATCAAAGAGCCATCACGCATGACAAATCGATGTGCAAATGGGCTATATCACTTCTGGTATATGAGGCAAGCAGCTGGAAAATGACCACTGCAAGTGAAACAAGAGTTACGTGCTGTGGAAAAGAAAAAAGTAGTTCCTGTAAAACAGGCAAAAAGGTTGTATGTTGAGGTGGACAGCGCTGAGGGAGAAGAAGTAGAAAGTGCCCCAGCTGCAGGAGCAGCTCATAAACAATCACCAGCAGGCACCTTATACAGCAATCAAGCATTTCTCAAGATGTTATCATCCATAAAGGAATATCAGGATGCCTTGGCACTGATAAAATATGCAGTTTGTTATATTTTCCTCTCATCACTCTTTAAATCTCATTTTATCACAGGATAAGCATGGTTCAAGCCATGCTGAAGTTCCCGCTTCATGGGCAAGCTGGAACTTTGCCCACAAATATCTTCCAGCCGAATTCTTTGCAGATAGTGATCACCCAGCCAGCTGCAAGAGCTTTGTTGCTTGGATTGCAACACAACCATGGATTGATGCTTCCTCCGGAAAACCCCATTGTACTTCATCCATTGAGCAGATCCTTCTTGGCCTTGGATTAGCATTGCGGGCATATACTCAGGCACACTTTATTCGAGATGATGATATACCAAGTGATTTTCCAGACTACACTCACCAAACAACACTTGTGGGATACAATTCCATTATAAGGGCTATTGAAGTTGTGCTAGAGGATATTGAAAGGTTGAACATTTATATAGACTCTCATGCATAACTGATCATGAAAACTACAGGCTAAAAAAATTACCAGCTCCTCCAAAAATTATTATCAAGACAACAGGTATTCCAAGAGAAATACAGCATCTGGGTCTGGAAATTGGTCTTGATGAGAATACAATCTCCAAGCTGGGTCAAGATTGGAGTCATCTTTGTGAGGCTTGAGTAGGTGCTGAATTGGCCCTGGTTCGCTTGGGTGGTCCCACCACACCACCTGCTTTGGAATTCAAGCCCCCTCGATCCTTAGTGAACTGGAGCTTGAGTCGATCAAAGAAACAGGATGATATCATGGACTTTGATAGAATTGAAAAACAGATGGAAAAGTGGTGGCAACGGTGTACCTTGGGTGGTATATCTGCAAATAGTGTTCTGGAGAAAACATGGTGTAGAAGAGGACTTGGAGGACTTGTTCTGTTCTTGGTGGGACTAAAGGAATGGGGAAGTCGGATTGGGGGACAGGCAGAGCATGAAAGGTGGATAAAAATCGTGCTTGAGATGAAGTCAGTATTTGAGCAGATTCCATCTGCTGACAGATTGTAAGTCATTATTATAGGATAAGTTGTGAAAATGATACTAATTCAACAATAGGCAACGGTCCAAACGTCACATAGATCCAGAGGAAGAAACTGAGCAGGGACCTGAAAAGAAAAAATACAAGAAGGGCTGACATGTATCAGGGCTTTATGGGTAGTTGCAGCTACCAGGAGTTGACTATAATGAATCAATCAAGTTATTGTGGCACATGATTATGAGCTCTAGCAACAAAACAGATGTCTTATGGACATATCCTGAAAACATAACCTAAGAACATTATTCTGAACAATCCAAGATGAGCCAGGAGACATCATGACAGCATCAGCATAAACCATGTCAGTTGAGCCAGGATATATCCCGAGAACATCAGCCTGGACCATCCCAGTTGGCCCAGGATATATCCTGGGGACATCAGCCTCAACCATCCCAGATGGGCCAGGATATATCCCAAGAACATCAGCCTGGACCATGTCAATTGGCCCAGGATATATCCCAAGAACATCAGCCTGGACCATCTCAGTTGGCCCAGAATATATCCTGGGAACATCAGCCTGGACCATGTCAATTGGCCCAGAATATATCCTGAGAAAATCAGCCTGGACCATGTCAGTTGGCACAGGATATATCCGGGAAACATCAGCCTGGACCATGTCAATTGGCCCAGGATATATCCCAAGAACATCAGCCTGGACCATCCCAGATGGGCCAGGATATATCCCAAGAACATCAGCCTGGACCATGTCAATTGGCCCAGGATATATCCCAAGAACATCAGCCTGGACCATGTCAATTGGCCCAGGATATATCCCAAGAACATCAGCCTGGACCATCCTAGTTGGCCCAGAATATATCCTGGGAACATCAGCCTGGACCAGTTCAGTTGGGCCAGGATATATCTCAGCCTGATTCAGCTATCCCCAAGTCAGTTGGGCAATCTCATTTTCAGGCATCCCAAGTCAGTTGGTAATATCTTGCTGAATGCCCTGTACCTTCAGACTTCGACCACAGACCATACGACTTCCCAATACAGTGAACTGACCCCTATTGTGTATTGTTCACACAACATCGCTTCATTGCAGCACCCGACGTCTTATTCCCACAGCTTGTCACTTGTGCCATGACTCGAAACCTGGACCCACGTTCATTTATCCTTTTCCATCTATAACCTTGATACCTCCCAAACTCGTTTACAACAATACCCTTTCTTGGATGAATACTGAGATCAGATGGACTGCATTGTTCCACAGACAGGACAAGACATCACCCCTTGATACGTCATTGACACAGACATCGTCGTCTGGTACAGCTTATGCTGTTTGCATGTCTGACCTCAACTTGCCCACTGTCTTAGTTGGTTTTCCCTCCATACATTCCTTTGTTTTCTTTCATACTAACCTTGCCGCTATATCCACACTACCTCAAGACACTCCCTTCACCAATCCCACACTGGATGATACCCCTCTTCGACCCAACCATGCATCGCGTTTGCCAGACTGCGCACTTGCCCATTACAGCAAGTGTAGACTCCAAATTGGCAATTCTGCATGTCACATGATCCAATTACAAATCATCCGAGTCATCCGGACCTCTTCTATCCTCAATGACACCCAGGCCTCCAGTTGGATCGCGAGAACATCGACATGAGGATGCCTCAAGTGTGCCTCATGGTGAACACATGGTGTAGTTGGACATGTTGTAGCTTCATGGTTGTATTCCCATTTACCTCCCCTCAAGACCAGTCACTATATCTACTGTTCTTGTAGTTGGTTCGGACTTTTTCTTCTTTTCCTTTCCTTATGTTTAGTCTGGTTCTTGGGGCAGACTCATCTTGTTTTGGGTAACCCCCACGGCTCGCAATGACATTAGACCTTGACCCCCCCCTCTTAGCAGTGTTGTCTTAGCTGTAAGCAACAATGAAAACTGCTCTTCTCTCCTCTGGAAACCACCTCCCAGTTAAATTGATTGTTGCCGGAGCCCACTGCAGAAGTGATCCACAACACTTGGGCACAATGTGCTGTAATTGGGATTGGCCTTGTGCCTTCTGCAAGTGTCATACAAAATGTCCATGTCACACCAACTGTCTCTGCCATACCAGATGTCATGTCAGGCCTGGTTACTTTGAATTTTTATATAGACAATCTGACAAAGTATGAAAATCCCACTTATTTACCAAGTGTAGTTCCTGTTCATCAGTCCACCTCTTCTTTCACATCACAAATCCCTGAAAAAATCCCAAGTATCCACAACAGTGCTGAATTTGTTCTGTCTAGTTGTCAATTAGCTCCTACCTCTTTTCTATTTGAACTATATGCCAGGGTCATCTTCAACATGTTTGATTTGCTTGCTGTGTATCATTGTACAACTAGCCTTGCTAATAAATGCATGTATATTAAGTTAAAACCTCAACAGAATCTGTTCAGAAAATATGACTTCAGAGCTTACTTGAAATATGTAATCAAATTACCTATATTAGCCAATGGAGTCATTCTGCTGTTTTTCTTAGTTTTGCATCATTTCCTAGCTTTTCAAGTGTCTGCTCACTATATTTGTAATAAAACTTCGAAATTATATGACATTTTCAAGTCTGACAATATACCTTTCAGTGCTGATGTTCATATGGAATGTATTGGTGAAGGCAAAGCAAATGTATTCTCACTTCATGAACTAATTCCTGCTTCAACCAATGACAATGCCAGTATGGATGCAGCTAAATGTAAATTCTACTCTTACGTGCCAAAAAGTGAAGCTCTCTCACTGAAATCATCATCTGAGCAGTCACTTGTAATTGTAAATCACCCATTTGAACTGTTGACTCCAAAATTGACCATTGCAAATTTGAAAGTGATTGCAGCTAGCCATAGCATTCTTGTACACTAAAAAATGAATCATGCAGCACTTCAAACTGCAATACAGAATCATGTCTGCTCAAACTGCACTACTTTTGTATCAGTATTTGAATTAATTGATGAAGAAGCAATTGCAAGTCACAAGAAAACCCAAAATATCATTGCAGTTAATAAATTCAAAAGTCAGAATTCTGGGAAGCATTCCAAACAACACCTTGTGGCTGTTCAAACATTCAAAACACAATATCTTAATAAGTATGCAACACAAAATCTAGCAGCTGTACAGAAATATCAGCTGGCAAATCCTGCCAAGCATGCAAAACAGAATCTGACTGCTGTCCAGAAATTTCATCTGGAAAATCCTGAGAGGCATGCAAAACAAAATCCAGCAGCTGTACAGAAACTTTATCTAGAAAATCCTGAGAAACATGCAACACAAAATCTTGCAGCCGTTAAAAAGTTCAAAGTTGATAATAATGAGAAGCATCTGCAACACACACTAAATGCAGTTAGAAGACATACCATAAATCACCCTGAGCAGCATGCACAAATCAATCAGATTGCTGTTCAAACATATAGAGATAACATTCAATTTCCTCCTGATCCACCTTCAGCAAAATTGCAACACACTATCATTTCAGGATTCTGTAATGATGCTTCTCCTAATAAATTCATTGAATCTGGTTGTGCTGTCTGTGGAAGATTAACACCAGTCCTGCAATTGCAAAGCTATACAGAGTTGAACTTAAGTTCTTTGAAACAGTGTGGTGTAACTCACAAAGAGTGCTTCTCAATTGATGATCCAATCCAATCTTCAGATAGTCCTATAATAAATGAAGATCTCCATGGCATTTGCAAGAAGTGTTACAAGTCTTTGGTGAGAGGAAAATGCCTAGCTATGTCTCTGGCAAATGGTTTATGGCTTGGAAATATTCCAGATGAATTAACTAATTTGTCTTATGCAGAACAACTGTTAATTGCTAGAGTGAGACACAATAGATGCATTGTCTGGGTTTCTTCAGGAATGTATAAGATGAGAACCAATGCTATTACATTTGCCAATCCAACTCCTAAGATTTATGACATTTTACCCCCACCTGTCGATGAGTTGGATCAAGTACTTGCATTCATCTATACAGGACCATGTAAGCATACCAAGTCTGATTTTGAGAGAACACCATTGCTTGTTAGGAGAAACAAAGTTTCCACTGCTTTGAACTGGTTGAAACTGAACCACTGTGACTATTTTGACTTGGAGATTTCAGAAGAAAACTTGAAGCAATATCCTGAGAATGACATACCAGTTGTGGTAGAGTACAGACAATCCTTTGTCAACAAAAACCCAGAAGCCACTGCTGTTAATGACATGGAAAAGGAAGAAGGCACTGAGACAGGCATGTGTCCATTTGTAGTTCATAGTCTGACTGGTGAAGAGTACTCAACCAAAAGTATCAAAGCCATAAAAGGCATTGCCTTGAAACATTTGATGGATAATAAAAAGATACTGGCAATTGGACATGAGTGATCCACAATCCATCTACAATAATCCTCAGTTGTTCCCTCAAATGATGCCATGGTTGTTTTCCTATGGACTTGGTGGAATTGGCCATTCTCTGATTCAAAGCAAGATTTCTGAAATCAAACACAAGAGACACCTGTTAATGTACTATGACACGAGATTTCAAAAAGATCCACACTTTCCTTTGATTGCATTCAACCATGAGCAAATAAAAGAGTCTACAATGGCTGGCTATTTATTAGCTGAAAAAGCAAAATTTGAACACATATCACAAAGATTAATGGATGTGGATCTTGGAGTTTTGAATAATATTGCCAGGAAAATGGAAGATGGTGAACATGTCACTCCAGAAACAGATGAAGAGAAACTTTGTTTCCAATTAATCAAAGATATTGATCATGTAGGCAGTCATGTCAAAGGATCACTCACAAGCAAGAAATACATGAGAAATGAAGTCTGGTCTCTGATGTCCTTTGCAGGTGTGCCTTCATGGTTTATCACATTTTCACTAGCTGATAACATGCATCCACTGTCATTATATTTTGCTGATAGCAAAGAAACTTTCACACCAGAGCTTAGAGGATATGATGAGTGATACAGACTTATTGCAGAAAATCCAGTGGCTGGTGCTAGATTCTTTCACTTTATGGTAGAACTTTTTATCCAACATGTTCTTGGTGTTGGATCAAACCATTCTGGCTTTTATGGTGACACCAAGGCATACTATGGCACAGTAGAGCAACAAGGACATCTCACACTTCACATGCACATGCTACTATGGTTCAAAGGATGTGTGTCACCTCAGGAAATCAGAGATAGAATAATGGATCCAAATTCAGATTTTCAACAAGCTTTTGTTCAATATCTAGAAAGTGTGCACATTGGTGAATTCATAACTGGAACAATGGATGAAGTCAAAGCTAAAGTCAACCATAAGTCTGAAGAAGAAGACGATAAGGATCCCACTCAGACTCTGCCTGAAGCACCCCCACCTATGTGTACACTTCAGCATGATGTGAACAGTGACAACAATTGTAATGATTGCAAACAGGTCAATTCATGGTGGGACAGATTTGCAAAAACTGTTGATCATTTGATGTTATGCTCCAATGTTCACAATTGTGGCAGAAATAGTTCAAATACTGAGAAAGTGCAGAGGAAAGATAGACCCAGTTACATGAACAAACATGGTAAATGCAAAGCTAGTTTGAATCAACACAAGTAGATCCAAAAACTGGTGCATTGAATATGAAAAAGGGTGAAGCTTGGATCAATACATTGACACCACTTATGACTTTTAAACTTTGCTGCAATTCTGATATTACAAGTCTTCTTTCTGGTACTGCAATCAAAGCCATTGTAGCATATGTTTCTGACTGTATTACAAAGTCTGGATTGAAAACATATAGTATATTTGATACCATCAGAAGTATATTAGATAGAAACTCAGAAATGCTTGGTGGATCTATAAAAAGAAAGGACAAAGCTAGAAAACTCATCACCCAAATCATAAATGCTTTGACTGCAAAACTTGAGATTGGTGGTCCAATGGCTTCAATATATCTTCTTGGCAACCCTGACCATTATACCAGTCATAAATTCATTCCTGTTTATTGGAGAAATTATGTGAGAGAAGTCCAAAAGGCTTGGAATCCAGATTACAATAATGACATTCAAGTTGACTCTGAAAAAGTTGTACTTCACAATCAAAAAGGAAAATTCATAGGACTATCTGCTGTGCATGACTATATTTACAGACCAGCTCATTATGAAGACATGAATTTATATGAATGGGTACAGGGTGCAGAAAGAGTCAAGAGAAACATTCAAAAAGCTCATGATGAAATAAACAGTGATGATGAGTTAGATGTCTTGGAATCTGAGCCACAAACTGCAACTCACAAAGAAACTTCAAGATCTAATGTATTTACCAGTAATGACTTGAGCATAGAATCTGATGATCTGAATATCAAAGATAATGACACTTTCATAGAATGTGATTCAGAGGACAATGACTGTGATAGCACTGAGCTGGTTCAAGAAGATTGTTGGTGGTTCATTGCCCAGACATGATAGAGGAGACAGAGAATACTATTGCATCACAATGCTCACTCTGTTCAAATCATGGAGATCTGGTCATGACCTGAAAAGTGAACTGGAATCATGGGATGAAGCATTCACTGATCATGAATTCACTGATAGACAATTAGAAATTATGGACAACTTTAATCTGAGATATGAATGCCTTGATGCCAGAGATCACTATTCTGCTCAGCTTAGACAAGGAGCCGTGTTAGATGGTACTTGTCCTCAATTTATGACTTCAGACATGATTTCACACTTGGATGATGACAACATTCAAACTGGTGGTGACTTTGGAGATGACAATTATGAGCAGGACAAAAACAATGCAGATTATGGCACTAACAAATATTCTGAACTTGGTCAACATGGTAGACTGATCAAAGCTCAAATGGATGCCACTGATAACATTGTCAGAAACATTGGTTGGCTTGATCCATGTCCAGATGGTTCTATTACTGTAAATTCCGCTCCACTTGAAGTTGAAATGAATAAACCTGGTACTAAATGGAAACAACTGGTTCAAGAACAAAGACAAGATATATTGGATGAGAGAAATCAAAATCAACACATTCCTGCAAACTCAAAGTCTACTTCACACAAAACATATACTGATCCGAATGAAAATGATGTGATGATTGTGGACCAATCATACTTGATGCAAACATTCAGAGCTGAAAATGCACAGCGACCAAAGCTAATTGATGCTACAGTTAGAAAATTCAGCTTTGAACATTGAGCAGAAAAGAGCCTTTAGGATTATTGCAAATCATGCTTCATCTCCCAGCAGTGAGCAGTTGAAAATGAATATTGCTGGAATGGCTGGCACTGGAAAATCACAAGTCATCAAAGCAGTTGTTGATTTCTTTGACAATGTACATGAGTCTCACAGATTTGTTATTCTTGGTCCTACTGGTACATCTGCAGCTCTGCAAAATGGCTCAACTTATCACTACTTCCTGGGCATCAATCCAAACATGTCAAATAGAAATGAAGCAATGGGTATTGCTCAGCTCAAAGGTAGAAGGAGTTGACTATATTTTCATTGATGAAGTCTCAATGCTGTCTTGTCATGATCTCTACAAAATTAGTGCCAGACTTGCCAAAGCTTTGAATATACATGACATCCCATTTGGTGGAATCAACATGATATTTGCTGGAGACTTTGCACAGTTACCACCAGTTGGAGGTGCACCATTGCACAGTGGCACAGTTGGCACTCAGATCACATCAGCCTTGACAACACACTCTCAGGAAACTGCAATTGGAAAAGCACTCTGGCATCAAGTGACCACAGTTGTGATTCTCAGAGAAAACATGAGACAGAGGACACAAACAGCTGAGGATGCATTGTTCAGAACCACCCTTGTCAATATGCACTATGGCAAATGTACTGCACAGGACATTCAATTTTTGAGAACCAGAATTGCAGGCAAATGTCCAGACCAGCCCAACATTGCCCCCAAAAATTTTAGAAATGTTCCTATCATATGTGGCATTCACTCACAAAAGGATCAGATCAACCAGCTTGGATGTGAAAGATTTGCTTCAGATACCAATCAAAACTTGACTAACTTCTATTCCATTGACAAATGGGGAAAAGACAAGGAGTCTAGTGTGAGAAACAAGTCACAGTTCAAATCTAAAGCAGTACATCAAGCCAGTGACATAGATTTTGATACACAAAGAGAGATATGGAAAGTGCGACATGCTGCCACTGATAACTTTGCTGGGAAACTCTCATTGTGTCTTGGTATGCCTGTGATGCTTCGCAACAATGATGCCACTGAGCTCTGCATTACAAAAGGACAAGAAGGATTTGTTGTTGGCTGGCAGTCAATAAAAGCAAGTCATGGCAAAAGAGTACTTGACACCTTGTTTGTTGAACTAGACAAACCTCCAGAGCTGGTGCAGATTCCAGGACTCCCTGACAATGTTGTGCCCATTGTAAAAAACACCAAGACAATTCAGTGTGTATTTCCCAGTGACCTGAAGGAATCTATTGAGAGATAACAAGTCTGGGTGCTTCCTAACTTTGCAATGACTGCTCATGCTGCTCAAGGAAAAACATGTCCATTCAATGTTGTGCATTTAAACAGTTGCTTCAACCACATGTCATATTATTCTTCATTGTCTAGAAGTGCCTCTGCTGCTGGAACTGTAATAATTCAAGGCTTTGACACTAAAGTGATCATCAGAGGTTGTTCTGGATATCTTAGACAAGAATTTAGAGAATTAGAATTGCTGGATGAGATTACCAGGATCAGATATGAAGGTGCTTTACCTGAACACATTGACGCTGGTACATGCTCTGTTATGCTTCGCCACTTTCAGCAATGGAAGGGAATTCACTATGTTCCTGCCAAAACTGATAATGCCATTAAATGGTCACCAACTGATCCACTAATATTGGCTTGTCCAATCCCTGATAGCCCATGGCAATTGGTTCAAAAATGCAAAGGCAAACAGAAAGCAGCTGTAATTGTAACATCATTTGTTCCAGCGAAAGGCTCAGTTGCTATTGGTTCAACCCAAAAACATTCACTGGACACAAACAATGAACCAGTAGCTAAAAGGCCTCGGATCACCAAAGACCATGTCACCAAAGGATCCACAAGCAAGCAACAGACCATTAACTCTCCAGCTGGACTGATCTGGGATAGAAATGACTACAGCTGTGCATATGACTCATTGTTGGTGATTTTGTTCAATCTGTGGCAAGACAATCATGCAGAGTGGTCCACAGTATTCAGAAGCATGAATGATCATTTGAGCACATTGTCTCATGGTTTTTCTGAGGTGTTGCACAAAAATGTAGCATTTGAACAACTAAGAGATCACCTTAGAACTACACTGCATAACATGAATCCCACAGACTTTCCTACAGGCACTGTGGGCATCAGTGTTGCAAATCTGGCTATGGAGTTGTTTAAAGTCAATGACATTGTAGCCTCTTCTCAACATGAATGTTCTCAATGTGACTTTGCAGAAGAACCCATTGATGACAGACTAGGCTATGTGTTACATGCTGATGACACCATTAAACAGTCTATACAGTCTATAATGAAGTGGGTTGATACCTTGTCACAAAAAACCAATAGAAGATGTCCTGATTGCAACAGCAGAATGAATCAACTTGTATTTTATAATGAAGCACCACATATTCTTATTCTAGAGTATCCATTTAAAAACATTGAAACTAGTCATAAATTAGAATTTGTTTCAAAGACTGACACAAAGACATTAGAACTTAGAGGCATTGTATATCATGGTCAATATCATTTCCTCACGTATTATTACTGCACAGAAACAAGTATGGTATCATGATGGAATGATTACAGGCAACTCTTGTTCCAGAGACACTGACCTTACACAACTTTCAGACCATGATATCAGACACTGTAAAAATAGAAATCTAGTATTAGTGTTACGGATCGCTTCTGCAGCGGGCTCCGGCAACAATCAACTTAACTAGGGATCGGATTCCAGAGGAGAGGAGAGCAGTTTTCATTGTTGCTTACAGCTAAGACAACACTGCTAAGAAGGGGGGGTCAAGGTCTAATGTCATTGCGAGCCGTGGGGGTTACCCAAAACAAGATGAGTCTGCCCCAAGAACCAGACTAAACGTAAGGAAGAGAAAGAAGAAAAAGTCCGAACCAACAACAAGGACAGTAGATATAGTGAATGGACTTGAGGGGAGGTAAATGGGAATCCAACCATGAAGCTACAACATGTCCAACTACACCATGTTTTCACTATGAGGCAGTCATGAGGCGTCCTCATGTCGATGTTCTTGTGATCCAACTGGAGGCCCGGGTGTCATTGAGGAACAGAGGGGGTCCAGATGACTCGGATGATTTGTCATCGGATCATGTGATGTGCAGAATTGCCTATTCGGGGTCTACACTTGCTGTAACAGGCAAATGCGCAGTTTGGCAAGTGCATTGTACGGTCGGGTCGAAGATGGGTATCGTCCAGTGTAGGATTGGTGATGAGAGTGTCTTGAGGTAGCGGGGACATAGCGACAAGGTCGGTATAAAGGAAAACAAAGGAATGTATGGAGGGAAAACCAACTAGGATGGTGGGATAGTCGAGGTCAGACATGTGAACAGCATAAGCTGTACCGGATGATGATGTCTGTGTCGATGACGTATCGAGGAGCAATGTCTTGTCCTGTCTGTGGAACAATACGGTCCACCTGATGTCGATATTCGTCCAAGAAAGGGTATTGTTGTAAACGAGTGTGGGAGGTATCAAGGTTATGGATGAAAAAGGATAAATAAATGTGGGTCCAGGTTTCGAGTCATGGCACGAGTGACAAGCTGTGGGAATAAGATGTCGGGTACTGCATTGAGGCGATGTTGTGTGAACAATAAATGATAGGGGTCGGTTCACTGTATTGGGAAGTCGTATGGTCTGTGGTCGAAGTCTGAAGGTATGTGCTTTGGCAATGATCGGATTGGAGGGAACAGTGAAATGTCCTGTGATCGAGGATTGTTCAGGGCATGCATGCAGGTGAGGAATGTCGTCGGATCGTCAGGGAGGATAATGGTAGGCACAGGGTATGAATATGGAAACCAAATATCCAAGATTGGCAATTGTCAATTACGTGGTGAGATATTGTTGAGGTGGAGGTCGGAAGTATCGATGGCAGAAGGGTTTCGGTACCGATGCCAAACATAGATCATAACAAGGTAAAAACCGATGAGGAAGGTGATGGCGATGCTGCCAATGATGATTACGGTAATTAGCTGTGTCGGGAGTACAGCCATTGTGAATCGGTTTGTCGTGGGATGAAGTCAACAATATGTCAGGGCGAGGGAAAAGACAATAGCGATGATGTCCGTCGGCAAGGAGATTATTCGGGTACAGCAAGGTAACGTGAGGATGTGGCCATGGTCGGTCTGGATTGTTCTAGAAGAAAGGATGAAAAGAGAACAAGAACAAGAATAAACAATGATGTCCAAAAGAAGACAAAAGGTAAAGGGGAACAAAAAAGGAAGGTATGGTAAAGTGGAATCGTCATCATGGGTAGCGGAGTCGGAATCGGAGTTGTGGAGTTGAAAAATGTAACAATTAGCTATTTATGCTCAGAGTCTTTGAGCATCCTCCTTGAGGTCAAGCATGGCTTTCTTCATGTGGTAATCTGTTGTGTAGCATTCAAGGTCATGGAGAGGACGGTCCTTGAACTCTTACCGCGTGGTACCCCGGCTGGGACCCCAAAAGAGTCCTCAGCATAAGTTCGGGCACTTCATTATACCACCCCTGATACTAGCACAACCCACACTATATTAGACTAAAAGTAAGAGACATGAGCGGCATACAGCAATGGACAACCACCAACGAGGGTCCATCCAAAAACAAACGCGGTAAGTTGCCACAAACGGTAATCTTTTCCCCCCCAGAAACAAGGGCAGCGAGAACCGCCGCTACACGAGAACACAACCTCGTCAACAATGCACCCCCGCAAACTGAACCAGAAACCAAAACACAAGCCGTCAACTTCCTCACCACCAACTCACTCCTCCACCACGAACAACACCTCGACATCCCCACACTTTCGGACATACTTATACAAATCACCACCATGGAAAATTGCCCCATCACACCCACCACGCTCAACGCCATCCGATCGGTAGCTATTCTCTTGGACTCCATAGAAATTAGCCTCAGAACTGACACTTTGGTCGATGCCATTACAACTGAGCTTAAACGACAGGCGGGAGACTTTCATGACTCCCTCGGACGTGCGATGGAACCCATTTTGGAAACCATCTCAGGAAAAATTACAGAGCACATCGAAACCAGCCTCACAGACGCCAAAACCCAACTACAACAAGCGGTAGCAAACCTCACCAAAACCTCGACCACGCTCGAATCCACTACCACATCATACAAAGACACAGTACTATCCCAAAACTCACATCCCACCCTCACTCATAAAGACCCACGCATAACAGCCAAAGAACAGCTACAAGCCCGCCAATTCCTCCTCGACGTCGAAGACTCGCCCGAAACAAAAAAGGCGCTAGATATCAGCCTAGCAAAACTAACAGAAAAGCCAACGCAGCCCTCCAATCCACAGCCCCCCCTCCTACATCCAAGTTCTTAGGCGTCACCAGACTACGAAATGGAGGTATACTACTGGAGGCTAACTCTAACGACACCGCTCTATGGCTACACAACAACCAACACCTCACCACCTTCCTCACCAACTTTGGACACAACGCTTCAATCAAGCGCCGCACTTACGCCATCCTAGCATTCTTCATCCCACTAACTTTCGACCCAGAAATGCCTGAACATCTCAGGGAAATCGAAGAAACCAACAACCTACCTGAAAACTCCATAAAACGAGCCAACTGGATTAAACCAAAGGACCGCTGCTCACCCAACCAAACGTGTGGCCACGCCATATTCGCCCTCAACTCCCCCGAAACGGCCAACAAAATTCTAGCGAACGGCTTCTACGTCTGCCACAAAAGAATTAACGCCAATAAATGCAAAAAAGAACCCTTACGCTGTCTCCGATGCCATCAATGGAACCACACCGCAGCACGATGCCCAGCGGATATCGACACCTGCGGCACATGTGGAGATCACCATCGAACCTCATCCTGCGACAACCCCTCACGCCCCTACTGCACTCCCTGCAGGCAACGCGGTCACACTAGCTGGGACCGTAACTGTCCTACATTCACCCAAAAATGTAAAGACGCGGATAATCGCAATCCGGAAAACCTCTTACCTTACTTCCCCACGGCCGAAAAATGGACCCAATCCCCGTACCCCGACAATTACCCCAAAGCTCCCAATTCCTTACCTTCCACCACTGCCACCCCCCCAACACGATCCGACCGTCACCCCCCTACTAATCTCGACTCAACGATCCCGAACAGACAGCGTTCTCCCTACCCGCTCCCCCCTCTCTCCCCGGCTGCACGACACTACTCCCCTCCCCACTCCATCTTCGACCTACCACTGAACCCCCCTCCACGCAACCAACCCCCCCCCCTCCTCCTCCTCCAGGCACCAGTCCAGACCCACCCGACAAACCACTATCAATTTCGAGAAGCAACCACCACCACATCACACCACCTCCATCCCACCCTCTCGAGCATGGGGAGACGAACCACTCGTCGCCCCCGTCGACCCACCCCCCCACATTCTCACACAGAACGACAACCAAGCAGGCAGTACTTCCCACCTAGTCCCCTCGACTAATGCCTGAACACCCACACCCCCAGCCGACACAGCTAAACGTCTGGCAAATAAACCTCAACAAATCCGCCAAAGCTCACTGGGATCTCATTAATTCGCTAATCCACACTAAATGCGACATTCTGCTAATACAGGAACCGTACTTTGACTACTACGGTAATACAAAAGCCACACAACTGGAGAGTCATATACCCACCCGACCGACTCACCTCCGAAGCACCCACCCGATCAGTAATCTTCGTTAACACCAAACTCAACACCAACTACTGGGAACAGATAAAAATCCACGGCTCCAACGACCTCACGGCTATCCGATTCAAAAGCCCAACAGGCAACTTCTCCATCTTCAACATTTATAATGATTGCCATCACTCCGACACGCTCAACACCCTCCACACCTTCGCCCAAACCCATGAAGCGACCCTCCACCAACAAGACACGGACCATATGCTATGGTGCGGCGACTTCAATAGACACCACCCTCTATGGGATGAAGAGCGAAACCATCACCTATTCACTGCCAACGCCCTAGCCCAAGCAAGACTACTCATCGAAGCCACGGCCGACTGCGACATGATAATGACGCTACCCAAAAACCTCCCCACCCTTGAATCCATGGCAACGAAGAATTGGACCAGAACAGACAACGTCTTCTGCACCGCCAAAACAAGCAATCTTATACTTTCCTGTAATACCAGACCAGAACTACGCCCAACCGGCACCGACCACATACCGATATCCACCTCCATCGTTCTCCACCCACAACTAAGACCTGACAAACCATCACGAAACTTTCGCAACACAAACTGGGACACCTTTCGCACCCACCTCGACACTCAACTACGACAACACCCCCCTACAACCCCCATTACCTCCCAACAACAACTAGACGACGCCATATCCACACTGACCAACGTACTACAGTCAACTATCAAAGCCGTAGTCCCCATTTCCACACCATGCCCGCACTCAAAATGATGGTGGACTCCGCAACTAAACCAGCTCAAACGAGATAAAAACAGGCTAAGTCGACTATCCTATAAGCACCGAATAGACCCCGCTCACCCCAGCCACGATGAACACAGGGCCGCACGCAACCTATACGGTAATGAAATCCTCAAAGCCAAAGAAAAGCACTGGTCAGCCTTCCTCGATGAAGCCAGCGACGACGACCTCTGGACGATTAACAAGTGTGTATCCAATCCCATCAGCGACAACCCCAGAGGAGACGGCGGCAAGTGTTCCATCCCCACCTTGGAAATAATCCACCCGGACGGCCACATAACTTACGCAACGTCGAATGAAGACAAGAGCTGGGCCATCGCTAACTCCTTCTTTCCCCCCCCACCTGAACACTCCTCGGTCCCAATAGACTACTTATACCCAGATCGAGTCCCCTACACGACACACATCTCCAAAGACCTTATCTTCAAACACCTCGCCAAAATTCTCCCCTTCAAAGCCCCGGGCCCGGACGGTATCCCCAACATTATACTCAAAGAATGCACAGCACTCATTTCGGACCACATCCACAACATCTTCAACGCCATTCTCACACTCAACATATATTACGCCCCATGGAAGGACTCCATCACCAGCACACTACGCAAACCGGATAAACCAAGATATGACATCCCCAAAGCCTATCGCCCCATCGTATTACTCAATACCCTCCCAAAACTACTGACATCTATCATCGCAGAAACCATAACGACCATGGTCGAAGAACACCAACTCCTACCCTCCCACCACTTCGGCGGGCGACCCGGACGAATCACTACCGACTCCATGCACGTCCTAGTTCATCGCATCAAACATGCTTGGCGGAACAAAAGAGTAGCCGCAATCCTATTTTTGGATATCGAAGGGGCATTTCCGAACGCGGTCACGGAGCGGCTGCTCCACAACATGAGAAAAAGACGCATCCCCAAACCCATTATCCAACTTATCAACAACATCCTAACGGACCGCACAACCCACCTCGCCTTCAATGACTATATCTCCGGCCCGATCCTCCTCAAAAATGGCATCGGCCAAGGCGACCCGATATCCATGATAATATATTTATTCTATAACGCTGACTTACTCGACATCCCCATAGGCAAACACGAACTCGCTGTGGCATTCGTAGATGATGCCGCCATATACGTAGAGGGCAAAAACTTCATGACAACCAACAGACTCATCAAAAACATCATGACAAAGCAAGACGGAGCCTTCACCTGGTCCAAGGACCACAATTCTAAATTTGAAACCAGCAAATTCGCGCTGATAGACTTCTCACAGCGCACCAACATTTCGAGGCCCCCACTCGCGCTCAACGACACCCTCATTAAACCCGTCAAGACACATCGTTTCCTTGGCATCATCATGGACCAGCACCTCCGATGGCACGAACAGCGAGAACACGCTATCGCCAAGACCACCAAATGGATCCATCTCTTTTGCAGAATAGCATGGCCCAAATCAGGCGTCCCCAGAAAGCTAATGCGACGGTTATATACGGCCGTGGCTATCCCAAAAATGACTTATGCAGCCGACGTTTGGTACACCCCGGTCCACAAGACGACAAACGGCACCCATAGAAAAGGCTCAGTCAGAGCGATGCGCGAGCTCACAAAAACCCAACGCCTGGCATCTATACCCATCACTGGAGCGCTCAGAACTACTCCAAACGACCTACTTGATCTCCACGCTGGCATTCTGCCCGTCGACTTACTAATGCACAAAGTTTGTCACAGATCAGTCATCAGAATGGCATCCCTCCCCGCCTCACACCCACTACACGCTCTTATACGGCGTTGTGCGAAACACCTCATCGCCAGACACAGATCCCCCCTCCACACACTCACCCACCTCTTCCATATCGACCCACACGACATAGAACCCATACGCCCAACGCACTCACATACCCCCCCCCCCTTTCCACACCTCCATACCCGACTCCAGAGACAAATCCATAGAACAACACGACAACGACAATGCAGACATAAAAATATACACGGACGGCTCCACACTCGAAGGAGGCGTGGGCGCAGCGGCGGTTCTATATCGCAATGGACGTACACAAGCCAGAACACTCCGCTACCACCTAGGACCCAGTAACTCTCACCACAACGTCGAGGCAGAAAACATAGCTGGCACCCTCGCCTTACACTTACTAAGCCGTGAAATACTCCTACGTGACGTCTCCATTTACATTGATTGCCAACCGACAATACATGCACTAACCTTCACCAGAACAAGCCCTAAATCTGGTCAACACACACTAGACATCTTCCACAAAGCGGTCCGACGTCTCACCGACACCAACCACCTCCTCGTTATTACTATCAAATGGATATCAAGCCACAGTGACGTCCCCGGGAACGAACAAGCCGACACAGAGGCCAAAGCAGCAGCGAGAGGAACTACCAGCCCGCGACACTCCCTACCCCATGCCCTTCGACTCAAACCCCTGCCCTCCAACGCCTCGGCCCTCAAACAATCATTCAATAAGCAATTAATATTACAATGGAAGGACGCCTGGCAACAATCACCACGATACACACGATTCACCCGTATCGACCCTGACTTCCCCTGTAACAATTTCCTTAAAACTACACTTGACTTAACTCGCCCCCAGACTGGTCTACTCACACAAATACGCACGGGACATCTCCCACTCAACACCTATCTACACAAAATCAAGAAATCCGATACCGAAACCTGCCCCAAATGCGCCCAAGCGAAGGAAACCGTACACCATTTCCTCTTCGACTGTCCACTCTACCGTAACGCACGTCACTCACTGACTAACTCACTTAGAACACAAGCCCGATCCCTCACCTACCTCCTCAATAACAAGAAAGGCATATCAGAGCTACTAAAATTCGTATGCCGCACAGGCAGACTCAAGGACTCCTTCGGTGACATTCGCAACCCGATCCACACTTGACTGACTTTACCCATCAACAGCGCTATTTCCGTCACTGATAACTCCCCACCCCCACCCCCACCCCCACACACGCTCGCTCACATCAAGATCTACGCCGCCCCCGCCCGCCCGACCTCAACGTCGTTCACACCGTACAAACAGCATCAACAGACGATCACCCTTTCATCACACCTTCTTCACCTTGCGGCCCCATCTTCCTCGTGCATGCTCGCCTCGGTGGCCGAGCACTTATACGGTCTAGACCCCCCCACAACGCAACTTCCACTAGCACCATCAGGCACCCTCACAGCCAGGCCAGACGTCTAAAACAGCATTGGATATGCTGGGGTCACGGGGGACTTACTCCGTCGTGTCTACATTCGTAAACCAGAGGCGCAGGAATTGGGACGGATCCCAATTTTCATATATTTTTTCTACTTCACTAGTATACTCTTCGCCCACATGTAACGTCCGACATAGGGTACAACCCTGCGGGACAATAAATCTGACAAAAAAAAAAAAAAAAAAAAAGAAAAAAAAAAGGTCATGGAGAAGTAGGGTTGAGCAAATGTGAGTTAGGGCTTGTTCAGCAACTCGGTAACTAAGCACATTGATTGTTTCCTCGGACATGCCATATATGCCGTAGATTGCTGACAAACTCCGCCTCCTTCCGCATTAACTCGGCTTATCAGTGATAAACACTTCGTCGTTGCCGAGCTCAATGGCCCACTCAGATACCGATTCTGATCTTCTTGGCCTTGGTATTGACGATCTCGCCACCATTGGTTACTTCGGCTTCATTTGTAAAACTACTGTTGCCTGGGCTGAGGCCTACTACAACAAGATTGCTCATCACAATTCTGCACTCTCTGGTCGTGCGTGGGTTGATGAACTCATGACAGGACACCCTGATCGTATCAAGATTGCTCTTGGAGTGCGCCTTCGGGTTTTCAAGGCCCTTATTAAGATACTACACAAGATGGGGTATGGGGATATGAAACACGTCACACTACGTGAGCAGCTCGCAATTTTCCTTCATGCATGCGTCACCGGCAATACGATTCGACAACTCGGTGAGCGGTTCCAACATGCCAATGGCACCATATCCAAGTAAGTTCGTTTACCGCCTTTAATTTCAATTTTAATGACCATCTTATAGTTGCTTCCGTCGGATTCTCTACGCCTTTTCATCCTCACCTTTCTATACAAAATATGTCACTCTTCCAAAGCGCGGTGACCCCATTGCTCCCGAAATATCCTCCAATCCAACATTTTTCCCGTACTTCACCGACGCGCTGGGCGCCATCGATGGCACTCACATTAATTGTTGCCCATCCAAAGCCGACCGAGCCACTTCCCATAATCGCAAAGGGTTCCTGTCCCAGAATTGCTTGATGGCATGCTCTTTTGACATGCATTTCATTTATGTTCTCAGCGGTTGGGATGGGTCAGTACCTGATGCTACATTATACAACGACGCTCGCCACCATGACTTCCGAATCCCCCCTGGCAAGTATTACCTTGCCGATGCAGGGTTCGCTCTTACACAACAACTCCTGATTCCATATCGCGGTCAACGGTATCACCTCGACGAATGGTGATGTGGAGATCGAGCACCGGCAAATAAGGAGGAATTGTTTAATCTTCGTCACTCGTCCGCTCACAATGTTGTGGAACGATTATTCGGTGTCCTCAAACGTCGTTTCCGGCTCCTCCTTCTACCTCCTGAATATAGCCTGAAAGTGCAAGCCCGCATTCCGCCAGCCCTCTGCGCCCTCCATAACTTCATATGCCGATATGACCCCAATCATGCAGAGGATGATGAAGATGATGGGGACATACTCCCTCCCCACATCGATCCAGACATCTTCGGTCTGCTATCGGCAGGATTGCCGAGTCGTGCATCTCACGAAGCTGCAACTGACATGCGAGATACCATCGCGGAAGTGATGTGGTCGGATTACAATCGATTCCTCCAAGAAAGGGAGGCCCGTGAGAAGGAGGCCCGTGAGAAGGAGGTCACAGAAGCTGTGGAAAGGGTCTGACACCGGTGGCTCTGTAATTTTTTTTGCTGTACTTCAATTTTTTTATGTATTTAGTTGCTCAGTGCTCAGAACTATGCTCAAATATTTGTTGAGGGTATCATTCAAGTGTTACAGAAAAGTACAGAGTAAGGAATATAAAAATACGACGCCGAGTAAAATTATTAGGGGGGAGGGGGAGCTACAAAGTCGGGAATTGCACGGCCAACCTTCTTGAGCTCTCACCTCACCCAGAGCCAGCGCAGGCTGTCTCTGCGGATACCAATGTAGGTTTGCGCCCGTGATGCATTCTCGGAAAACAAATCAAACATAGCAATCATCGAGTCATCGTCAAGGTATGTCTCCTTTTCCTGCAATATGTCTTGGGCCTCCTGCCTAAGTTGATTGTCAGACCGGGCCAGTGGGGGCGGGGGTGGGGGCGGGGGAATGTTCTCAAGCCGGTGCATTTTGTGCTCGGATAGAGTACATATAGTAGTGTTGAATGTAGACATTTCCTCCTTGATTCCGTATAAGGCAACAGGGCCTGTTATGCGAGCGCGCTTGGAAGAACTTCCCTCGGTAGTGACAAGAGAGGATATCGTTAGATCTGACATGGATGGGGTGGCTGAGTCCAGCGCGCTTTTGCGTTTCTTCCCCTTATCTGTTTTGGAGGGAGTCGGAGGCGGGGAGGAAGGGGGTGGGGGGTGGCTTTCATTGGATGACCCGCTACGTCCTTCAGGATTTTCCTCTCCTGATGAAGACGGCGAACTGCATGCCACATTGGGGGCAGACTGTGAGGGCCAGTATACGTGTGCCCCCTTCGCACGGGTCAGCATTAATTGCTGCATGTCAACAAAAAACTCCCAGCCCTTGTTGCGGAAGGGACGGGCTTTCGGGTGTTTCTACGTGACTGGTCAACAGCATAGAGAGAATAGGGCGGACAAACATACCTCGATATATTGATCCCAGACTGGCTGAGTGTGCTCATCAATATTAAGCCCACGCGAGTGGTCCCAGGGCAAACCGGAGAGCCTTGTGAGGGGCTCAACATCATGATAGATCTCCTTTAACTGAATTGCAACATCAGCACACGATACTGTCATTACAAGCGAGGATATACTCACCCTCCCCCATCTAGATCAACAAGAAGTGGCTGACTTGGGAATCCCCTTTTCAGCTGGGGTTTTGGCCATCGCAGCAGCAGCAGCATTCCATGTTGCCACCTTAAAATTGGCACCATCGCCTGCTTCTGCCTTGTGCTGGATGAGGAAATTGATAAGGAAGCAGGTTTCATTGTCACTCCATCGTGCCTGTTGACGAGGCTTCTTATTAGGGTTCTCTTCACCTGCCTTGGCCTTTGGCTTTGACCTTGACTTTGAGGCCGACATCATGGGGGAGGGGGGAGATACAACAATCAGAGGCGACCCCTCTGCCATAGGAGCAAGAACAAACAGGCGGAGTTTGTCAGCAATCTATGGCATATACGGCATGTCCAAGGAAACAATCAATGTGCTTAGTTACCGAGTTGCTGAACAAGCCCTTAATTGTCACCACACTGTTTGGGGGGCAGTTGTATTTGGCAGTTGGCCTGTTGCTCCCTGAGCAATTGCTTCATGGCTGAGAGTGTTGCATGATGGTGCAACACAGGGGAGATGGCAGGGAGAGAGAAGGTTGATGAAGACTCAAGACACTTTATGTAGTTTTATTTTATATTAATTTATATGTTGCAGAGGTGGGAGGTGGGCTTATTAGATCAATATGTAATATGCAACACATGCTATGTATCTTATGCCATATGTAACATGCTTTATGCAATTTAATCTTATGCTTTATTCAGCAAAAAAGTAGGGAGGGGGAAAAAAGAACTTGTTCTTGCCATGCTTAGCACTGGCCCACTAAACAAGTCATGTTCCTGGTATTGACAATGCCATAGCTGATGCCCTTTGCTGCTTCCACAACACCTCTCTCTTCTCCTCTTTCCCTCATTTCAGCATGTCCCCCTTTGTAACCCCTTGTCTGTCACTGGGGGTTGCTCTATGCTGAACCTGCTCAGACAGTCCCACCAGCCCATTCAGGTTGCCTGGACCCATGACTGGCTTGTTCACAAATGGGCCATCACTCTTGGTTTCTCCCTCAAACATTCTGCCATGCTGTTAGAGACATGCAAGTAACTCCAGACAGAGCAGAGTTAATCAGAGGACCAGAGGTGCAAACTCTTGAAGTAGTTTAGCTACTTCCTTAAGTCATACTGAGTAGGCATGAGGTGGATGGAGTGGAGTTAGTCTGGAGGGTTGGACTAAGGATGGAGACTAATAGTGAGCTCAAGGCAAAGCCTTAAGTTTGAGGATGAATCAGATAAGGGGTGCTCAAGTTGATTTTCAGAACAGAGTTACAGGACATTGTAGTTCTAGCTTATATACTTGGTAAACTAATTGTTATGTCCTTAGTAACTCAATCACTATTTTTCTGGACCATGCCACTGTTCCAGGGTATGGTCATTGTAGAGGCTCCGGATCATGTGGATCCGTATCCCCTTCACATCTGACACCGCTCCCATCCATTCCCATTCCTGTATCATCGATTCCACTCGATTCCACTCTTTCTATCAATTCCACTCCGGATTCCGCCTCCAGAATCGTTCCTACTCAAGATGCAATGTCCCTAATGACCCAGAATCAGTACATATATAGTTATATATCGTGTATCTTCATTTCCTGTCTCCTAGTACATAGCACCACTCCACCATTCCTTCACTCCACTCCCTCTATCATTTACAGCCTTCGCTTGTAGTACTTAGTTACTACAGCACAGGATCCCTCACAGTAGTATAAAAGTAGCACATTTACACTACAAAACAATATAGAAGATACAGGATATCATTCCCCTCACGTCTTATCACCGCACTTCAGTTCTATTTCTTAGTCCACTCTTCAAATTGTCTACCCTGCTCTTAGTCCTTTCCCCACACTCACCCTCTGATTCCGGAACCCCTGGATTCGGGTTGGATTGACTAGACCTTTCTAAAAGAAACTGATTCCTCTGATCACTTTCTAGCTGATCACCCTTTTCGTAGATTCCAATTCCGGGTCTACAACAGAACTCGCCGTCACATTGTGCTTGCTATTCTCTCTTTACACTTCAAAAGTGACCTGTGTGATTAGTCATTGTTTAAACATGTTTAGATTGGCCAATCACATGGCCACACTCTTACTGTCATCTTGACACCCAGCATGTCCCTTACCACTCTCACCAGCTGACACTCTCACTAGAATTGTCATCTGCTGATGATCCACCATTTGTTGTCTCCATCTGATGTCAAATCTTATGTCACCATGCAGGACATTCTTCTCCCTTATGAGTCATATACCTTGGAAATGCCCCAAGGGCATCGTAAGCCCCTTGTCCCATCTCTGAGGTATGCCCCATCTCACCTTCATTAATATTTTGTTTACCTTGTCTTCTTTCCTAGCTACCTATCACTTGTGTAAAATTTTGTAACCCACCTCTTCCCCTACCATCTTTTCCTTTCCTGTTTTTTTCTTTCTCCTTGGTTACTAGCAGTTCCTTATGGTTCCTTATTGTAATTCAAAAACCAAAAACCCAATCACTATATTTTCGGACCATGCCGCTGTTCCAGGGCATGGTTGCACTTCCTATTTACACTTCAAAAGTGGCCTGTGTGATTAGAGGTGTACCTTTTGGTACAAAATTAATTAAATTAATTATAGCCATTTGCATAATTCTTGGCAATAAATACACTTTTTTCAATCAATTGAGAAATTCAGACTGAGTGGAATAAGTCAAACAAGGCCACATTTGTGGCAAAGCCTGCTACCAGTGCTAGTAGTAGTGCTACTCAGTGAAGATTTGTGGGCTTACTCTTCATGCTGTGGATCTGATAGATATTGTTGATAGCTTTCAAGTTCATCTACAATATGTTTGTTGCATGGGAGTGAAATACCACAACAATAGCATCTCACCCATCAGGCAAGGCCTCCTCCTCCTCATCGCTGGCTGCCTCAACAGTCACAGTATGAATATTTTTATCTTCAACCAAGCCCGCCAAGCTTCAACTCCCAAGGCACAAAGTGCATGGATTGATTGCAAGGATAGTTGATTCCGGATATGACTCAAAACAATTTGGCCTTCACTGAAGACATGCTCAATGTCAGTAGATGTCACTATATATAGCATCAATATATATTTTTATACACAAAAAGATTGAGCCACTTACCAGGAATTGTTACATCATCAAGAGCCATCTGCACGAGACAAGGGAACATCACTTTATGTTCTTGCCACCATAAAAGGACATCCTGCACTTGTTCAGGATCTGTTCTGAGGTACCATACAAGTTGGTTGTGATAATCAGATAAGGGTTGAAAGTCTGGTCTGGTCCAGTTTTTTGACAAATTTCCAAAAGACCACAACCAGAACTGGTTGCCATAACACCACAAGATGGCACAAACTGGACTCAACCACTTAGAACTGGTCTCTTGCAGTTCAGTTGCTTAGTGCTACCAAAGTTCAGTTCAGTCCAGTTTAGACCCATTTTGGCTGAACTCTGAACTGAACTCCGGGTTCAGTTCAGGATTTTATGTGAACTGAACCTGAACTGCTGTGAACCGTTCGGATTTTTTTTCTGAGCCTGAACCGAGTTCATGAACGGTTCGGACACTTAATTTTCGTATTATCACGCATTTTACCAAAAAAAATTACAATATATTACTGTAGCTATCTAATATATTACTGTAGCTATCTAATATATTACTGTAGCTATCTAATCTATTGCGGGTTTTTTTCCCGCAACCCGTACCCATACCCGTTGCCATGGGTACAGGATTGCAGTGGTTAATCTGGGTCCCCAGACGTGACCAGGTGGTGTTGGGCACACCACCACCCTCCCAGTTACCTCACGGTTGCAGCGCCGACGTCAATTGACGGGGCGGTGTGCATCCGCGAGGTACGTTGGTGGTGGGATGCATGGTGGCCTTCATCACGGTCATGCTCGTGGTTGTGGTTGTGGTTGTGTTCGTGTTCGTGGTCGTGATCGTGCTAGTGGTCATGGTCGTGGTCACTGTGGTCGTTGTGGTGGTAGTTGTTGATGTTGTTGTTGTCGTATTTGGAGGGCTGTGGGTTGTCGTTGTCGTAGTGGTGGTGGTGGCCGCCATTGTCACCCTTGTCCTCACCACCTGTCATCCTCGTCGGGGGTGTAGTGTTTGTGTTGTTGGTACTGTTGTCGTCGTTTGTGTAATGAGTAGCTAAGAAAAAGAACAAAAAAAAAACATACCTACTGCAATGGGGGGTGGGTGCACCACCCTCCTGCTGCCCTTCTCCCCATGTCCCATCGTTGTCCGTTGTCGTTGTTGCCGTTCTCCGTTGTTGTTGCTGTTCTCGTCGTTGTTGTTGCCATTGCTGTTGGTGGTTGAGAGCAAACTGTCATTTATTAATAAAACAAATGATAATAAAGGTAAAAAATGTACTCAAATGCTTGCGTTCGAGGGTGATTTGTTGGGATGTTGTCGTGGCTGAGAGTCTGAGACTAAACTTTGGTGACTAAAAACAGAAATTTGCCGAAATCGGCATGTGAGTACAACTTTCATGTGAGCAAAATATACATGCCTGCGGACATCGGTTCAGCAGTTCTGAATCACTCGTGAACCGTTTAAACAATGAGGGGGTTGCCTGAACCCCGAACTGGACCTGGGGTTCAGTTCAGCCCAAGGTGCTGGACTGAACCGAACTTCCGGTTCGGTTCGGAGTTCAAACTGGGTTCAGATCGGTTCTTAACCGAACTTTGGCAGCACTACAGTTGCTGTCTTCTAACGAGATTTAACTGGTCCTTACATTAACCAGTTGCTAAACCAGTTGAAACTGGTTCAGACCGAGCCCAGACCAATCAATAAAACTCGGTTGATTCACTTGGCAGCTGATCTTTGCAAACTGCCTCAATTAGTAAACTAATTCCGGCAGCTCATCTTTGTCAACTTCATCAAAATCCCCATCCACTCTAGCTTCAACAGGAGATGTTGGCCTGGATATTGTTGTCAGATGATCCTGGCATAGATTCATTGAATGAATTGGTACATACATGTGACCCCTGAGACGCTGAAGAGCCTCATCCAGCCAGACCCTGGAAGCACCAGCATTGTCTGAAATGACATAGTTCTGGTGCGTCAACTCAAACTAGATGAATGTTCATAGATTTGGAACACTGACATACAATGGCCCAAATACTCACAAGAATGCAGATAGCCAAGAAGTCAATGAGACCTCTCCAGAACGGCTGGTCAGTGAGAACATTTAGTGCATATGCATTCTGTGAATGCACTAAAAGGACATTGGTGGATGTGTCCATAAGCAGATTCAAGTGAGTTGCAACAGCTTCAGAGAGCAATGGAAAGTCAGATGCATGATTCTGAAAAAATTGATCATTCATGATGTAGAATTGCTGTGATGACAGACAGACCTTCCACCAGCCCAGCACTGGGCCTGACCAATGAGTGCTTTGTACTTGGCTTGATAAGCTGCAAAGATATGCTCTGAGCCGATCAGCTTCCTTACCAATACCCAAATTAAAGATGGGTTGACTGGGAACATTCATTATAATGTGGTGACTAGGATATGGGAGATTAGAGATGGGAAGAGACGACTGGAGGAGTCAGATTCTTATAAGATAGGGCTCATCCATACCCATCCCACATCACATGACACCAAGATAATTGCTGAAACCATCATAAAAATGTGAATTATAAACTCACTGAGGAAAATATGAGAAAAGTGAAACCTATAAAAATTAGAATGTGTTGAAGTGAAGGGCTGGATGAATTTAAGTTATTTTTTGATGCTGTATTCAAGGAGGAGATAGATTTTTGGTATCAGTTTTAGCCCAAAAGTCATGTTTTGGTCACCAAAAATCTATCTCCTCCTTGAATACAGCATCAAAAAATAACTTAAATTCATCCAGCCCTTCACTTCAACACATTCTAATTTTTATAGGTTTCACTTTTCTCATATTTTCCTCAGTGAGTTTATAATTCACATTTTTATGATGGTTTCAGCAATTATCTTGGTGTCATGTGATGTGGGATGGGTATGGATGAGCCCTATCTTACTTTTCAGCTGCGAACTTGAACCAATTATCATGCAGTGGAAGCGAGCCTGAGCTGATTTGTGCTCACACTTCCCATTATTGGAGGCCCTCAATGTCCTAAGTCGCTTCAATGATATTGGTGTAGCCGAAGGGTGCGGAGCAGCTTGCAACTTGGATTAGACTAATCAGCTTTGTCTTCATGAACATCCCATGCTTTGTCTTCTGTGTCCAGGCGAAGCATCTCAACAAAATCATCCAGTTCTATCTCCTGTACTTGGGAGGAGTTCCAAGCTGCCAAGTCCACAAGTGAGCCCCACCAGCCAAACTTCAGAACCTGAAGATAGAATATGTTGGTAAATGGTAACACAGTTTGCTAATTATCCACCAACCACCCACCATTCCACAATGTCAGTGTCCTTTGTTACATCCTGAGGGATGTCAGTAAGATAGTGGCATAACACTGCTCTCCATCCTTCATTATGAATTGACTGTGTGAGTAAAACTCAGTGGTGCAGATTGTACTTGTCCATGTCTTCAATGAGTGTGTGAGAACAGTCCACAGTGGGTAAAGATAGCATTGAGACTGATGATGGAGTGTCACTGTGATAGGCTTCCATCTTTGTGAGTTGTCAAGGTCAACATGCTTGAGTAAACACTGCTACGTACAGTTTCTTCAAGAAGTTTTTCGGCCTCCTCTTGCCAGTTCTTTGTTTTGAGCTTGTTCCTCTGCACCTCCCCAAGCAATTTTAATGTAGTTGAGCTTGTAATACAGGTTTTGCTTCCCAAGCAGTTTGTAGACATTCCAAGGCAGGGAGAGCACGCCAAAGTGTCAGCTTTCGTTCAGCTGAAAAATATTGCTGGATCCAATTGGCATCCTGCTCACAAAAAAATCAGGGGATCTTTCAAACAACAGTGCCAGGTTTCGGGTACCACAGGGATGGCTTGTGCATCAACAACATGCTCCCAGTCAGTCTGCTTGAGTTGAAATGCTGACCATGGGATTATTTTGATAATATTTCCATCACAACGAATTGTGGTAATGGGACCATACAATTCATCAGTGGATGCAATGAAAAGTTTTATGGCCTGGGTAACAGTGGCTGAGAATGGTAATTGATACATAACATCAAAAGACAGACCTGGCATAAATCATGCACCTGAGCTAATATGCCATATGCTCTATCCCATCGAGTGTTGCCATGCAGAGGGATGCATAGGGGTGTATTGGTGCTGCACTGCACTTGGAGCCTTTCAAAATATTTTATATGCTGGCCAGAGGATTGAATCTGTAGAGAAAAGCAAGATAAGCACATGATTGACCGAAAAGTGAACAAATACCTTGATTGCCAAAGTGCGGATTGCTGAAATAACATCCAGTGATCCACCGAGAATACGATTCCCAGGAGAAGAGGGGTCATATTCCCAGATTGCTGTGGTATTTTCTGTCGCAGCGATCTTTGTAATGTGTGACATAAAATCAATCACCACTAAATTAACTACATGAGCCAGACATCTAAAAAGTAGTGAGAGGAAGGGCAAAATGAAAGAATAAATGACCTATGGCAAGCGATTCTCACATGCAAACCATTGTCGGAGTTTGCGATGCACAAGGATTGCCTGAACTGTACTGCAGGTGGTGTCGTTGTTGGATGTATTGTCAGCGGTAATGCAATAGAGCTAGAATGGTTGCATATCAGTATGTGACAGACTCGGAGATACCTGCATACCTTAGATTCTTTGGTGGTGATGATTCCTACCTGCTCACAAAGTCCAACAAAGTACTTCCCAAGGTTTTCGCCAGAGTGCACGCCAGAGATCCCTCAAAATGCAATTACTTTGGATCACAGTGTCCATTTCGAATCCTTGACTTCAATCCAATGACACGTGATGCCTAGGAATGAGGCTTTTGATGAATCTGCCAACCATCCATCCATTGTTGCTGAGACCTTGCCCGGTGCAGACTACAAACTTACCCAACAAGAAGCACAGAAATATCATGAACCCACAGAGATTTGGTTCTTGAATTCATTGAGCATCTGGAGAAATTAATTGTGTATATATGTTTTAACAACGTGGGTGGAAGGAAGATCAGCATTTGTTGAGCATGGCTGCATTGCCACGAGGCAGTTACGGAATGCAGCTTTGTCTATGACTGCAAGAGACTTGGCTACCAGTGAGCCTACACATAGGTCAAAACTGTCTTCTCCTACCTGATCATCGCAAACAACAAACTTAGCAACTGCTTTCAGAAGCCCCTCCCATGCAAATTCTTTTGGGTTGTCCACCTTGAGAAAAGTTTCATCAAATTTTCCTTGCTTACTAGAATCATTCTTCACCTTCTGCAACTCTTTCCAAATGGGGCGTGGGATTGCCAATGGGGAAATGGTGATGTTTTTCTTGTTGCATCATTCCTTATAAACATCAAAGTGCTGACAAATATGCTTCTGACAGGAGGAGTTCCCACCAATATGAGAACATTTTTGCAGGCCATTGCGAGAGGCAAACAGATCATCAGCTCTGTGATGTTTATTAGTAGGTTGTTTTATATGATCAATAGTTTGCTAGTGCTCACTTGCATACTAAACACCAGGGCCTTTTCAAGGTTTTGACAGTGCCCTTTTTATGAGTGAATTTCACTGTGACCCTATGCAAGAATACCATAAGCATATCCTGAGTTGAATCTTTCTTGACTTTTTTCTGATTTGGGATACTTGCTTGGTGATTGTTGTCCAGGCCATCCTAAAAACAGTATTGTCCTGAAACACCATGGTTACAAGTGCCAATGCTCACTGATTGTTCACCGGCAGTCCCAGACTGACTTTCCCCATCACTGGCAACCTCAACTTCTTCACAACTTGATGATGACTCTGTTCCGTTGTTGACTTCCTGGACCTCAGTAATTTTGATGCATTTCGGCAGTGGATTTTTTGGCGTGCCATCATCAGATTCATCAGAGGCAACATGCTGATGCCACTTTTTGGATTTCTTTGGATCTGGAGCCTTTCCCCTAGTCTTTGTCCTCTGCTGGCATGAAGATTTGTTGGTTCTGCTGGGTGCCATGTATTGATATCAATTGAGGTTGGGAAAGACTTTTTTTATATTCATCACCTGCTTGGAAGCCCTGAGCCAAATACAAATAGCTGTTGAACATATAACAATTTGCAATTTGCCAAGGAGTCATTGCCATCGCTGTAAGCCACAACATATTTATTGCACATATTGTACAAATCCAGAGATTTACAAGTGGCTACACCAGTCACTGGTTCCAGTTGTAACCGGTTGTAACCGGTTTTTGGCTGGTTGCATTTGAGAAGTCATATGACATGAACTGCAACTGGAGTTAAGTGAAATCTGGTGCAACTGCAACCAGTGGTCTGGTTGTTTAGTGGTCTGGTTGGGTCCGGTTCCTTTTTTTTTTCTGGTCCAAAGGACTGGACTTTCAAACCCTATAATCGGATGGCTTGGGTGCCATCAAAGTAGGTAGATTATCAAAGATGTTTTCTGTCTATACAAATGTCATTACAGGTATGCATGAAATAATCAAATGAGTACCTTGTGCTTTTTTCTTGGGGGCGAATTGATACCAGATTAATTGCCATCAGACTTACTGGGCAGTGTCACATATGACTGTTCAAATTCCTCATGGACAATCTCTTCTGCTGTTGCAATCCAATCAGCCAGGCAACCAGCATTCCTGAAATATTGGAGCTTGTGATGTAGATGTAAGAGTACATCATGGCAGTGAGTAATAACCTCAATGGGAAGACAACTCAGATGTACCCATTGCAATTTGATATGCCTTGGACACATCACACTTGTCATAATGATTGTTGAGAATTTTCTTCACAATGCTGAGGGCTACATGGATTGATGGCTTCATTTTGGGGTCCTGAGATTGAGTAGTGAGTACCTCATCAATGTGATCCATTGTGGGAATCATGATGGTGAGGTTGGGTGTAGCACATGAGAAGAATAGGGTGGCATCTTTGAAGACCTGACTGAAAAAGGTGTTACTATACCGTTCAATGTTCATTGTTCAACATTCAACACTCACCTTTAGTGCACTGCAAAGCTCTTCTGCCATCTCCCATTCTCCACTGTCCAGTTCATACTTCTGCAGGTCAGCTTTCTTGTTTCCAGAAATTTCATCGATGGCTGCACAATGTCACAATGCACATTCCAACATGTTGTATGTGACGTTGTAGATGCGGGTTCTTGGTGGCTTTGGAAGATTTGATCCTAGCCTAGGGGTGTCAGCGTAGAAGTGATGGTGGATAATCAGTGTCAGAAAAGATAGTAAAAGGTGAAATGTAAGTAAAATGTAAAGCCGCCAGGTAAAACTGGACAAATAATAACAAACCTGGTGATGAACGGACTGAAAATGGACAAATAAAAATGAACCTGATGATGCCGATGATGTTGGGTATGGCAGGTCGGGTTGGGTTGGGTCAGAAATGATGAACGAATAATGGAACAAGGATAAAGACAATAAAGTGAACTATAAAAATCTAAGGGTCTACGAGGATGAGCATTTGAAGGGATTATAACATGATTTTGACTATATGGAAACGGGGACTAAGGGTATCTCTTTTTTTTTGTATGGTCGTCGGGGACCATTTTTATAGTACATGAGTGATTAGTCTACTTTCGGACTTGTCTATTTCGGCCAATGGAAAACTACAAAGAGAAGTTGGAATGGGGATGTAAAGAGGGCAGTTGCGATGCGAGGAAGACAGGAAAATGGAAGAGAAAATGAATATCCATGAAAAAGATCTGAAATATCCTACATATCTCCGAAAGGACGAGGGGACGCATATATAAGGCAGGTCCAAAGTCAGGAATCACGTCCGATGAGATCCGTCTCCTATAATTGGAACTTCGGGGCTTATGAGGCTGCCGGATTTGGTCCAAAAGCGGCTGTGACAAGGCGGCATACATCGGGTCACATCTGTCACATCGGGTCACATCACGTCGGGTTACGTCAGGTTGGAATGGGAATCCTTTGAAGGCGTCAGGTTCGTCCGGATTCGTGTTATATTGGTGATACAGACTCAGGGGAACGTTGAGTCTCTACAACGTTCCATTACATTCTCACATCCTGTGGCATTTTCACTGCTTTCAGCTTCAACTTTTCCAGCATCCCAAACCACAATGGCAATAGGATCCTGGTGGAGTGGATGATAGTGAAGGATATCTTGTGAAGCTACAAAGGTCCGGTCAGGCAAATTTCTTCCAATGTAGGTGCTGAACAATGCTGAATGCACCTTGACAAGCAGGATCTGGAAGGCATGAGGTTTTCATTCAGCGCTTTATGATTGCCATTGGACAAATCTTCATCTTCCATGTTGGCATCATCTTGCTCACCCTCCCATTCTCTCTGTGTGATCTCCTCCTCAATATCAATTCCTTTGGCAAGTTCTTGCAGTTCACTCAGCATCATTCAATGTATTGTTGTCACCACCCTTGGGAACATCAAACCAGCACACTACTCTTATAGCAACAAGCATGATAATATGGTTGAAGCATCTCATGCAATTGGCAGCCCCTGGGCAGCTTTGGATGAGGTCTTGGAGTTCATCAATCATCATATCATTGCAGCTCGCATTGTCACATGTTATGCTCAACACCTTCATATGAACAGTGAGAAATTTACTTGGCTTGTGCAAGTTTGTCACTGACTTTAGCCAATATCCCCAAATCATCAATTATCTTGGCAAACGCAGCCGCTAGGTTTGTTCCCAAGTGTGACATGGCAACCTCCACCAAATCAAGTAGCAGAGACATTGGACAACTGTTTACCTCAAAATTGACTGTAACCACCACAAATGCTCTGTGGTTCGGTGACATCCACATGTCAGTTGCAATTGAGGTCGCCTTCATATTCTTGGAGCAACTTTGCTACTTGCTTGCAGGCATTCACGAAGACTTTTTTACATCACGTGATAATGTTGATGGAGACAGTATGTGATATTCAGGATGCCCTGTCTTCAAAAGGCTCTGGAACCCATGGTCACTGATGATATTAAAAGGTCCTTTACTCTCAGACCTAGTGAACTGCAGGTGTACAGGGACCCTGCGGGTTTTTGTTCATGGTGCAGCAGGTTCTGTGAGCCCCTAGGACCCTGAGGACCCTTAGATAGTCTTTTCCTTTCCTGTTAGTAGCTTAGTCATCCATTCCAGGGTTTTCCCTTGCTTTCCCCTCCCCACTGCGACTCCCCCTGAGTCTTCCCCCGAGAGGTCTGCATTTCCACGTCATTCATTATCCCTGACACTGATTATCCACTGTCACTTTCATGCTGACACCCCTAGGTTAGGATCTTATCTTCCGAAGCCACCAAGAACCCGCATCTACACTGGCACCTGATTTCAAGGTATCGGAATTTGTCTACATTAAGGCTGAACATTTCCGGACTACTATACCTTCAAAGAAGCTCTCTGAGAAAAACTTAGGGCCTTTCGAGATCATCGCTAAGGCCACCCACTCCTATACACTACATCTTCCGGAAACTCTCTGCTCTGTTCACCCTGTCTATCATGTCTCTCAGCTCGAGCCTGCCACTCCAAATACCATCCCCAATGGTGTCCAACCTCTGCCTCCTCTGGTCACTGTTGACAGAGAACCAGAATTCGAGATCTCCAAGATCCTTGACTTGAAAATTGATAACCATTGTCGTGCCTGCAAATTGCTTTACCTCATATGTTGGGAAGGTTATGAAGGCACCAATGAGGAAACCTCTTGGATCTTGGCCTCCAAACTTGGACATGCCTCCGAAATTGTTTCGGATTTTCACTCTGCATACCCTTCCAAACCCGGCCCGCTTTATTAACTTCTATAATCTATTTACATTTTACTTTCTGTGAAGTTAAATTTTTGGCCTATTTACTACCTCCTTCTCCCAAATATTCTCCCTCCTCCCACTCCGTTTCCACCTCCTCCGACTCAAAGTCCTTGGACTCCAAAGTGAACTCCCAGAGTTCATAGGAGTTGTCCCTTAAGAACTCTACATTCTCCAGGTGGTTGGCCATTTGAGCGGCCTCTCTGCAGATGTCCTTCATGGTGTCCCATGTCCCCTCACATGCTACAGCCACCCACTCCAGCATCACAGTGTTCTCCTTCATCGCCCGGAGCAACTTCAGGAGAAATTCCTCCACCCACGTCGAGGACTTGGAGCCTTTTTTGCCACCAGCTCCACTCCGTGGTACTCTGATTGGGATTCCTCTTTTTCCTCCTTCCTTTTCTTCTTCTTCACCACACCATCATCTCCTTCTACCTCGCACTGCACCTTCCTCTTCTGACATGCCACACAACTCCTTGCTTTGCCAGTCTCCAGCCACACACAGTTCTCCCAGCGCTCCACGCATGCTTTGCACTGGATGGCCCTGTGTCTTTGTCACTTCTGGGTCCACTTGGATGCGACTAATTTGCTTACCCGTCCCTTGTTCTTTTTCCCTTCTCTGCGCTCATGGGGCTGGGACCAGCTCTGGACGCCCCCGCCGTGGCCTCACTTCTTTTCTCCTCCTCCACTTTTCTCCACTTCTCCTCCTCTGCCTTCATCATCTCCTCCCATTTTCTCATTGCTTCCGTTTCTGCCTTCTTTCTCTTCTCTTCCTCCTCCAACTTTCTCTGCTCTTCCTCCGCTTTCCTCTGTTCCTCCGCCTCTTCAGCTCAGCGAACTCATGTTCCATGGCTTTAATGCAGGCAGCAATTTCCTGGGAGGACAACATTTTTTTGTGGAGTTGTCTCCTGGTCCAGGAGTTGGTTTTTTACCACCTTACTTCCACTTCAAATTCCGCTTCGGTTCTCCCTTTGTTCCAGAGGCGTCTCAAGGGTTTGATGCTAAGGGGGAGATACTGTCATATCTATGCAACTCCGAAGAATTCCAATGAACTCCGCTCCGGACTTTTCCACCATTTTATCTTATCTTATCCTCTCACATACGTTATTGTTCCTTTCCTTGTTTAAACTCTATTTTTCTTCATCTCCATTTCTCTGAACTTCTATCCATTCTTTCCCTTTGTTTACTTGTCACCGTACATAGCAACCTTTTGTTACTTTTATCCTTCTCCAAACTCCGGTTCCCCTTCTGGAGTTCTTATTATCTTTACGTTACTAAGGACTTAACAATTAGTTTACCAAGTATATAAGTTAGAACTACAAGTCCTGTAACTCTGTTCTAAAAATTAACTTGAGTTCCCCTCATCCTCAAACTTAGGGCCTCGCCTTAAGCTCACTATTAGTCTCCATCTTAGTCCAAACCTCTAGACTAATTCCATTCCGTCTGCTTGTGCTTACTCAGTACGACTCAAGGAAGTAGCATAACTACTTCAAGAGTTCACACTTCCAGCCCTCTGACAACTCTGTTCTGTCCGGAGTTGCATGTCTCTAACAACAGGCAACCACCTCTTCACACCAACATTATTTAGCATGCTTCCGCATGTTACCAGTAGACTTGGCATCACCCATGTCAAGGTACCTCCACACTCCTCGTGATTTGTATTTGCACTCTGGTGTAGTGTTGCCTCAACTTGGCTGGTCAGGAAAAGCTGATCCTGGTTCTGATTTTTTGGTCCACAACCAGCTTTCTCACAGGATGATATTTGGTATCTATAGACCATAGCTACTAAGTATGAAAGCTGGCTGTGCACCAAAAAATCAGAACTAGGATCAGCTTTTTCTGACCAGCTGAGTTTAGGCAACACTACGAGTCTGGTGCCATACAAATGAAAGTATGGTAATGATGGCCGGCTTCAGACCCACAGTTGGAAGGGGTTTAAAAAATGCATAGATAGGTGCTGTCCAATCCTTAGCCTGTCATTCTTGTACTAGTAAACAGGTTACACACTCAGCTTGACCTCCTTGTCTTCCTCATCTGAAATTTCAATTGAACCTGGACTCTTCCTACTGTTAGCTGTGCTTTCTCCTGCATCTTCCATAATGATGTCTCCTTGTTCTTCCAGTACTTCACCAATGTGAGTTGGTTTGTCATCATCAACATCCTCAATAGTCACTGATCATCATTGATTTGAAGTCTTTGAACCTTGTGTGGCCAGACTTTTTCTTGCTTTTGGCTTTGGTGACAGGCTATTTTGGTGCTTTAATAGTTTTTTTATGAATAGTGGGTGGCATGATGGTTGGTTGAAATGTGGCTGCCTCATTGTCTGCATAGTTCTCATTATACTTGAACCTTGTTGCCCTGACCCATTGTGGCGGGTAACCCATGACGGGTATGGTTTTTACCCAGGTCAGAAAATACATACCCATACTTATATGTGGCACTGTACTTGTGCTGTTACCCAGCTGTTACCCATGGGTTAACCCAGACCCATGCAATACACTAGGCACCAGTGGTTGTGGTGGCAAAATCTTGATGCCACCACTGCCATTGACCAAACCATTGCTGTGGGTGACCCTCCATGTTACCTTTGCCCTCTTTGTTACTGTGCACCCAGTGTAGTAGATGTACCTGGGCTGGCACGTGACCCAGTTCCCATGATTGACCTTACTCAGCAGGCTTCCCAATGTAGTAGACAGTCTCATCCTTTGACATCCAGCATTTCCTCTTGATTCCTGCCTGAGCACCCAGAGAGGTCCCAAGGGACCTCTCCATTGGTCCGCCACCATTAGTTCCACTGTTCAAGGCCATTGGTTGAAAAACCTGGGCACACTCCTGCATGGTTTTGAGGATGTCCAGGGAGGCAATCTCAGCACAAATCATTGCCATCACTGCCCTCCTCCTCATTTCCATCATTGTTGAGGGGGTGGGGAGCAGGAGTATGGCGAATTTGGGGGTGATGGTGGTGGAAGGTTGAAAGCCATATGATCATCCATATGTGCTTTTCCACCACCCACTTGCCTCCCAACTCATCTCCCACCACACTCCCACTCCCCACCCTCTCAACAATGATGGAAATGAGGAGGAGGATGATGACAGCAACAATTCACGCTGAGATCGCCTCCCTGGACATCCTCAAAACCATGCAGGAGCACACCCAGGTTTTACAACCAATGGCCTCAAACAGCAGAACTAATGGTGGCAGACTGGGTGCACAGTAACAAAGAGGACAAAGGTAACATGGACGGTCACCCATGGCCATGCTGTGGTCAATGGTGGCAGTGGTGTCGAGATATCACCACCACAACCACTGGTGCCACCATCCTTGCATGACTTGATGGCGGCAGCAATCTGGACTGTGAAAACAATGAAGGAAGTGATGGAGATGTCTGAGACAACATCCCCACTGGTTTAATTGATGGTGGAATGTGGAGAGGGCCGTGGGGGGCCCTGAGGGCGAAGGTGAGTACCCACCTCCCTCCTGCTTTTTCCCCATGTACTTACCCCTTCCCACTGCTCATTTGGGGCCAGGATCCCTCCCCCATCCATCCATCCCCTCTCTGTGTCCCCCATCCACCTCACTTCCTGGCACCTTCCTCACCATGCATTGCCCCCCCCACTCCTTGCACCCTTCCCCACTAATTTCAGACTGCATCTGGTGCCTCTGTGAAGGTGAGTAGCCACCTGTTTGCTGGCGGCACCACATGTATCCTTACTTTTATTTCTTTTTATTTCTCTTTTATTTTGTTTATTTTCATGTATATTAGTCTATATACAACATGTAGAGCAATATTACTATGATATGTAAAAGATTCTGCAAGAAAAGATAGCTGCACAGTGAAATAGTTGTGCTCAACATCCACGATGATGAGCACGCATGACTTAGTGTTGCCACGGCTATAGCCGATGTTTTTTGAAAAATTGCCTTTTTAGGCTAGTAAAATTAGGCAAAATTATGAAAATATTTGAGGAGATGGGCAAAGCCAAAAGCTGAGGGGTCACTTAAGGGTGCTAAGGATTTGGGGCTCAATTGTCAGGGTTCTTCAGGGATAGCTGTTGGATGGTAGCTGGCTAGGCTCAACAGCTATGGTTGAATAACTCTGAAGATTGGGCACCAAATTCTTAGCACCCTTAAGTGACCCCCCAGCTTTTGGCTTTGCCCATCTCCTCAAATATTTTCATAATTTTGCCTAATTTTACTAGCCTAAAAAGGCAATTTTTCAAAAAACATCGGCTATAGCCGTGGCAACACTAGCATGACTGTGAGTGATGAACAGGGCCATGGCAATGGTGACAGGAAAGCCCGAGCCCATCAGCACCCTTGTTCTGACCGGACCTGACATTCCCGAACAGGTTATTACTGTATATAGGACACCACAAATTTACTTATACATTACTATGTTAACTCATGGTTTGGTACACGAATTACAGCTGGGGAAGGGATTTTAGCAATCTGTGACTCTGTGAGATTACATTGCGGTGAACTCAGATTGCAGAAGGGAGAGGGAAGCACAAGATAGGATAACTACTTTTGTGGGGATCAGATAGTGTTTTAAAGTCTGGTCTGGTCCGGTTTTTTGCCCAAATTTGGGTTAACCGGAACCTGAACCGGTTAACAGATCACACAATTTCACAAAAGCCTTAATCAGACCCATAGGGACCAGTTAAATATTTATTTTTGGGGGGACTGGACTGGTCCTAACCAGTCTCAACCGGGACCGTGCATGCAACCAGTCAGAACTGAATTAAATATACTAACTACCAACTAATGTATTAAATTTTAATAAATAAAATGGGGCATTGGCAGCCCTGGCATGTTCAAGTTGGTAGTTGGTGGCCATGATTGTGGGCACATCGGTGATCGTGTTGGGCGCACAGGTAGGTGCAGACGTGTTGGCCGCTCTGTTGGGTGCATGGGTGGTTGTGGATGCATTGGCAGCCCTGTTGCTGGTGTCGTGGTGGGGTGCCCAACACAGCCATCCTCCGAGTCCCAGTTACCTCGCGGTTGCAGCGTGTATGTTATGGAGGTGTCACGGTGGTTGATGGGTCAGACCAAATATCTATCTCCTCCTTCAAAGTTCAAACTATCAAAAATTCAACTTTTGAATACACAAATCCCTCTAGAACCACTCTCTGAACATTTCACTGGAACAGATTTTTTTTAAACATCTCCAAAAGTTATCTACAGATGGGGGTGGGCAAATCCTATTCAACAAATGTGACACTTGCATAATCTGAACTACTACGGAGTTGAGATTTACGTCGACACATCGACTCGCAGACTCGCTATGGATGCAAACATGTAGATTGCGCCAATTTTAGAATACAAACGTGTTTTCAACATGACAGAGTGTCAGCTAGTCGAATACAAACTTTTGTTGACAACGGATGGACTTGTTTTAGGGCGGTTTCCATCAAGAATTTCTCGTCCTCATTGTTCAAGACTTGTGCAGTGCAAATTGGCCGTGAACGGGAGAGTATGACTGCAACCAAGTCCAATATCAAGCATGCAATGGAGTATGAGGGTGAGATCTCACGTTCTTAGCTGCGATGTAGATGCGGGTTCTTGGTGGCTTCGGAACTATAAAAGAGTGATCCTAACCAGAGGGTGTCAGCGTAGAAGTGACTGGATAAATCAGTGTCGGGAATAGTAGTAAAAGGAAGGGAATGTTAGTAAAAGTAAAGCCGCCGCGTAAAACTGGACTAATAACGACGAATCCGGCGATGAACGGAGTGAAAACGGACAAATAATGAAGAACCCGATGATGCCGACGATGTTGGGTATGGCGGGTCGGGTCGGGTCAGGTCGGAAACGATGAAGAAATATACGGGAACAACGATAAAGATGACGAAGTGGACTATAAAAAGCTAAGGGTCTACGTGGACGAGCATTTGAAGGAATTAAAAGGCGATTCTAACTAAAGGGAAACGGGGACTAATGGTATCTTTTTTTTTTGTACGGTCATCGGGGACCGTTTTTATAGTACAGGAAACAGTAATCTACTTTCAGACATGTCTACTTCGGCCGATGGTAAGCTACAAAGAAAGGTTGAAATGGGGATGTGGAAAGGGGGGTTGCAAAGCGACAAGGACAGGAAAATGGAGGGGAGAAGGAATATCCAAGAAAAAGATCTAAAATGTCCTACATATCTCCAAAAGGACGAGGGGATGCATAAATAAAGTAAGTCCGAAGTCGGGGATTGAGTCCGATGAGATCCATCTTCTAGCATTGGTAGGGTATAGCACCGGTTCGGGTAAACCCGCGGTTTTTGGGCCGCGGGTTTCTCGGGTACGGGTACGGTGTCCCAATTTGGCAACCCGTGCACTACCGCACACCCTTACCCGCGGTAGACGGGTATCCATGGGTTAGCACAGAGGGCCCCAATGGGCCCCACAGGTAAGTTTTTTTATACTTTTAATTCATTTATCTAACATATCTAATAACTAAGTTATACCCAAACCGCCGCCACCACCACCACCACCACCACCAACCAACAACAACAACAACAACAACAACAACACGGCGATGAAGGGAAACGGCTGGGAGGGTGGTGCGTCCACTTACCAGCACAGGTACGTGCCCCGATTCTTTCACCACCGACATCGGCTAACCCCCTGCCTTCGAGTCCACACCTCGCAAACGACGTTGACACGTCAGTCAATGCGTCAACGCGTGTTCGCGAGGTCCCCAGCATGAAAACACGCATGAAGACTTCGCGAAAGCACGGTGACGCGTCAACTGACGTGTCAACATCGTTAATGAAGTCGCCAGCACCAAACTACGAACAAAGACCGTGCAAAGACAAACGAAGACCTCGCGAAGACAAATGAAGACCTCGCGAAGACAAACGAAGACCTCGAGTGCCCCCACAGACCTCAAACTAATCACCTCGCGAAAACGGGCTGGCGCATCAACTGATGCGCAGACGTTGTTCACGAGGTATCTGGCCCGTGAAACGACGACGACGGCGACGACTTCCACTGCCAACTGGCAGCAGCAAGGCGATGACGACGGTGGTGGAGCGGGGAGGATGGCAGTGGGACAAGACGACGGAACCAGCCCAGCCCAGCCCCACAAATGCGAACCGTCGCGTCAATTGACGTGTACATTTCATTTGTGGGCTTGAGGAGCTCGCTGCCGCTGTCGTCGACACTACCTGCATGGCCACACGGGCAACCACCACACCCGCGTCCGACCGCGGGTAATGCAGACCCGCACCCGTCACGGGTACGGTGTCTGCGGGTATGGGTACGGTGTCCGGCCTGGCAACCCGCGGGTCACCCGTGCTACACCCTAAGCATTGGAACTCCAGGGCATTTGAGGCTGCCGGATTTGGTCCGAGAGCAGCTGTGACGAAGCGGCATGTGTCAGGTTACATCGGTCACGTCGGGTCACATCACGTCACGTCACATCGGGTTGCGTCGGGTTACATCGGGTTCGAATGCGAGTTGAATAGAGGCATCGGGTTCATCCGGATTCATGATATATCGAGGATACGGACTCAGAGAGACGTCGACCCTCTACAGCGATACAGCTCATCATCATCATCTTCCTCTCCATCGTCCTCTGCCAGTGGTGTGATTTCAGGTGTAGATTCAAGGGACGGAGTGTCTTGTAAGCGGCCTTCATATTGTTCCACAGCTGTGAGAAGAGCATTGAGTTTGGCAGCTTTGTTTTTAAGATGAGATTTGATAGGAATTGTCGAATCTTGAAGTTGACGCCTGTGGATTTCGAGCTGGTCTTCAAGTTCTTTGACTTTCATGGCTTTGAGCACCTCCCGGTCAACCACCACCATCACCAACAATAGCCTGGCTGTAATTTCAGCCTTCTTCTGGTTTCTTTCATCGTCCTTCTTGTGTTTAGTGTTGACCTTGCTTGTCTCGAATTCGATGAGCATTTCCCGGCGTTTCTTCTCCGTGCCACTAGCATCATGCCATCGTGCTTCCTGTAAAATGTACTGATGGTCTTCTTCGTGAAATTTTGCATCCATGAAAGCTTGTGTATCATTTCAAGAGAAGGCTGCAGCATCAGAGAAATGCTGTGTTGTCATACTGGGTTTCATTCGAGCATTGAGTTGCATGGATCCAAGAGCCCCTTCATTTGAGTCATTTGTGGTCACCATGAATGCTGATTCTCTTTCGGATGCTGTCACCAAAGAAATGTCACTGCCAGGTTCGAATTCTGAGGTGAAACGCACCCAAGTCATTAGAGCTCCTTGAAAGAATGCCACAAGGAGCGGTTTCAAGTGTGGAAGATCAGGAAGCATACGAAGAATAGCATAGACAGCAGGCGGGTTATGCCAAGGTTTTCCATCAAGAGAGCCAAGCTGGTACGACGCATCAGAGGCCACCAGAAGGTATGGCTTGTCGATGATTAGCTGGATATGGACCTTCAAACAAGCATGCAATGGTCCGAGATCCAAGACGTTGGTTTCTTTGCTATCTGGTCCCCTGACCATTCACATGTACGGATGTGTGATAGCCCAAGCATACAAAACCAGAACTGCAAGTTCCGTGAGCGTGGCAGGATCCTGAAGTGCACGGTAGACATTTGATTCCATATGATTGAACATTCGCTTTTCTTTCATATCACGAACAAGCTCTAGAAATTGGATATATTGTGAAAGGAATGTGAGGAGTTTGGTGGCAGCCTCACAATGTGATTGATAGTGAGTGTTACTTGTATCTGGAAACTTTGTTGATGACAAGCCTTTGATTTTCTGGAAGTAATGGCGATGAAAATCCTGTTGGCCTTTCTTATCATCTTTGTGATTGAAAATTGCGCCTGCCAAACTCGCGGCTTTGACACCACCTTGTGTTGAAACCTCAAGTGCACGCTGAACTGCTGCCATAGATACACCGGCAACATTGGACAATCGGAGTGTAGCATCATTGTCTTTGTTGGCCAAAAGGATTGGCTCTTGTATTCCATTCTTCGACCACCAGGCAGCCATAGAAGTGTTGCCGCCTTTTACAGAGTTGAGTTCCTTATGCATTGAGCATCTGGCCCAGAAAAACAGATCTATATTCCGTCGTTCTGCTTCTGGTAGCTGTGAAAACTCTTCATTCCCAAGACGTTGGGCCAGGTCCTCCATCATCAAGGTATTGATAGCCGCTTGCTCATCTTGAGACAACATATCCCAATCCAGTTGGCCCCCGACAGCATACAGCTTCTGTTGTTCTGCACCAGATAAAACGGCTTGTACCTCAGCGAATGACATTGAGAGGATCCGATCATAACCCAGAGCCACATGACTTGACTTCTCTTTCCACTCCTGCATTAGTTGGGTGGTCTTTTTCTGATCACTAGCATGGTCACCGCTCATTCCTTTCAGTTTCTGTGCAAAGTCTGTGATGTGAAGACTCATCTGAGAATGTTGGGCAAGGGGAGATTGATTAAATGTAGTCGAAATCACCGATGCATGATCTTTCCAACCCATGAGTTGGGTTTCACTTGTGTGATCAACCGATGATGCTACTGAAAGGAGGCATGTACGTGGCGCTATAGTGAGGTTGCCATCGGAATAAGCAGGAGCTTTGATTGTGATGTGTCGGGATTCATAGTTTATATTGCGGTGGGATGTACCGTCACCACTGGCTGTAAAGCCTAGATCTGTGTCAGCAAGGGAGCACATTGAAGAAGGAAACCGACCATCAGCTTGTGATATCTCATATCCGAGTTGAATGCGTGAAGCAACTCCACCTTCCATCAGGGCTCGTTGCACAGTTCGGCGGCTCATTCTTCCGCAGACAGAAAAGCCCAGAGCTTCACCAATTTTCCGAAGAACTGCACCAACAGATTCTTGTGAGCATCCAGTTTTAACAAGGAAGTGTGCAAGTGCCCGAGCTTGGCGAGTATAGGTCCCTTTGTGAGTGAGCTTCCAGACAAAAGACTTTTGTGAACGAAGTTGAGCTGTCACCATGGCTCTTCTAGTCATTCTGATGTAACGCATCTGTATCCTTCGTGTTTTCTTTCAAGACTCACCCAGCTGTTGCCTGAGATGTGTATTTTCGGATGAGACTTGTACCACCTCAGCTGAAAGCTTCGCGACCTGAAGCTGAGCATCAAGTTTGACTTGCAATAGTTGTTCCTGGGTCTGAACCAGCTCAACACAAGCATTTGGAAGCTTCACAGTCTTGATGTGTTTGAGTTCAGCCAGTGCCTTTGCCGTTGCAGTTTTGGCCCTTTGAACCTTTCAGCGTTCATTCCGCAATAGAGCATAGCCGTTCTTCTGCATCGTTTTGTTCTCGTTGAGTTCATTGGACATCTTGTTAAGCTTTGTTTCCATTAAGAAAATCTTGGATTGTGTTGGCCCAGATTTCAAACTAGCTAGTTTCACAGAAGGAGTGTCAGGGATGTTCTCCGAGTTCCTGTGCCACATTGTACGAATTCAATGAAGTTGGTCTTTCTGTGCAGCAGATCGTCGTTTATGTGCTGGAGTACAAAGAGCCATTTCCACAGCATTGAGAGCAAAGCATTGAAAGCCAAAAAGACGGCACAGGGAGGCTTCAGAGTGTCAACATTCCAAAGATCGAGGCAAGAGTGTACATCGGTCCGATTGCCGAAAGAGGAAATGGCTACCCATCCTCCAAACACTTCTTTGACTTCAACCATCTGGTTAAAGTACTTAGAGTCATTAGTTAAGAATGGTCTCATACAACGGAGGAGTAACTTGTTCAGACGAAATTTCTGAATACCAAAAACTTGCTGAGGAAAGAGCTATTTACCCTACATATCTGCCTCAAAACTTCATGGAAGGAGAAACCGTCAGGAGGTAAGATTCATGAACTCGAATAATCATGTTGCCTCTCCTGAATTTTGTATGCAGATTCGAAATTGTGGTGTTACTGCAATGTGTCGTCCTCAAATCACAGTCGAACCTGTACAATACCATGGGAACATAATGGTGACTGATCCAGATTGCCCACCCCCACTACAGAGGTTTTACTTCATTGTCACGCCGTTTCATGTGATGTAAATGTTTGTGGATGAGGTCTATCTTATCGTTAGGCTCTTAGTGTGGGAAGGTCAGGTGACGATAAGTGGCAGCGTGACTAAGGGAAAAGTCACGCCAGACAACTTAGACAAACAAGTTTTTGCGGATTGTGTTTCTCAATCTTTAAGCAACCGACTGTAATCCTCTCCGTGACTATTCGGCCACCATTCAACAACGAGCACCCAGCTTTAGTGGAATGACTACACGGAAGCTCAATGCCCTAGAACTCAAAGTGCACCAAACCGCCCTTGCGAGCCCTGAAAAGGTTGCTTGAACTTGTCAAGTTTCTCCGAAACCGAAATGCTAAATTGTCTCTTGGATTCAGACCTTGACTCAGAAAGAACTCGTTGTCTTGGCCCCCGATGTGAGCACGCGAACGGAAGCGTTGAATTTCTTGCTGGGGACCGTAGGTTACAATCATCTTCGATGAGTCATCACCTCTTTAACCCTCGAATGAGAGTAGGGGATGCTCAAAGCGATGACCCGCGCTAATGGCATCGTGTCCGCTTACCGAGCGGTGGCAAGGAGAGAAATGGAGGTGTACGCCCATCCGTTAGATGTTGACTTCTTACTACAGCTCATCTATAGGAATGGAATTAATTAGGAAAAAGGACATGAGTGGCGAGGAGGAAATGGTCCTGGACCACATCCGGGCTGCCGCAAACAAGGGTATCTGGACGAAACACCTCAAGGCCAAAACTGAGTTGCACCAAACCGTCATCGACCGGTGCCTTAAATCGCTGCTCCAGAAACAACTCGTCAAAGTCGTCAAGTCAGTGGAAGTAAGTGCAACAATCCATCGATTGTAATAGACTATGACATATTAACGCTCAGCACCGCACACGGAAAATGTACATGTTATCTAACCTCGAACCCTCCGTGGATTTGACCGGCGGACCATGGTATACCGATAATGAACTTGACACGGAATTCATCAAGACTATCTCTGATGCCATTCAGCTTTTCATCAAAGATCGGGTCCGTTCTCCACGCTCTTTCCTTCGCCAAACATTCATTTTCACCCGTTTCAGAGCTTTCCAAAACCGAAACGAACAGACAACGATTCTGCTTGTGGCTTTCCTTTATTCCCTATCTCCGCCGCCCCATCCTACCCAACTGCTCAGCAGATCCAGTCCTTTCTTTGCAAGAGCAAGATAACGGAAACTCGATTGAGTGTCGAACACGTCGAGATGCTGCTGAATGTCCTGATTCTGGAAGGTGAAATTGAGAAGGTAAATCCGCTGCACTCTCTCCACAATGGCTGGATCAATGCATTTCGCAAATCAGGTTCCAGCGTTCGCAGCGGCATTTTGGAAATCCAGTATAGACGATGACGAAGAGGAAGATCACGACGACAATGCCAAGACAAAACGAAAGCATAAAGCTGATCAAGACAAAAATCAGCGCAACAACAAACGACGGAAACATACCAACGGAGCCAGTGATTCAGAATACAACAGCTACAAGAAGTCGACAAAGCGAAGACGAGATGACATCACCGACACGGCCGAGAGCGACGATCGCGAGCATCAGACCAGGAAAAAAAAGAGTAAATCGGACGATATCGGCAAGGAACGGTCCAAAAGCAAGACAAGTAAAAAAAAGTCGAAAAACATCTCATCGGACAGTTTATCGTTATCAACCGCCTCATCGGACAACGATATACATTCTGGAAATGATGGTATGCACAGTCGCCGTTCTAAGAAATCGATATCCCGAAAACGGCCAGCCTCACCTACGCTTGGTGAGGTGGAGTCCTCTGCGATGAATGAAGCATTTCATGGTAGCGCACACGTTTATCGCGCAATTCGCCAGGAGCGCGTCGTGCTAGGCTGGTCGCAGGCGCCATGTGGTAGGTGCCCGGTGTTCGATTTCTGCAAGGACAATGGTCCAGTGAATCCGAAGGAGTGTACTTACTATGAGCAGTGGTTGGGAAACGGTACCGTGGCCATCGAGCAATGATATTAATAAGACTTACATAGGTCTACAGTCATTCACTCCCGGATGAGACAACCACATATAGTTACACTCCGGACAATGTTATCCTTCTCCAAAATAAAGAAATGTAAAGAGGCAGATATAGCAAAATGTATTCAATGAAGGATGTTGCCTCAAAAACATGAGTACAGGTTGTGAGGGTTTATTTTGGTGGAAACTGTCCTTATCACTCAACTAGTTGATTGCCTGTGTAGGGTAGGGTATAACATGAATATAGATGATCTGTGATCCATGGGTATCTGTACTTGCACAGATACAAGTACAGATACAAATTCCTGGATCCATGGGCTTCAAAACAAGCCAAAGATCAGGGTCAAGAATTGACTGAGATAGAGGCTAAACACTGTTGTGAGCATATCTTGTTCAATTATTAAAAATTCTGGATGTTCTTGGAGTTATTTTGATCATAAATCCATGGATTTTGTATCCATATCCATGGTGAGTATGAGTATGGTTACAGAAAAATGTATCCACAGAGTATCCATGCATTTGCTTAGGCCCATGTGCTTCACCATTGTAGTTTTGACTTTGGTGTTATTTGATTTTAAATTTATGATCTATTTTTTTTTAAACCTGTTCTTTGATTTGTGTTTAAATTTATCAATTTTTGTATTTATTTGTAAGTGCTGTGTTTGCAAAATTACATGGTCTTTGTGTCACTATGTTTGTGAGCAAAGGGAGCAAACAACTGTAGTATACTATGTGCCTGTGCTACAGTGGCTACTCATAGCAAAGTTCATGTCTTTTGTGCAACTGATGTTTGTTTGCTTCAATCACAAACACGCCTGTTTTGGCAGACCATTCAAGATTGGGCTCGAATGCTCAGCCAAGGGAGATTGAAGGGGCCTGTAGAGAGGCTGTTTGGTCATATTTGGGTGTGGTGGGGCCAGGGGAAAACAGGGAGATGGGGCAGTGGGAACAAAAACAGAAATTACCTGTTTCGGTGGAATGTTCCACTTGGGACCAAGGAGTCAGCCAAGGGAGGTGGGAGAGGCTTGTAGTGGGGCCATGGGGCCGGTTCCAGCCTTCCAGGTGTGGTGGGGCCAGGGGAGCATTGGGAGATGAGATAGTGGGACCAAAGCAAGAATAAAAAGATAATTATCATTTATGATGGAACATTCCTGTTCAAGCTCAAATGGTCAGCCAAGGGAAATGGAAGGGGCTTGTAGAGGGGCTGTGTGGTTGTTTGGGGGAGTTGTGGGCTAGGACAGGGTAAAAATGTGATCCAAAATGTTAGTACTGGCCAGATATGAGTTTAAACATGAAAATGCATACCTGGGCATCACAGATGGGGTGCACCCATCCCCTGATGGATTTCCTGATGTCTCCACATCCCCAAAGGCATCTGGGGATTGTGTTTGGGTCTTTGGTGGTTGGCCTTGTGGGTGGTGGTTGCCTGGGCTGGGCCAGCTGGATGGGGAGTTAGGAGGGCCAGGGCATTTGTTGGGGCTGGTTTATGCATGATCCCAGCAGGAGAACGCAAGAAAGGAGGGGGTCAGACTTGGCTTTGCCTTGCCAGGGCACAGAGGGCTCGGCTAGTGCTCACATGAGTTGTGCATGCAAGTATAAATATCACAGGTGAGAAAATGTGACACAAGCAAGATACATGAAAAAATGCAAGCATAACCAAAACTCCCATGCCACAACTCCTCACTGCCCCCTTCTAGTTAGTACCTGAGATTCACTACAGTGTTGGTTATTTAGACGTTATCTTATTTCATGTTATGTTATGTTATATTATATTATATTATATTATATTATATTATATTATATTATGTTATATTATATTATGTTATATTATGTTATATTATGTTATGTTATGGTATTTTATTTTAGGATTATTCTATTTGGCTCCCCAGGGTGCACCCAACTTCCCACGCACCCCTTGCCTTATAAAGTGATAGCTAAGTAAAATAATTTTGAGTAATAAATTTTAACTCAAGTTCTACTGGTGATAAAATGACTGAAAAATTATGTTTGTGCAGTCTAAAGACTAAGATATGTAAAAACTAAGTCTTGTCAAATTCTGTGTAGTTAGTGTTTAGATATAGACATTAATCCCAGATGAGTTCTTTATTTCTAAGCAACTATTCAATCAAAGCAAAATATTATTTTTATATGAATACTTAGATGTGTAAGCTTACTCATCAGAAATTCTTTATGATTTTATCACCAACTGGACTTTAATTAAAACTGATTCATTGGATGTATTTCATTTAGCTGCCACTATATAAGGTAAGGCGTGGGAAGTTGGGTGCACCCGGGTGCCAAATAGAACTACCCTTTTAGGATTATTCTATTTATTTTATTTTAAATTTATTTTCCAGTTTTGCATCAATTTTTGTCTTTATTTATCAGGCAATAGTAAGGGAAGAAAACAATCACCTGTAGCACCCATGCTGCAGTGGCTACTCATAGCAAAGTTACATGTCTTTTGTGCCACTGATATATGTTTTGCCTTGCTGATAAACATCCATAGCACCTCTCCAGTAGTGGCTACTCTGAGAAATTAGGCAAATGCACGGATTGGACAGATCAGCATGGATCATGGATATGGATCGCCTCAGATACGGGTACGGATCAAGATTTCCCGATCCGTGCACCTGTGTATCTGTAACCGGTCCCTATTTGAGTAGTGTCACGGTACCTGCATCACACATCAATATCACCAACCGACAGCTACGGCACCAACAACAATGAGACCGCCAACAACGACGACGGACAACGATGGGACATGGGGGAGAAGGGCAGTGGGAGGGCGGTGCACCCACCCCCCGTTGCAGTAGGTAAGTGTTTTCTTGTCTTTTTTCTTAGCTACTAATTACACAAACGATGACGACAGCAGTACCAACAACACAAACATCTCACACCCGATGAGGATGACAGGCGGCGAGGACAAGGATGACAACGGTGGCCACCACCTCCACCACCACGACCACGACGAAGGCCACGGCCATCCAACCACCAACATATCTCGCAGATGCGCAATGTCACATCAATCGACGTTGGCGCTGCAACCGCGAGGTAACCGGGAGGATGGTGGTGCACCCACCACCTGGTCGTGGCCAACCCACCCCCCGCATCACGTTCGTGTTGAGACCGGGACAACGGGGAGCCCAAATACATCACCTCGCCGCCTTGTGCCCCAAACCCCACCCCCACTTGGTCAACACCCACGGCACCCATTTCCCGTCCATTTTCAAGCACCCCCAACTCACTTGCACACCACCACGATGACCGGCCATCACTGCTGCCTCGGCCACCACACGGCCGACCTACCACGACACGTCTGCACTGTGCCCCGAGCACGGTGCAGACCTGTCCTTGGCCTCAGTTACCTCGCGCGAGCACGCCGCAACGTCAACTGACGTTGGCACAGCGAATGCGAGGTAAATACCATATCATATCCGTATCCGTGGCTCGGATACAGATAGTGACGGATACGGATATGGATACCAAATTCGGCACCCACAGATGATCCGTGCAGTTGCCTACAGAACTTTACCAAACACATTTTCTTCTACTTATTCCACCTCTTGTTGGACCTCACTTTTACATATATATATCCAAACATTGTATATTTCAACATAGCAAAGTATAATAAAGACATTTTGCACAGAGAACAAGGGAACAATGACACATTACCTGACTGACTCCGGAGCACTGCAGATATGAAGACAAAGCTTACAGCCTGAACACAGAATGCAACTAACAGTATCACTTCTTCAACCTGCTACTGGACCTCACTCGTCCAGTCTTGGGTTTTCTGTGTTTGGGTTTTTTCTGCGATGATGTTCCCCCTGCATCTTTGCCGCAAGGCCATTTCACTTCTTTACCCTTGTTCCCACCTGCCGGTGCAGGTTCATCGTCATGCTCATGCTCATGCTCATTCTCTTCCAAGAATATCCTCAGCATATCTGCTCACGCCACCAACTGGTCAGCATGTTTCGTCATGTATGAAGATCCCCACACATATTCCAGAATCCCCTGGGTAGAGTCGAAGTCACCTTCATTGAAGTGAGATGCTGCAAATTCTCGTAAAGCCAGTCCAATGACCAAGAGAACCATCGAAATATCATCAGGATATTGCAAGGTCTCCATCCATAACATGATCTCTTCCAAGGCATTGCCATCATGGAAAGCAGGGGGCAGAAATTGGCCGGGGTAACTCCATGACATCCAGGCATGGTCAGGACTATTGACCTCCCATTCCTGTCCCTTGATATTCATTTCCACACATATTCTTGGCATGTTTTACTCACATAATGCTCATAGCAAAATTTCACCAAACTCAGGTATTATGGGCTCGTGGACAAGGTTTGCAACAATTCAAACCTTGCCTCCTTGTCTGGGCTGACTGCAGCTGGACTAAACAACCGGATAAACAAATGAAAATGAACATCAGGCAGATCATGCATGTCACTTACGCTCGATTCGGCAATTTGCCTGTGGCCCCATACTCAATCCATTTTGAAGGTCCAGCCTCATTGTCCGAGTTGTCATCATCATCGGAAACATCCACATATCTCCTTTTCTCGGCCTTTTTGTTCTTCAGCAGATTCTCCGCATCTGAAGCCCTCGCAGACTTGAATTTGAGGGCCACCAACCCTGATGCCTGCCTGTTCTCCTAGTGGTCGAAGACCAGCTTCAGCTGGTCCTTCTTCATCTTTGTGGGCTCCATCATCTGCTGTCCATTGGGGAGATATTCAGCATCTATGAATTCCCCCAGGAGTCTCTTATCCTCAACCAAGGAACTGTCACATTCTGGTTGTTTGTAAATTGGCCTGCAAACATATGGTGAGTCTTGTTTTATTCCATTTATTCTGTTCAACTTATGGTAGGACATTGTCACAAATGACCTAAACACATGCTTCTTCTTCAGCAGTGACATCCCCTTTGTGTCAGGGAGGACAGGTGCACCAAATTTGTCGACTTGCAGGACCAATGGTACACTCTTATCATTTTCCTTCCTGGGCAGGCTGGGACCCTTGCCCTTGTCAACGTCAGTTTCTGCTCCATCACTGTGCTCATCTAATATATGTTCAGAGATGTCACGGTTGATGGTACTTTGAACATACCATATTCGTCAAACACCCACTCATTCCAAGGTTTCATCACTTTGTCCTGGAAAGTTTTGCTCCTCGAAAAAATATCCCCTTGAACATTTTGGGATTCAAATCTACCCACAATGATGGGTGAGTTCAAATATTGTGTGGTAGGTGAAATATTACTTCGTGGTTTGAGCATTGCCTGTCCTATCTTTCCAACTCACCAAGACAAGCACCTTCACCCCCATCTGCACCTCCAATTCCTTGACAAACTTCTGCACCACCTTGCTCATTGAATTTTCCGCGTTGCTACCAAAGAGGTTTCAGCAGAAGACACCGATACGAGAACAATGTTTCACTTACCTACTCCACACTTCATCCATCAGTTTCCCACTATTCCAATCAGCAGCGAAGCCCTCAAACTCTGCCTTCTTTTCTGGTGACAGTTTTTCCATGACCCAGGTACAAGCAGCTTTATATGCGCTGATGAACTCTGCGCTGCCAGGGTTCACGCCTGATTGCTCCTTGATTTTCTCCTTTATTTCCCCCCTCATCTTCTCCACAACGATGGTGCGTAAGTCCCACATTTTGATGAATTTCGCTTGTGTTTTCTTCTTCAAAGCCTCCTCTTTTGCATCAGCCTTGTGATTTTTCAACCAAATTATTATTTTCTACATAGAATGTGATGTCAGCCTATATGCGAGCAGCTTATAAGACAAAGTTCAATTACTTGGGCCAAGCCGTCAATGTGACCGTCCTTAACAACTTCCTTGCTCTTCTTCCTTATGGCTGAACGAATTGTTTTAACAATCTCTTTTTTGCTGTCCCTGTCAGGGGCATTTTGGTAATCCTGTTGATGGCTTTGCAGGATTTCGAGATATTCGGGGACAACCCAGGTCATGGTGGAGGGGATGATATTGGGGATAAGTTTTTGAGGTGGTGGTAAGGGGAATGAGTAAGGGGGTTACAAATTTTCAACCAATGAAACACGATCATGTGATGCAGGGCTTGGATCGTGGTCACGTGAACAATGTGACCTGTCACGGCCGATTCACCTGCTGTGACATGTCACATCACATGTTGTGGAGAGGCTCAGCTTTTCAGTTTCCGCAAAGACTGGATACATTTGGACAACTACTAAGAATACAGTAATGCAATGTATGTGACAAGACAAAAATACAACAATGTGCAGAATAGACAGCTGACAACAATTGGGACAATGACGATATATGCAGATGGAAAACTACAGTGGAAAATCTATTGATAAATATTGAGAAGTCGACATGACTGGTGAATGATTGATCAAGCATGAGCCGATATTCTACATCATGAACAGCAGAACACATACTTTTGTCAGGACTCAGCGGCAACATCCATATCGCCATCAGGGCTGTAAATCGGCTCCCTTGCGAAATCCCTCTTTTCTGTGGATGTTAAAGCTAATGCCTTTGCCACATCAGAATTCCTACGCTCAATCTTGAACATTGGACCGGTCCAATTGAAACTCCAAGTGTCACCAGTTATTGGAGCCTCATCATCCAGCATGGTTTCCATCAAGGGCATCAATTCTGGCCACTGAGTCTCGAAATGCACCAGGATCAACCTTTCTAGTTTGAGGGAGGTGCAACCAGTTGTCAACAGCACGTTGGAGGGGGAATCTCCAGACCTCAGGGGAAGAGCTCAGAGGGAGCCGCAGCTGGGAGGGGAAAGCTAAGGAAAACCCTTGGATGATGACTAAGCTACTAACAGGAAAGGGAAAGACTATCTAAGGGTCCTCGGGGTCCTAGGGCTAGCAGCACCTGCTGCAACGTTCACCAATTGTGCCTGCCTCTCACATTTGTAAAATATGAGGCAGAGGCAAAACTGAAGCAGAGCACATTTGAAGATGTAGGAAGGATGCACCCATATCCCACCCAAAATCGTCACATATTCTCCTGCGAACCAGGTGCAGAATTGGCAGTATCGCAATCGGGCGAAGGTCTCTTCCTCCTCTTCCAAGTCATCCATCTCACCACTGTAATGGTTTCGATTGATCACCTCCGCCATCTCCAGAAGATTGCCCACAATCACCACATCCAAGAGGCCGGCAGGGGTCGACACATCAGGAATGTGATGTTCGCGATCTCCACCTGTTGAGGATCATGATTTAGGTAGAGGGATGAGAATATGAACAGCAATGACATACCGACAGATGAAGCCCCATTGACACACAAATGTTCATGCCACATACCCATCATTCTTCTCAGAATGGTCCAGGTGGTATTATGTTGAGTATTTGTGATGGAGTAGGACATGATGAAGGTGTGGATGATTCCAAAACAGGTGTCCTTGATCGACAATGTGGCATAGAAGTGATTTCCATATACGATGGAGTCCTGCAGGGTGACTACATAATGGACTGTGTTTGGCCTTTGGAAGCTGGCATCATTTGTTAGATGAGTCTGCGATGGAATGAATAACACTCACAAGACATCATTTGGCGTCAACAGCACCCCCTCTTTCTCCCAGATGCCTTTGGATGGACTGAGGGGACCCCAACCCTTTCCAAACACATGACGAGTCATCATGTCTCCATTGCTATTCCAGGGAGGTGTCTCTCTGTTGCGGCACATGACAACCCAATACTTGCTGCCTGTCATTACCCTTACAACTGTGACAAAACCATCATCATCAGCATGCGGCCAAGAAGTTGCACCCCGCAATGCCACAGTCCCCCAAGAGAGTTCATCCACGAATGTTTTGCCTGGAATATAACCTGGTTGTCCCCAGGTTTCCGACGTGGCCTCCTCATGGGATGCCAGCGAGCTGGAGGAGAGCATCTTTGTCAAATGAAAACTGAGGATAGATAATTTCGCATCATACCGGTACATGGGCAGTGGATGAACCGTGAGGTGACCCATGGGAAAGTCCAGCATGTTCCAGATGTGTCTCCGTCCTTCTAACAGAGATGCATTATACAAATCTTGCAGAGTCCCAAAATGCAGCATCTTTCCATAACTTTTCTGGGTGCAAAAAGAACCAACTTTGTCATTTGGTGAGTAACAGCAAGGATCAGTAAAAGAACAAGACAAACCCTGCACATTATGCTCATGTTTGAGACTCCAAAGTCTGGAGAGACCTTCCAGGTCAAACTGGAGATGTTCCTGCTGTAGGACTCCATGGATCAGGATATGTCTTTGTTCAAAGATATCCTAGATCATTGAGGTATCCATTTGGAGGTGCTGATCATATGCCACTACAAAACTACTCAAACCATCCAGAGCAAATTCTGGGTCGCTGGTAGATGGTAGGCAATGAAGAGGTCTTCTATCTTCATATAAAGACTCCACTTCCTCTTGGATGGTTTGCAAACACCAATATTCACATTCGTCCTATGTTGACCATGTAAATAAATCAAACCAACAACTAGAAATAGGACTAACCAAGCCCAAATTACTTTGAAATGTGAAATGAGATGCTTCTACATTTTGATCGGCTCCAAAAACCCTGAGAGGCACATTATCCTCAGACATCTGTTCCTCTGCTCAGTTGACAGCTGGAGTATTATGAGATGAACTTACTTCAGGAAGTTCAAGGTTCTTGACTGGAGTTCCATTGAATGACTGATTTCCATCATTAATACATGTGCATTGAAAGATTGTTCATAAACTCATACTCACTTCACCAGGCAGGTGTGAAGAAATCATCTGACTTCTATCCATGAGCATTCTTTTCTGGCGGCTGTTCCATTTCGAAGCTGGTGCATGACATTTCTTTGTTGCACTGAAGTAGGTCTGGTACCCAGAAGGAGGTCCAGGTTTTGTTGTCTTCCCTTTCAGAGCATTGGTTTATGAGCGCATCACCAGGCAGAGATGGGTGCCCAGCGCAGTTTCACTTTTCTCTGATTCCTCCTCCTCCTCCTCTTGGCCTTCCCCCTCTGGTTGTGGTCTGGCACCTTCACCCTGTTGGCCCTCCACTGCTGACGGTGGTCCTGCTCCCTCCACCGCTGGCGGAGGTCCTTCTCCTTCCATGGCTGGCGGAGGTCCTTCTCCTTCCACTGCTGGTGGTGGTCCTGCTCCCTCCACCGCCAGTGAACCATCACCCTCCACAGCTGGCAGTGGTCCACCCCCCTCCACTGCTGGTGGTGGTCTATCCCCCTCCTCCTCCACCCGTGATCCATTGCCCTCCACTGCTGGTTGTGGTCCATCGCACTCTCCACATTGGCCCTCCCCCCCTGGCTGTGGTTCATCCCCCCGCCCCTACTGATCCTGCCCTTGCGCCGGTTGGGGCTCTCCCTCACTCTGCTGGGCCTCCCCTTGAGGCTGTAGTGGCTCATCGTTCATTTGCTCTTCCTCCCCAACCAGTTGCAGCTGCTCCCTGTCCTGTTCATGAGCTTCCCCTTCATCGTGTTGCAGCTGTTCCCCCCTCCGCTGGTCATCCCCTAGAGGCTGTGGCAGCTCACTGCTCATTTGCTCTTCCTCTCCTGGTGGGTGCAAAAGGTCCTCCACCTCCACCTCCTCCATCCACCATGGCTGCAGCCCCGCAGAGTTCGTCCTCTGCCAAGGCTTGTCTTGGTAGTCTAGTGTTGCCGTAGTTCGGTTCCGAACCTAGCCGAACCCGGTTCAAACCCTGAACCGAACCCTAGGTTCAGTCTAAGTTCAGCCAAGTGCTGAACCGGACCGCGGGTTCAGTTCCGGGTTTCGAGGCCTGCCAGATTTCCTGAACGGCTCCAAACCGCGTCCAAACCGCGAACGCGGATATTTTTAAGGTATTTATTTCATTTGTTTTTCGTATTTCCTTTACTTACTTTTTCGTGGTAAACAGTATCATGTGACCATTACACGTAGGTTTTCTTCACCAACACCGCAACAAGGCAAGGCCAATGAACGCGACACATTGTTGCGTTCATGAACACAGGTGAGTCTCATAAAATTTCTTAACTTTACTAATATTATCTGCCACAGGCAACTTGACCACGACGCACACGACCTGGCACAACATGGATCCCAGCGCCAACGCAATGCCAATGGACGCGGGACGGCCGCAACACCACCACCACCACCACCACCACCAGCGGTGGCAACGGCAACAGCATCAACGACGACGGCAACGGCCATCAGCAGCGCCGGCAGCAGCAGAAGCGCCTGCAATAGCAGCAGCAATGCCGGCAACAGCAGCAACGCCGGCAGCAGCAGCCGTGGCAGCAACACCACTGCGACCATACCACCACCCAAAGAGGACAACAGCAGCAGTGCCGGCAGCAGCAGCTGCTGCTGCTGCTGCACCAAGCCATCCAATGCCAACGGACACGGGACAGCCGCAACACCACCAGTGGTCCACCACCACCAGCAGCGGCATGGCAACGATGACGGCGATGGCCAGCAGCAGCAGCAGCAGCAGCAGCAACAGCGGCAGCGGCAACGGCGACAACAGCAGCAGCGGCAGCAGCAATGGCGACAGCAGCAGCAGCAGCAGCAGCCGTGGCAGCAACACCACCACAACCATACCACCGCCCCGACGAGGACAACAGTTGGCAGCAGCAGCGCCGGCAATGCCACGCAGGGACCATGGGACAAGACCCTGTCCCTCCACATCCCTTGGGGACACCGGAGGGCTCCCCCGCACCCATCTACCTCGCGAAGTGCAGCGCTGTATCTATTGATACGTGCCTGCCATTCGCGAGGAGAACGGACGGGGTGAGCCCACCTCGCTGTCTGAACCCAGACCGAACGTGAAGAGACGGTTCGACGCCGTCTGGGTCCGGGTTTGGCCATGCGCCAAACCAGACCCAAAGTTCAGTTCGCGGTTCCGCCAAAAAGGGTCAGAACCGGACCGAACTGAACTTTGGCAACACTATGGTAGTCAGACCAATTTGTCCACCCTGGCCGCGGGTCATCCTCCTCCTCCTCCTCCTCCTCCTGGCGCTGCTTCTTCTCCCCCTGCTGCTGCTCTGCACCCATGTCAATATCCACGTCGATATCCATGTCGACATCGACATCCACTCCCGTTGGTTCCTCCACGTCCATGTCAACGTCTTCCTTGCTCCCCTGCTCCTTCTCTTTCCCCTTGGGCTCCGGCTCGGCTGGCTGCTCTTGCTTTTGCTCATGTTGCCACCTGGTGCCGTTGTCCAATTCTGACTCACTGTCATCATAAATGATGATGACAGGTTCCTCAGATCTGCTCGTGGATGCTCTGTTCTGATTTGCTTGGTGATGTTTAGGGACTGAGATAATGGGCCCTGTGTTGGAGTTAAATCCTGGGTCACGGAATGGGAAAACACAATGGAATACATACATTTAGAAAACCAATCCAAGTGCATGTTCTCATCCTCGTAATGGAGGGAGAGCTGCTCAAATTCTCGTAGGAACAATTGGAGTTCCGACTTTGCATTGGAACCAGTCAACATTCGGAGCAACATTTGCCAAAGCCAGCGTTCTGCTTGTATCAGGCAGGATGGCTTATGATTACTGAGCAATATTTTCATCTTTATTTCATCAGGTTAGACAATTGAGAAAACCGTAAAATGGTGCTCACTGTGATCAAATGATCCCTGTGAATTTGCTCATTGTTGAACTGTCGGGAAGGAGAGCAATGATGGGAGAGATGAAGACCGCAAGATGGAACAGATTGACCATTCTCAAGAGAATGGCCTTTGCAGAACTCATGTTTTGGAAAAGCGTAACCAAATCTGAACCCAAAGGCATTCCCAGGGATGTTGCCTGGCTTCAACATGGCTCTAGTCAGCATCAACATCATATTACCAATCTCAATGATACTTACTTTTGTAAAGCTAAGATAAACGTCTATGGGTTCTCTGGAAGCCGATCTTTGCCCTATATTGGATTTATAAGCCCAACATGGATGCCAAGAAGGGGCAAGATAACTTACCAAGCCAAACCAGCACAGAGCAAAAGACATGAGTTCCAAGTTGACCAGTGATTGGGTATACTTGGCCTCATGAATATGTTGTCCAGCCCGCAAAAGACTCATGACCCCTTGTTTCAGCAGTGACTGCTGATGACTGAGCTGCTCAGGTTCAGCATTCGCAAACAACCTGGCCTTCACCAAACTCGCCCCAAAGCCATCACCAAGCTGGGCGTTTCTCTCTTGGGTCCTCAAATCCAGGATAGGTTGAGTCCAATCATCGAGTTTGGTCAAGATCTATTACGGGGAACTCAGAGCTGATCTCTTTCATTGAAATATGAACATTCATGGGCATACCTGTGTTAACTTTGTTGGCAAATCATGGGGCTTCACACCTCGAAATATGACTGGTGTCATTTGAGGTGCTGGCACTCCCATTGCATCTGCAAGTTGGTCCAGAAGAGAATATCGGTTCACGATTTCTGCGGCGGCGCTGATGTACACAGCTGGCAAAGATGACCATCTTCTGGGATTGCCAACAGTTGCTAGAGCACCAAGAGGTCCACATGCTGCATTCAGATTGAAGAATTCCTTCAAGAATCCTGTATGCCTGTCGCCATAAACTCGATGTGGTGAAAAAGCATCAAGGCTTTGTGCCATATTCTGGTTCATGTTCAATTTTGGGTTGATTGCCGATCAAACAGAATCATAAACTTACCAACAGCCGCTGGCCTTGGGAATTGGGGCAGCTGGAACCTAACAGAGCCAAGCGAAGCTGATCCCTCATGGTGCCTCAAACCAGGAGAGTGCCATTGGTCCATGGAAAGTCGCGCAGGAGTGTGGTATTGTGTCGAAAAGATATGGCCAATGCTGAGGAAGAGGCTTCAGTTCCTTGGCTGCCACTGCTTGACATGTTTGAACAGAAAAAATTGGTAGTGGTTGACAATGTTGAATTCATGCGTTGTGACACCACATGATGTTACATGGTTACGTTAATGGGAATCACTTAGTTACTATTAAGCTATTAAACTATTAAACTATTAAACTATTCATCTACTAGTGCTTGGAATGTGCAGTTATTCCATGCCCGTGTGGTTTCCTGTGCACTGTATATTTTATGAGACATCATAAGATAACAGATGAAAGCGAGGGTTGAAAAAGTGACAACTTACTTTAGCCTTTTTGACTGGCTAGGAGTGAATGCATAAGACAATGTTTTTACCAATTCAGCATAATCATCATAAGACCACTCTTGGTGTTCACAGTCAAATGAAAATAACACAATGGTCTTCAGAATCTCTGCTGGAAGCTCTATCAGTTTCCTGCATAGGATAAGTTCAGCTAAACTAACTAGCTTTGCCTCTGCTAAGCCTCGCATACACAGTTTGCCAATTACGGGGTGTTGCAATGTCTACATCTAACTGAATGATGACTCTTCTCAGGCTATCTAGCACAGGATCAGTATACTGCATCTGATCAACGTTCTGCATGATATTATGATATATAGCAACAGGACTTACCCTCCATAACGAAGCCTCACATTCAACTCTCAGTTCCAGCAAGAACTTGGCAGTCTTGAAGTTTAGGAGACATCTATTATAGTCAGCCGGGAATCATGTAATGAATAATTTAAAATTTACCTGGATGACACCCATTCATAGGTCAAAAAGCCATCCTTGACTAAAGTCGGTGTTCCTATGCCTAGGTGGTAATGCTTGACAGGGAGGGAGGACATGGGAAACAATGGATATGTGGTTTATGAACAACCTGTGATGGACCTGAGGACAAGATCACATGACTTGTGAGTTGTCACACCCGATGAATCGGCCATGACGAAGGTATTGACCATTTCTTAATTTGGTCACAGTTGCCAAATATGGAAACAGCTTCCAAAATGTTCTTGCCATTCGAGAGAGCAACACAATGGCTATTTTACCATTGCAACAGTCTCAGCAGTGAATGTTAACTGGTAATGGGATGTGAGCAACTTGAGCTATTTTTGGTGTAAATATATGGAGCGATATCCATGTTTTATTGACACCTCTCTGCCAAAGTAGGATCCTGAACCTTATATATGTCTCTTACTCCCACAATAAAATGGCAAAAAATCCGAAGTGGCAGCTGTGGACAGATGTGATGCATTGCAATGCCCTCTTTATGTGTGCCTGGAGTTTGCAAGCTGACCTGGTTACAGTTTGGCCATGGATGCCAAAATATCAAAAGTCGAACAAACGTGATGATCATGCAAATTCTGGGTCATGTTACCTGCCAATGCATCATTCGGTGTATACAACTTCACATGTTATAACCTTCCAGGCACACATGAAGAGGGCATTGTAATGCATCACCTGTCCACAGCTGCCACCTTGGATTTTTTGCCATTTTATTGTTGGAGTAAGAGACATATATAAGGTTCAGGGTCCTACTTTGGCAGAGGGGTGTCAATAAAACATGGATATCGCTCCATATATTTACACCAAAAATAGCTCAAGTTGCTCACATCCCATTACCAGTTAACATTCACTGCTGAGACTGTTGCAATGGTAAAATAGCCATTGTGTTGCTCTCTAGAACGGCAAGAACATTTTGGAAGCTGTTTCCATATTTGGCAACTGTGACCAAATTAGGCAATTCCATCATCCAATTTTCCTCATCTTGTCCAAAAACACAACTGTTTCTCCAATCTAAAGCCTTGCTATTTAATTTGGAACCTCTCCCATCCTGTGGTGCCATGCCCAATCCTCTCTGCATCTCATCTCAGCTAACCCTCCAATCTTCTTGTCTCCTCCAAACCTCTCATCTTTAGGCAACATTTTAAACCCTCTCCCATCCCTAACAGCATGGGCTTTAATGGCTTTTCTTCATCCACTGAATCTTGCCAGCAATTGACTTTATTTCCCATGCCCCACTCCATTTTTTTGGCAGGATAATCTTGTCTAACGATGTTTTCTACTCAAATTATCTACTTTCTCTCTTGAATTTATGTTTTCCTAAACTTTGTGGCCGGGCAAGCAATTATGTGACCATGTCATGGCTGATTAGTCAGCTGTGACATTTTGACTCTAACCCAAACATTAGACATGGCCAACCGCCCCCATGTTTATTTCTGCAATGCCACAGTTTATGCCAGGAAATGCTGGGTCAGATGGTGGGTAATCCGAGATGTTCAGCAAGCCCTGGCTAACCAAGGTTGGGCCGAGGTTGGGGTTGAATGGGTGGAAATCCGGTAATGTACCATTCCTTGATCACTTTCCTTGTTTTTTGTTAACTTGCTCATAGCGGCGCGGCACATTACGGCGGGACGTGCCACTCTGAACCGCTACATTCCACAGTCCAGCTTTACACCGGGGAACACCATCATATGTGGACTTTGCATGTTTACCATGCATGGTAGGTCGTTTGGAATACTTGAGGTAAGTGTCAATTTTGTGTTAGTTTGTCTTACAGAGGCTAAGAAATGCCTAGATATTGTGATATTAGGACATTTAGATTGCAATTGAAAGCTTACTTTATCTGTTTTTGCTTAAAATTTTTATCCATCTTCAAAATGATAATTTCTTTTTCTGGTCGACTTGACAAGGCTAATCAACAGGACGTATATAAGGAATGATCAATTGATCAATTGATCGCATATGTAAGCAATCGGGAAATGGGAATCCACCAATCTGATGATTTTTTTACAAGTTTGGACTTAAACACTTATGTAATCATGCCAAAATGCGCTAAATTCTTTCATTATTTAAACAATACGATAAATTTACTTAAGTCCTCTCAACCGCGGGCCTGCCCTCATCAAACAATACCTGTTTTTCCATCGATGTCTTCATCCGCACAGTCAAGATAGATAACCTGTTGAGAAAGTCTGAATATTGCTGCTCCTTAGGGGCCCCTACTTCACAGCAAATTCAAGCTTTCTGGACAAAATAAAAACTCAACGATAAGTAACCAATCAACCAACAAAATGGAGAAGATTTGCTTAGCCAAACACCAAACAATGAAACCATGGCAGTCTAAAATTTAAATGCCTTGACTGCAAAATGTGCAATAAGTAGAAGTTCAACAGTCAATTCGATTCACTCACCAGCACCCTCTGGTTGCCATTGAACTTGAGGGTAGCCCCAAGTATCCAGATCACGCAAGTCAGTCTGCAGACAATTAGTGAGCATGAAACCAAGTTTTCAGCAGAACGAAGCCCTCGGTACCCAATGAATTAGCCACGCAGGAAGCTGGCAGACACAGATGGAACCCCTAGTACGCAATGAATATGCTGTGCAGGAAGCTGGCAGGCAAGGATGGAACCCTCAGTACCCAATGAATATGCCGTGCAGGAAGCTGGCAGACACGGATGGAACCCCCCAGTACCCAATGAATATGCCGCGCAGGGAGCTGGCAGGCAAGAATGGAACCCTCAGTACCCAATGACTGTGCCACGCAGGAAGCTGGCAGACACGGATAGAACCCCCCAGTACCCAATGAATATGCCACACAGGAAGCTGGCAGGCAAGGATGAAACCCTTAGTACCCAATGACTGTGCCACGCAGGAAGCTGGCAGACACGGATGGAACCCCTAGTACACAATGAATATGCCACGCAGGAAGATCCTGGTATCTAGAAAGTGAGGAGTAAGTAATGCAGACAGAATATCCAGGCAGATTGGACTTATTGGGTTAAAGATGGGAACCACTTTCAACCAATCACTGAGGTCTTTTGGCATGTCGCGATTCATGTCAAGACATCTCAGTGATGAGCTGATGATGGCTGATAACGATCAGGTCATGAGAGATGACATGCCTACCTTTTATGGCAATCAACCACAGCATGTGATCTTGTTTGCTTGAATGTGACCGCATTGTTTGTTTCTATTGATGTGTATTGTTGTGTCGGTAGTATAGGACTTTTTTGCCACAATACAAGATGGTCTCCTTAAAACCTATGGGCTCCAAGTGCGATAACTCAGAAAAATCACAGCGGCGGATTGGCAAGCGAGGGTCACAAAGTCTTTGCAAAAGGTATTTAATAAATTTATCCTTCGGTATCCAATCTGAATGTAATGCATGCAGATTGCGATGACATTTTCTTTTGCTCACCCATGCCCAGTTGGGTGCAGCTGAACGATTAGATGACCAAAGAGCAGCCTGGATCATCACAGAAGCTCTGCTAAATCCGAGTAAGTCATGATGATTCCACTGGCCAAATCTAATGTTTCTCTATTGTAGTTTATATTCCATGGGATCTTGAGGATTACTCCACCCGTGTCAAAAAGGGCCTGGGTACCCCAGCAGAAATTGCCAAATTGCTGTGCAAGTACCTGAATCCCCAACTGGGTAGGGTCAATAGGCCAGCAACAGTGGTGGACATTGGTGGAAGGATCTTAATTTGGTATCTGCCAGGCTTGATATCAGGCAAACAATCCGTATGTCTTGTCTTGATCTGGGCCCGTTAATTTAATAGTCAAGACATGTTAGGATGTTCTGCTCGATGGGAGTGAGAAGATACAAGAAATCAGGTCGAAAAAAATTCATGGTAAACAAAAATCTGGGAAGGTCAATTGGTGAGTTGACCGAAGACATTTCCGATTTGATTGCGAGGATCAGAATCTACTGCCTGGAAATGATGAGTATTTGGCAGGATGGTTTGCACAAGCTCATACTGTGAGTTCCAACTTGTGTTGACATGTTGGTGTCCAGGCTAAGTCATCTTTTAGAGACCAACCGACCCCTTGAAGCCTTCTGCTAACCATCACAAATGGGGTGCTGGAGATTGGATGTCCTCCATAGCAGATGTCAAATCATTCATCAATTGTGTTTTTTTTAAGGTTCATCCATCTCTCCAACAAGTTGGAAACGACGCTTTGGACAAGCTTAGGTCATCCAAACTGACAGCGGATGTCACAGGCTCTTGGACCTCCCATTTCACTGGGATCGCAGTTATCATCAACTGGAGGATGTTGGCACATCGGGATGGGAATGGTATGCCATCTTGGTATGATTTCCTCCTGAGTATCAGAGACTATCATGTTTGCACACTTGATATACCGGACCTTGGACTGCAGCTGGAATATGGGCCAGGAACTGGCGTCTTCCTATGTGGCAACATCATCAGACATGAAGTGATGGACTGGAGTGGTGGGGATCGAGTTTGTTATGCTCATTTTCTGAGGAAGAAAGTCTTGGAGCAGCTAGGAGTAGGATTGTCAGGGTGGTCCAAGCAGAAGGATTTTTGTGCCATCATTCCAGAGGAGAAATGTCATATCTTAGGTATAAAAAACTTGGACAATGTAGGGGCTTAAATTGGTAGTTACCTGTCATCATTTCAACATGTTTCGTATGAGTCATGAGAGTTAAATCATGAATATTATCGTCGTCAGCAACGTTTCAATGATGCATCAGGTATACATATGATCATCCTGAATGTACAAAAGATTATATAACATTTAACAGGAAGGGAAACATCTCGATTGGGTAACTTGGCCGTCAAATGGAGGTCTGATGATGGTTTTCACAAGTTGAGACAGCCTTGTTTGTTGAAGCAGCCCTGCCACCAATATATGCGAGAGGGTCACAGATGAAGCCTTCAATATTGTTCCAAAGGTTGGCGCCAACAGCTACAGTTTATGGCTAGTCTTTGGGTTGACAAGGCTGGTATTGTCAAGCAGGAGAAAGAAAACAGACCTTTGCAATTATGAGAAAACAAGTTGCACATTATTTTCAGGCATGGCTGTCAGCAATAAAACCTGGAGAAGACCCTCACCTGATCCAGTTCATCTCAGCCTCCCCCGAACGAACATACACTTTCTCAACCCATTCCCTAACCCCTCCCTCCCTGCCTCCCTGGCTTGTTCTTAGTCCCTCCACCCTGCTCAATCACTTCTTGACCCTAATCCAAGTACGTGATACGGGTTGAGTCATGATGTGACATGTCACACCAACACTTCAGTCAACCACCTAGCCCAAACTAACTAGATGTAACACAACTCTGTAGGTGTTCCATCTAAGTGTTCATATAACCATGGTACTCCCAAGGACAATTTATTGCCCCAGGGACATTCTGACTGTAGGCAAGCATAGGGTTATATTTTTATCCCTAGGGACAATTTCCAAAGAAGACCAAGGGCTGAATAGTTATCCCAAGGGATGATTTTGACAAAGGATCATGGCCTGAAATATCATCCCATGGGACATATTATAATACCATCAGGGAGAATATATATTTTCCTGGGATATATTCTCAACCAGGTGTTGCCTCAGCTCAAGCTGATGTTTTTTGAAAAATGGCTATAACATTGTAAATAAAATAGGTAAAATTATGAAAATATTTGTGTGCATAGATTAAAAGGCCTAGGGACTGTAATTCCATCCCTTGGGATATTTATTTTGTCCCTTGGGATATTTATTTCATCCCTTGGGATATTTATTTTATCCCTTGGGCTATTTACTTTATCCCTTGGGATATTTATTCCGTCCCTTGGGATATTTATTTCATCCCTTGGGCTATTTACTTTATCTCTGGGGATATTTGTTTTATCCCTTGGGATATTTATTTTATCCCTTGGGACATTTATTTTATCCCTTGGGATATTTATTTTACCTGAGAAAAGCCCATGGGACATATAGAATATCTCATGGGATACTTATCTTGTCTAGAAAACAGCCCATGGGACATGTAGAATATCCCATGGGATACTTATCTTGTCTTAGAAAATAGCCCATGGGACATAGAACATCCCTTGGGATACTTTTACTATTACAGAAACAGCCCATGGGACATGAAAAATATTGCTTGGGATATTTACGTTAACCAAGAAAAAGCCCATGGAACACATAAAATATCCCTTGGGATATTTACTTTACCCACAAAAAAGCCCATGGGACATATAAAATATCCCTTGGGATACCTTTGTTATCGCAGAAACAGCCCATGGGACATATAAAATATCCCTTGGAATATTTACTTTACCCACAAAAAAGCCCATGGGACATATAAAATATCCCTTGGAATATTTACTTTACTCAAAAAAGCTCCAATCTACAGCCTGAGGCTGGTGGGACTGCCTGCTTGCTCAGCATCTGCCAAGTCACACAATAATAATCATAGCAATATAATTTTAATTTACCAACCACTCAAAATAGATATAGCAAATTAAATAATTATTTTACCTAAATACATGGTATTCTAATTTATCAGGGGAGAGACAGGGAGGTGGAGGAGAGGAGAGGAGAGGGGGGAATGGCAGGGGGAATGGGGGTGAGCAGGGGGAGAAGGGGCAGGAGGTGGATGGGAGGTGGGGATGGTGGATGGACAGCACATAGGCAGGGGGAGAAGGGGTAGGAGACAGCCAGGGGGAGGAGGGGGAGGGGAAAGGAGGAAAAGGACCAACAATACATACCGGTGTTCCCCTGGTGTCCATGCCCCTCCGCGTCCTCGCCCTTGTCCTCGTCCTTGTCCTCGTCATCCCCATCGTCCTTGTCACCCCGGTCCCCATCGTCCTCGTCGTCCTGGTCCCCGTCGTCCTTGTCGTCCCAGTCCCTGTCGTCCTCGTCATCCCGGTCCTCGTCCCCGTACCCATCCACCTTGTCCTGGTCCTTGTCGTCCCTGTCCCCGTCGTCCTTGTCCTTGTCCTTGTCCTTGTCGTCCCTGTCCCCGTCGTCCTTGTCCTTGTCCTTGTAGTCCCCGTCCCCATCCTCGTCCTTGTCATTACCGCGTGGCCCTGTTCCCGTTCGCGTTGTCGTTGCCGTCCTCGTCCCCATTTCCGTCCTCGTCGTCCCTGTTGCCGTCATCCTTGTTGTCCCGGGCTCCGTGGTCCTCGTTGTCCCGTTCCCCCGTCCCGGTCGTCCTCGTTTCCGTCGTCCGTTGCCCCCGTCCCCGTTCCCGTGTTCGCTGTCCTCGTCGTCATCCTCGTCCTTGTCCCCGTTTCTGTCCTCATCGTCCCTGCTGCCGTCGTCCCGTTCCCCGTCCCGGTCATTCTCGTTTCTGTCGTCCGTGGTTCCCGTCCGCCCGCTGTCCTCGTCTTCGTTTCCTCGTCCGTGTCGTGGTTCCCGTTCCCGTTGCTGTCGTCTTCCCCTTTCGCGCCGTGGTCACGTTCGTTCGTTTACCCCGTCGTCCTCATTCCCGTCGTCCTCGTTCTTGCTGTCGTAGTGGGCCTGGGTTGTCCCCGTTCTCGGCTGCGTACCGTTGTAGATGCAGGTTCTTGGTGGCTTCGGAACTATATAAAGAAATAAATAAAGATCCTAACCAGAGGGTGTCAGCGTAGAAGTGACTGGATAAGTCAATGTCGGGAATAGTAGTAAAAGGAAGGGAATGTTAGTAAAAGTAAAGCCGCCGCGTAAAACTGGACTAATAACGACGAATCCGGTGATGATCGGAGTGAAAACGGACAAATAATGAAGAACCCGACAATGCCGACGATGTCGGGTACGGCAGGTCGGGTCGGGTCGGGTCGGAAATGATGAACGAATATATGGGAACAACGATAAAGACGACGAAGTGGACTATAAAAAGCTAAGGGTCTACATGGACGAGTATTTGAAGGGATTAAAAGGCGATTCTGACTAAAGGGAAATGGGGACTAAGGGTATGTTATTTTGTACGGTCGCCAGGGACCGTTGTAAAGGCGAGGTCGGGGTGGCTGCGGAATAATGATCCTAAGCCTGAGGGGTCAGCGTAGAAGTGACTAGGAATAGTCTAACAAGCTTCAGTAAGATAATAGGATATAAAAAGTAAGAAGCCGCCGAGTAAACTACTGAGATCTATGGAGACCGATCGAAGCCGACGAGGCCGACGATGTCGGGTACGGCGGGTCGGGTGTCGGGTGACGAGTAACGTAGAGATAAAGGCGGTAGAACGACGGGGAGGGCGTCGAGGAATCCGACGAGCAATGTGTGCGATGGAATTTACTGAGAGACTTAATTCTCAGAGAGAGGAAATGGGGGAACTGGTTTCTTATTCTGAGACGGCGCTTGGGCACCGTTTTTATACTACAAATTTGTGTACCTAGATTCGGACGAGAGTCCTCGGCCGATGAGAGGAGACAAAGGAGAATAAAAATGGGGAAGTAGGAAGAGCGTTGCGAGGCGACGATGACAGGGAAAATGGGTGGAAGATATAAAAAACCGTAAAAGATGCAATATACTTTACTATATCCCCATAAGGGAGACGCTAGGCGTGAATAAGGCAAGTCCGATGTCGGGATCCCAGTCCGATGAGATCTATCTTCGATATTTGAAGTTCCGTGAGTTTAGGAGATAGACCGTCCAGGTACGTGAGCGGCCGTGCTAGTCGGTATGCATCGGGTTGCGTCGGGTTGCGTCGGGTTCGAACGTAGATTGCTAGAGACGTCGGGTTCGAGCGGATTCGCTAGATATCGATGTTACGGCCTCAGAGGGTCGAGGACCCTCTACATCTCCTTGGGTCTTCTAATAGAGACCATCCGTGGTCGAGAATATGGGGTCTCCGAATGCGGGTCGCGAATGTGGCCAATCACGTGAGCGGCCAAACAACGGCAAAGTAAAAAAAAGAAAAATTTTCTCGTTGTTGATCCGACCTTTCCTCTACACCATCACACGTTCACAATGTCCCAAGTCTACGACAACTTCCTCGCTTTCGTCGAAAGCATCGAACCCGATGTCCGGGCGGACTACGAAGAGGCCGTCAACGCGGTCACCGTGTTTCATAGCGACGACCTCGTAACGATGGTGGACGGCAACGAGGGGATGGCCCAACAATGGTTAAGCGGCCGCAAGAAGGCGCTGGTGAGTTTCCTTATTGACTACGCGTGTCCTAAGATAGCTCATGCCGTCCCGCCAGCGTGCTTACAATGGAATCGTCGCGGAACTCCGAGCTGGTGGTACGAGGCCAGTAACGCCACCGTTATGGGCCGACCGCCAATCGTACGCCAACGATGTCGAAGAGTGGCTGAAAGAAGCGGCGGACCGGGAGAGGCAGGAACAGGAAGAAGCCAGACGGCGGGCGGATGAAGAAGCGGCTACGCGGGAAGAGGAGGCCAAACGGATGGCAGAGGCAAGTGCACGAGCGGAGGCGGAGAAAAGGCGAAAGGCGGCAGAGGAAAGGCGAGAGCGGCTTAGAATAGAACAACACGAGCAGCACTGGAATCAAGAAGCGGACCGGGTTGAAAGGGATGGAGCCGCGTATCGGCGGCGGCTCAGCGAAGAACGGCGAGCTGAAGCAAACGCGGGTGAACCAAGGACTGAGTCGATTCCGGAAGGGGAAGCCGCAGTTGAGCCAGAGGAAGGCCCCGTCGACCCGGCACCAGAGACACCGGCCGATGTAGACGACGTAGATACGCCGGGCGTAGAGACCGGAGACTTGGCTGGTACGACGGTGAGTTCTTGTGTCGGTTCATATGTTCTTTAGTTACTGATCCTGGTAACAGTTCACCGGGCCGTTTCCCCTACAACCCTGCACCAACTGCGTCAAGGCGCAAGAGGCGTGTCGAGGCGTCACGGGCTACGTGTGCGAACGATGCCGGAGGCTGAAGAAGAGATGTACTAACGCTACACACCGGACGGGCGGGGGTCGGCGCAAGGTGGATACCGGAAAGGGCAAAGAGGTCGCGGCCGGTACGAGGAAGCCGTTGTCGTTCACGACAAAGCCCATCCGCAGTAGGCCTGCCCGGGCCTCAACGAGCAAACCGCGGGTCGAGGAGGTGGAGTCGGTCGAGGACGATGACGAAGACGAGGAGGAGTCGGAGGAAGAGCGGCCGACGAAAAGGCTTAGGACGGCCTCGACAGCGAACCCGTTCGTTTTGACGATGGAGAATTACGAGCAAGTGTCGGCGCGGCTAGCGGTCCTTACGGAGGAGCTGGGAGCCCTGGGCACCAACGTCAACCGTCACCTCGTCCACTTCGGTCAAGAGTTCCAGCGGCTTCGCGTCGATCTCGAACGGTCGACCTCAAGGTTGGCGATGTTGAAGCGGGATTACGAGACCGGCCGCCTGTAAAATATATATATAAAAATAACGAGCCCGTTGTATATAAAAAAATATATCGTGTATATAAAAGACGTGTCAGCTTGTTCACCCAGCTAAGGAAAGCCGATCGGCTCCCGAAGACATAGGACTATTCGCATCATTCGTCATATCGTTGGAAAACTAAGAGGAACTAAATAAAATGGGGGTATAACGTGGACAGAATATAAATGAAATGCTTAATCGTCGTCGGGTGAGGAGTCTATGGAGGGCGGGTACGTCGGATCATCAAGATCGTTTGAATCGGTATCGTCGGCATCGGGGTATTGTAAGAAGTCGTCCAACGGTATCGATATTTTTGAGCGGGCGTGGTAGGGTACGACTCGGAAAGCGGCAAATCGAGATTTAGAAACCGCACCGTCGAGTTCGGCGAGTATGTAGGATCCGCCTTCTGTTTTCCTGACGACAACCATGGGTCCAAAGTACCGCGGTTTTGCTTTACGATCGAGAGACATTTCGATACGTGAATTTCGGACGAGAACGAGGTTACCGGGTTCGAAGTCGTAAACTTTGATCGTGTTGGCGTATTTCTGCTCGAATTGCCGGGCGGACGCGAGCCGAGATTTGGTAAGCTTTTCTTTGACCCGATCGAGGTCGGCTTCTCGTTTACGAAGTTGTCGGGCGCGGATGACTATAAGGTCGGTCGTAGACATCGTATCTTGCGTCGGAACCATGTACGTAGCTTCGGCAAAATCGAATGGAAAAAGCGGTTCTACTCCGTGTGCGATGTAGTAGGACGAGTATCCGAGGCTTTTGTGTGTCGTGACCCGTTCGGCCCAAAATACGGAGTGGGTTACGGTGTGCCATTTCTTTTCATCTCCGTCACAACTTTTCATAATGGCCTCCCGGACATCTAGGTGGCGACGCTCAACGGGTCCGTTCGCTTGTGAGTTATAGGGCGAAATGCGGATGTGGCGGATACCGTAGCGGGAGGCGAGATAGTCGAGCGCTTCTACGAACGGCTTGCCGTTGTCGGTAACGATTTCTTCGAGAGCGCCCCAACGGCATAAGATGTCTTCGAACAAGAACGTGCCGATGGTGGAGCCGGTCTCGCGGCGTAACATGCGGAACTCAGGGTAGGCGGACAGGGAGCAACGGGCTTGGACGATGTATCGATAGCCGCCGGATCGTGGCATAAACATTGTGTCGACATACGCTTTACGAAATAGTGAGGCCGGTGTAGCGACGGTGGGCGGAATGTGATGATAACGCATTTGCCGTACTTGGCACTGATGGCAAGACTGGACGTACCATTTAACGTCGTGGTCGAGGTGCGGCCACCAGAAACGATCGAGTAGCCGAGCGCGGACGGAGAATATACCTTTATGGCCGAGAGAGTCGTGAGCGTCTTTGAGTAACTGAAGCCGGCGGTCGGGCGGTATGACGAGTTTGTGTTTTCCGTGACGGTCTTTGCGCCAAAGCTTGTTATCGGTGACGAAGAATTCAAGGGCGTATCGTAGGAACAGACGGTATTCTTCGTCCGTGAAGTTCGCGGGTCGGGTTAGATCTCGTAACCAAGTCTCGACGAGGGCAAGACGAGCGTCGGCCGCGCGGGCTTTATCGGATCGCGGTATGTCAGATACGGCTTCCTGATTTGTGTAGACGAGGACGGCGGGTAATTCTTGGAGTCGGTCGGCTGTGGCACGGCAGCGGCCGCATACGGCAATCGGCTTAGACGGTATGGGAACGGGTCGGTAGTTGACGACTTCCATAAAGAAACCGTAGGAGTGGTCGAGCCAATCGTCGGAATCGTTGATCTCCTCGGGGTCTTCTGCAGCGCGGGGACGTCGGGAGAGTCCGTCGGGTGCACCGTGTGCGGAAGCGGGTACGTGAACGAGTCTAAAGTCAAATAAGAGCACGCCGGCTATCCATCGGTTGATCGTTGCATTGGGCTGAATGTCGGGGTTGTTGAGCATCCCTTTTATGTACTTCGCGTCGACTTCAACGGTGAGGTTGCGGACGCCGATAATGAAAATCCGATAGGCGCGGAGGGCCCTGAAGAGGCCGTAGAGTTCGAGCTTGGACTGGGAGTATCGGGCTTCGCGTTCGTTCCACGATATTGAACCAAAGCGATTCGGATAGCGCTTTCCGTCGGCGCGGATTTGCATAAGAACGAAGCCGACTCCAAGAACGGATGAATCGACGGCGAGAATCACTTCCCATTCACGCGTGTAGTCGATAGCGCGCAGCGCTGGCGACGTAATGACGGCGTTTTTGAGGTAGTCGACGGCGGTCTCTTCTTCTTCACCAAATTCGAAGGGTATACCTTTGCGGGTAAGGCGGACGAGGGGTCGGGAGTGAAGCGAGAAGTCCTTGATAAAAATACGCAAGACGCCGCAGATGCCAAGAAAGGCGCGAACTTCGGTGAGGTTGGTCGGCAGTGGCCAATCGCGAATCTTCTGTACTTTGGAGTCGTCGGCTACTCTTCCTTCGTATGTGCATCGGTGGCCAACAACGATGACTGAGGGTCGACACAACTCGAGTTTTTTGCCGTTGAAGGTACCGCCGACATAGCGGAAACGCTGGATGACGCGGTTGACACCTTGGAAGTGTTCCCAAATGAAACGTCGGATTGCCGGGTTCTCGGGTATAGTCTCGTAGGTACCGTCGGGTTGCTCGTAGCGGGTTGGAGGCCCTTTGACGGGAATATCGTCCATATACGGAACGGCAAGATGAGGGATTTCGTCACGGAGGATGTACGTAGAGTCACCGTGTAAGATCTGCGGGGAATTTGTGTATCCCATAGCAATCCGCGTAAGTCGAAGCGTTCCGAGTGGAGACTGAAAGGTCATATAGTCACGAGACGAGGGGTGGACGAGGCGTTGGTCGAAAGAGACGAAGAGGTCGAAGGAAGCGTAGCAAGAGTGGCCGCCAAAGGCCTCGGCCAAGTGCTCGGTCATGGGCGGTACGGCGGGATCGCGGATAGTGACGGCGTTAAGCGGCTGTAGATCGTGGACGATTCGAAGAGACTTCCCGTCCTTTTTCAAAACGCAAAACCAGCGGGAGCGATATGACGAATTCGAGGGTTCATAGGTACCGGCGTTAATTTTGTCTTTGATGATGCCGATGACTTCGTTAAGGATGCCGGGTGGGATTGGGATATTGCGATGGACCCACGGGTCGTGCGGTACGGTGGGAATGTGGATCGGCGGGAAGTAGTCCGTATTGAACTGGCCTTTCTCGGATTCGTTCCAGGCGAAGGCGGCTTCTTGCGTTTTGATGATATGGTGGCCGAGTTTTTCTTCCTCAGGCCAAAGGAATCCATCCGGGTTCATCGGCATCGCGTCGTGTCGTTCCTGGGTATAGCGGGTGCCGGGTGTAAAGTCGGGCGGGTGAGTCGGGAGCGTGGGTAAATCGGCTAGCGGGTCGCCGGTGATCTCGCGTATGATGCGGTATTCGTCGGGGAGAGTGGTAGAAATTGGGCGGATACGATCGGCTACCTTCTTATACTTTTTCTTGGTAACGACTCCTTTTAGGTCCCTGGTAGGGGGGGTGGTATACGAGATATAAGTAGCGTGTTCAGTAGAGGCTTTGTTACAAATATTCGAAGAGGAAATATGTGACGCAGGAGCGGAGACGGAACAAGACGAAGGAAGGGTATCGGTAGTACGTAGCTGATTTTGTACATCGGTCAACAATGAAATGTACTGGGCGGCAGTCTGGGGCTGAGACGAAGAGAAATCTAAATCGATAGAAAAACATAAGTCCTCTTCTAGGGGAAACGGCAAAAGGGAAGCATAGTTCGTGGTATAGGTGTGGTCGCTTTCGAGTGGCGGCTTCTCATCTCCCGGTGCGTCCTTTCCGAGAGGTATCTCCGGGTCCTCGACTTCTAAAAATCCGGCTTTCCGGTGTCGGACCGCTCTCGTCGGTTCTTTTGGTTGTGCTCGATGGTGGGCAAGGTGACGACGGCGCCGGTGTT
>OY744461.1:6726436-6781704 GCA_963556145.1 Hygrocybe punicea | reverse complement strand
CGTTTGGGATATCGGCAAATCCCGGTTGAAATTCTCGTGCGCGAGTTCAACAAGACTTCGTTTTCAACAACGACGCGACAACGGGTGCGGATGCCAGAGCACCCCAGGTAATTATTCTTTATCTTTTTTCTTCATTCTACTGACTACTTAAACACACTTGTAGGTTTTTTTCCCTCACCCTCGTGCCAAACGAACGCGAACGCGGCAACAGCAACAAGCAGACGCGCATGTGGGCGACAAGGAGACGGTGTAGAGGGTCGACGTCCCTCTGAGTCCGTATCATCGATATATCATGAATCCGGACCAACCCGATGCCGCCATTCGACTTGCATTCGAACCCGACGTAACCCGACGTGATGTGACGTGACGTGACCCGACGTGACCGACGTAACCCGACACATGCCGCTTTGTGACGGCCGCTTTTGGGCTAAATCTGGCAGCCTCAAACGCCTCGGAGTTCCAATTCCAGGAGATGGATCTCTTCGGACTCAATCCCCGACTTCGGATTTACCTTAATTATGCATCCCCTCATCTTTTCGGAGATATGTAGGACTTTCTAGATCTTTTCCTTGCATATTCGTTTTCCCCTCCATTTCCTGTCTTCGTTGCTTTGCAACCCCCCTTTTCCATATCCCCATTCCAACCTTTCTTTGTAGCTTACCATCGGCCGAAGTAGACATGTCCGAAAGTAGATTACTGTTTCCTGTACTATAAAAACGGTCCCTGGCGACCGTACAAAATAACATACCCTTAGTCCCCATTTCCCTTTAGTCAGAATCGCCTTTTAATCCCTTCAAATACTCGTCCATGTAGACCCTTAGCTTTTTATAGTCCACTTCGTCGTCTTTATCGTTGTTCCCATATATTCGTTCATCATTTCCGACCCGACCCGACCCGACCTGCCGTACCCGACATCGTCGGCATTGTCGGGTTCTTCATTATTTGTCCGTTTTCACTCCGATCATCACCGGATTCGTCGTTATTAGTCCAGTTTTACGCGGCGGCTTTACTTTTACTAACATTCCCTTCCTTTTACTACTATTCCCGACATTGACTTATCCAGTCACTTCTACGCTGACACCCTCTGGTTAGGATCTTTATTTATTTCTTTATATAGTTCCGAAGCCACCAAGAACCTGCATCTACAACGGTACGCAGCCGAGAACGGGGACAACCCAGGCCCACTACGACAGCAAGAACGAGGACGACGGGAATGAGGACGACGGGGTAAACGAACGAACGTGACCACGGCGCGAAAGGGGAAGACGACAGCAACGGGAACGGGAACCACGACACGGACGAGGAAACGAAGACGAGGACAGCGGGCGGACGGGAACCACGGACGACAGAAACGAGAATGACCGGGACGGGGAACGGGACGACGGCAGCAGGGACGATGAGGACAGAAACGGGGACAAGGACGAGGATGACGACGAGGACAGCGAACACGGGAACGGGGACGGGGGCAACGGACGACGGAAACGAGGACGACCGGGACGGGGGAACGGGACAACGAGGACCACGGAGCCCGGGACAACAAGGATGACGGCAACAGGGACGACGAGGACGGAAATGGGGACGAGGACGGCAACGACAACGCGAACGGGAACAGGGCCACGCGGTAACGACAAGGACGAGGATGGGGACGGGGACTACAAGGACAAGGACAAGGACGACGGGGACAGGGACGACAAGGACAAGGACAAGGACAAGGACGACGGGGACAGGGACGACAAGGACCAGGACAAGGTGGATGGGTACGGGGACGAGGACCGGGATGACGAGGACGACAGGGACTGGGACGACAAGGACGACGGGGACCGGGACGACAAGGACGACGGGGACCAGGACGACGAGGACGATGGGGACCGGGGTGACAAGGACGATGGGGATGACGAGGACGAGGACGAGGACAAGGGCGAGGACGCGGAGGGGCATGGACACCAGGGGAACACCGGTATGTATTGTTGGTCCTTTTCCTCCTTTCCCCTCCCCCTCCTCCCCCTGGCTGTCTCCTACCCCTTCTCCCCCTGCCTATGTGCTGTCCATCCACCATCCCCACCTCCCATCCACCTCCTGCCCCTTCTCCCCCTGCTCACCCCCATTCCCCCTGCCATTCCCCCCTCTCCTCTCCTCTCCTCCACCTCCCTGTCTCTCCCCTGATAAATTAGAATACCATGTATTTAGGTAAAATAATTATTTAATTTGCTATATCTATTTTGAGTGGTTGGTAAATTAAAATTATATTGCTATGATTATTATTGTGTGACTTGGCAGATGCTGAGCAAGCAGGCAGTCCCACCAGCCTCAGGCTGTAGATTGGAGCTTTTTTGAGTAAAGTAAATATTCCAAGGGATATTTTATATGTCCCATGGGCTGTTTCTGCGATGTAGATGCGGGTTCTGTGTGGCTTCGGAACTATATAAAGAAATAAGATCCTAACCAAGGGGTAGTCAGCGTAGAAGTGACTGTGGATAAGTCAGTGTCGGGAATAGTAGTAAAAGTAAAGGAATGTAAGTAAAAATAAAGCCGCCGCGTAAAACTGGACTAATAACGACGAAGCCGGCGATGAACGGAGTGAAAACGGACAAATAATAAAGAACCCGACGATGCCGACGATGTCGGGTACGGCGGGTCGGGTCGGGTCGGGTCGGAAACGATGAACAAATATACGGGAACAACGAGGAAGACAACGAAGTAAACTATAAAAAGGCTAAGGAACTACGTGGACGAGCATTTGAAGGGATTTAAACGATTCTGACTATGAGGGAAACGGGGACTAAGGGTATCTTATTTTGTACGGTCGTCGGGGACCGTTTTTATAGTACATGAGTGTGTAGCTACTTTCGGACATGTCTACTTCGGCCGATAGAAACTACAAAGAAACACTGGAATGGGGAAGTGGAAAGGGGGGTTGCAAAGCAACGAAGACAGGAAATGGAGGGGAAAACGAATATGCAAGGAAAAGATCTAGAAAGTCCTACATATCTCCGAAAGGACGAGGGGATGCATAAATAAAGTAAATCCGAAGTCGGGGATTGAGTCCGAAGAGATCCATCTCCTGGAATTGGAACTCCGAGGCGTTTGAGGCTGCCGGATTTAGCCCAAAAGCGGCCGTCACAAAGCGGCATGTGTCGGGTTACGTCGGTCACGTCGGGTCACGTCACGTCACGTCACGTCGGGTTACGTCGGGTTACGTCGGGTTCGAATGTAAGTTGAATGGAGGCAGCGGGTTCGTCCGGATTTGTGATATATCGATGATACGGACTCAGAGGGACATCGACCCTCTACATCTCCAGGGTACTTCAAATAAAGACCATCCCTGGTCGATACTACGTGGACTCGGGACTCGGATGCGTGAGATGAGGCCGACGTGGTGGTCATGGAATCGGGCTCGACAGGACGAGGCGGGTTGTGGACAATGCAAAGGGGGAGAGCAGATGGTGACTAGTGGAACTCGATGGACGGTCGGAGGCTGAGAGCGGCGAATGGGGAATGAAATGAGTGAAGCCGGTGTCGAGGAAAAAGGAAACAAAGTACATAGAACTGGAGGAAAAGGGAACTGAGCGGAAATGAAAGAAAAGATGGAAAGCTACAAAAAACGGGACAAATGGGGAGTGGAAACGCAAAATAGATGAGAAAATAAATAAATGTCGGGTATCGGAAAGAGGGGACGCGATAGAAATCAAGTCAGGATAAAACTAAATGTGACATAGGATTGGGGGCGGGTGACGGAGACGAGTAAGGCAGGAGCGGAAACGAAATAAAACACAAGCGGATGACAAAGACGATCTAGGCGGGTCGAGTTAGGGTCGGCGGCTTTGGTGGCTGTGTCAACGGGTGGCGGAAACGGTGGTGTAGGGGTAGACATGATATGATGACGGTGGTTGTTCAATACGATATGACGAAAACGGAGGTTCGATAGGCGACGACGGAGGTTCGATATACGATGGCGGAGGTTCGATACGATATGACGAAAACGGAGGTTCGATGGACGACGACGGAGGTTCGATATACGATGGCGGAGGTTCGATATGATATGACGAAAACGGAGGTTCGATGGACGATGACGGAGGTTCGATGGACGACGGCGGAGGTTCGATACGATATGACGACAACGGAGGTTCGATGGACGATGACGGAGGTTCGATGGACGATGGCGGAGGTTCGATATACGATGGCGGAGGTTCGATAGACGATGGCGGAGGTTCGATATGTCAATACTAATATGGGGGCGATAATCAACGGCTGTGATATCAGCCTCATACTAGGCGGTTCAGCACCGGCTTGGACCCGTGGGGAAGCATTCTCCCCCATGGAACTGAAATATAAAGTCGGGTGGGTTGGGAATCGAAGCCGAGACAGGGAACGTTGTGTCTGGGTCGAAACGGTGGCGGAAACGGTGGGTCATGGAAAGCGGAGAGCGATGTCAATGGGTGGAATGCGGGTGCGTGAGCGGACGAGTCGGGTGCGTGGGGAATGAGTGAAGCGGTGCGTCGGGTTCGTAAGCGGGTGCGGCGGGTTCGTAAACGGGTTCGCTGGGTGTAACGGATTCATAAGCGGGTGTGTCGGGTGGATTATGCGGGTGCCGGGTGTGTCGGGAATGAGTTATTTCTTTTTATCTTTCTTTTATCTCTGACGTTTTTCTTTCTTTTTATTTATTTAATCTATTTATGTAAATATTTCTTATGCCGATGGACGGTGAGGGGTTTTCGTAGGGTCGGGTTCGGTGGGTATGGGGGTGCGAAGGTGGCGGGTACGGGTCGTGAAACCGGAACCGGAACCAGATGCCGCGGAATCGTTGGGAACGAGTCCGGGTTCGTAGTCGGGTGCTGTGATGCAGGTCGCGGATCCGGATCCGGAACCCGGTGTAGCGGGTAGGTTGAAAACGGGTTGTCGGGTGTGGCGGTATGGCATAGGGCGACGTAGGGAGACGGGGGCGGACGACGTGAGCGGATAAGACGGAACGTGGTTGCGAGGCGTGGATCATGGTTGCGTGGGGTTGTTCGAAGCTGCGGGTTGTCGAGGGAAGCGGGTAACGGGTGGTCGAGGTTGGCGGTACGGGATAGGGCGATGTTGGGAAACGGAGGCGGATGACGTGGGCGGGTACGAAGGGACGTGGTGTTGCATGACATGGATCGTGGTTGCGTGAGGTCGTTCGAGGGTGCTGGAGGCCGGGGGAGCGGGTGACGGGTGATCGAGGCTGGGGTATGGTGTAGGGCGATGTTGGAGACGGGGGCGGACGGCGTGGGCGGGGAGATGGATTGGGGTGATACGGGTGGCGTCTTCGTGATGTTTTCGTGGCGGATAGTTGCGTGGGGATTTGACAATGGTCCGTCGGGTCGTGGAACGGGTTTGGGCGGCCGGTGGTCACGGTTTCACGGGCGTAACCCAACGGGGGCTTCGTTTGGGCTCGCGAAGGGACTTGAGGGACGTCGTGGGGTTGGTCGAGGGCGTAGGTGATCGAAGGGGAGTGGACGAGGACGGGAACGGCTGGGGGTGAATGGAGGTCGACGGGGGGTGACGTGGCCGCTTGCGTGGGACGACGAGGGACGAGAGCGGAGTCGTTTGGGACGGGAAAGGGTCCCACAGAAGTGCGGGGGCGTGAACGTGGGTGTGGGGGCTGACGGTCGTGGTGGTCGTTGGTCCTGGGTCTGGGAACGCGGTGGTAGGCTGTTGGGTGACGTGGCGCAGCGTTGATGGCTCGAGGGCAGTGGGGACGGCTTGTACGGCGTCACGACGGACGATGTGTGGCCCTGGGATGCGGTACGAGGCAGCGGTGGGTCCGACGAGGGCGTGAGCGGCCGGAGATGTCGACTTTGGCTGGGGCACGAAGCCGGTGACGTGGCATGGCGTTGGGGGCTCGAATATAACGGGGACAGCTTGTACGGGTTTGCGGGTGCGATGTAGGGTGCTGGGATGTGATACGAGCCGCCGGTGGGTCCTACGAAGGCGTGAGCGGCCGAGGATATCGAGTTACGGGGGCACGAGGAAGTATGACGTGGCAACGCGTGAGGCGTCGATGACGGCGAGAATGGCTCGTGAGGGCTCGCGAGTGGTGTCGTGGGGCTGTAGGAAGCGGTACGAGGCGACGGGGAGGTCCAACGAGGGCGTGGACGGCCGGAGATGTCGACTTCGCGGGGGCTTGAGGTTGGTTGACGTGGCGACGCGTTGGGGGCTCGATGACGGCGAAGACGACTCGTGAGAGCTCGCGAGGGGCGTTGTGGGGACTTGGGAACTAGTACGAAGCGGAGGGTGGTCCAACGAGGACTTGAGCGGCCGGTGATGTCGAGTACGAGGAAGGATGACGTGGCAACGCGTGAGGGGTCGATGACGGCGAGGACGGCTCGTGAGGGCTTGCGAAGGGCGATGTGGGACTCTGGGAAGCGGTGCGAGGTGACGGGGTGTCCATCGAGGGCGTGAGCGGCCGGAGATGTCGACTAGGCGGGGGCACGAGGAGGGATGACGTGGCGACGCGTTGGGGGCTCGATAATGGCGAAGATGGCTTGTGAGGCTCGCGAATGGCGTCGTGGGGCTGTAGCTCAGTGTTGAGGGCTCGAACGCGGGGGCTGCTCGCATGAACTCGTGAAGGGCGCTGACGTGTTTTGCTGGTAACTTCGCGGGCTCAGACGATGGGGGCGTGTCAGGGCTTGTATTCGGTGACAAGTGCGAGTTCTTAGATGCGAGCGGCTGGGGGTGCACAGGCTAAACCCGTTGCACGGCGCTCCGTCTGTTCCGAGTCGTGTTTGACGCGCGAGTGCTGTTGGGCGGGTCGTTGGGGCTTTCCGGTCGCGGTTTTTCGACGGTTATCGGTGGGGAGTGGGATTCCGAGCGTGTTGGGGATCTATAAACGAGCGTGGATGGTGGATGTGACGAGGTTCGAGTCGTTGAGCGACAAACGAGGGCCTATCGGGTCGTGGCTGTGCAAGGTTCCTAAAGCGGTAAACGGCCGTTGGGTCGGCCGCGCAAGAGCGGGTTCGAAGGTGTACGTGATACTAGACAATCGTAGTCGTTAAAGAAGAGAAAATATTATGAGAATCAAACCCAAATGATAGTGTGGCAGTTGGCGATTGGATTGTCGAGGCATCGGATGTTGGATGTAAAGAGGTCGGGTAACGGGAGTCGGATGTGTAGAGTGCTGCGGCAAGGGTTATTTCGAGATGACGAAAGGAAAGTGTAGGGTTATGGAATGAATGAATGATGACACTGAATTATCCTCGCGGTGGGCTCCAGATGTAGATGCGGGTTCTGTGTGGCTTCGGAACTATATAAAGAAATAAGATCCTAACCAAGGGGTAGTCAGCGTAGAAGTGACTGTGGATAAGTCAGTGTCGGGAATAGTAGTAAAAGTAAAGGAATGTAAGTAAAAATAAAGCCGCCGCGTAAAACTGGACTAATAACGACGAAGCCGGCGATGAACGGAGTGAAAACGGACAAATAATAAAGAACCCGACGATGCCGACGATGTCGGGTACGGCGGGTCGGGTCGGGTCGGGTCGGAAACGATGAACAAATATACGGGAACAACGAGGAAGACAACGAAGTAAACTATAAAAAGGCTAAGGAACTACGTGGACGAGCATTTGAAGGGATTTAAACGATTCTGACTATGAGGGAAACGGGGACTAAGGGTATCTTATTTTGTACGGTCGTCGGGGACCGTTTTTATAGTACATGAGTGTGTAGCTACTTTCGGACATGTCTACTTCGGCCGATAGAAACTACAAAGAAACACTGGAATGGGGAAGTGGAAAGGGGGGTTGCAAAGCAACGAAGACAGGAAATGGAGGGGAAAACGAATATGCAAGGAAAAGATCTAGAAAGTCCTACATATCTCCGAAAGGACGAGGGGATGCATAAATAAAGTAAATCCGAAGTCGGGGATTGAGTCCGAAGAGATCCATCTCCTGGAATTGGAACTCCGAGGCGTTTGAGGCTGCCGGATTTAGCCCAAAAGCGGCCGTCACAAAGCGGCATGTGTCGGGTTACGTCGGTCACGTCGGGTCACGTCACGTCACGTCACGTCGGGTTACGTCGGGTTACGTCGGGTTCGAATGTAAGTTGAATGGAGGCAGCGGGTTCGTCCGGATTTGTGATATATCGATGATACGGACTCAGAGGGACATCGACCCTCTACAGCGATAACAAAGGTATCCCAAGGGATATTTTATATGTCCCATGGGCTTTTTTGTGGGTAAAGTAAATATCCCAAGGGATATTTTATGTGTTCCATGGGCTTTTTCTTGGTTAACGTAAATATCCCAAGCAATATTTTTCATGTCCCATGGGCTGTTTCTGTAATAGTAAAAGTATCCCAAGGGATGTTCTATGTCCCATGGGCTATTTTCTAAGACAAGATAAGTATCCCATGGGATATTCTACATGTCCCATGGGCTGTTTTCTAGACAAGATAAGTATCCCATGAGATATTCTATATGTCCCATGGGCTTTTCTCAGGTAAAATAAATATCCCAAGGGATAAAATAAATGTCCCAAGGGATAAAATAAATATCCCAAGGGATAAAACAAATATCCCCAGAGATAAAGTAAATAGCCCAAGGGATAAAATAAATATCCCAAGGGACGGAATAAATATCCCAAGGGATAAAGTAAATAGCCCAAGGGATAAAATAAATATCCCAAGGGATGAAATAAATATCCCAAGGGACAAAATAAATATCCCAAGGGATGGAATTACAGTCCCTAGGCCTTTTAATCTATGCACACAAATATTTTCATAATTTTACCTATTTTATTTACAATGTTATAGCCATTTTTCAAAAAACATCAGCTTGAGCTGAGGCAACACCTGGTTGAGAATATATCCCAGGAAAATATATATTCTCCCTGATGGTATTATAATATGTCCCATGGGATGATATTTCAGGCCATGATCCTTTGTCAAAATCATCCCTTGGGATAACTATTCAGCCCTTGGTCTTCTTTGGAAATTGTCCCTAGGGATAAAAATATAACCCTATGCTTGCCTACAGTCAGAATGTCCCTGGGGCAATAAATTGTCCTTGGGAGTACCATGGTTATATGAACACTTAGATGGAACACCTACAGAGTTGTGTTACATCTAGTTAGTTGGGGCTAGGTGGTTGACTGAAGTGCACACCAACACATCGGACATGACACATGACACATCACGTGTCCGATATAAACATGTAAACATCAACCAATTTAAACATCAACCACATCCCACCAATGACCAAATTGTCCAAAGAGAAACATGGGAAGAAGAAGACAGCTCAAGAAGTCGTCTTTGTTGAGAGAAAGATGAAAAATCGCACAAAATGGGTGTCTAAACCAGTTGTAGAGGAGCGTCCAAAAAGTCCACACAAATCCAGTCCAAAAAAGTCACCTGTGCATTCAAACCGACAGCAAAACATGTCCCCAGATATGCTTCCTGACTCTGGTGCACCTCAACCTCCAAAGTGTAAGAGGGCAAAAGGCAATGTTAGCTAGTCTTGTCGCTGCTTTGTAGTCACTCTGACATAGGCACTGGCAGACCCAAAATTGCTACCTCAGGCAGTGGATTCCACTTCATAGCGAATATCTGAGGGAGATGTTGAGCATGGAAGCTCCCCCCATTCCTGCCTGCTGTCATATCTGCAAGAAGCAAGATGGCCCCATTCACTGCCTGAGCTGTCTAGGTCATCCATTATTCTGTAAGGAATGTGGTCGAATCTCCCATCAGGGTAATCCATTCCACAAACTCAAATCGTGGAATGGAAGCTGCTTCACCCCATCTTCATTACATGACATCGGATTTTGCTTGCATCTGGGTCATGGTAGTGATCCATGTCCCTCCAATTCTGATGAAGACGTCTGGGAGGATGTTGGCGAAGGCTCATGTTCGATGTCACAGCTCAAGAACGATCAGCTGCTGGTCAACATGAACCAGGAAGAGGATGATGACAACTTGGATGACATTGTACTGGTTATGGTTGATATGTCCGGAGTCCACTGGCACTGTGTTCGGTGGTGTCATTGTCCATCCAAAGATGAGTGTCAATGGCAACTGTTCAAGATAGGCCTCTTTCCAGCCACATTCAAACATCCCCGCTCAGCATTTACATTTCAAGTGTTGGATTACTTTCATATTGATCAGGTTGAATGTCAAACTTCTGCAAACAATTTTAACTCAAAACTGCGCCGGTTTACCAATAATGCCTTTCCTCACACCATATCGGTGAGTCTCCATCTTCAAGGCTGTATTTATGGATGGTGACAGTGGAATTGCCCTGTCGAATAGGACTGCTACAGAGAGCTCATGAGAGTCTCACAGCAATGGCGTGACATCAAAGTATGGAAATGGTTTGGTTATGGCCATGACACCGACAAAGAACCAGGCAACGGTGACCTTGCTTTCTTCTGCCCAGCATGCCCGCAGCCGGGCATCAACCTCCCTGGTGACTGGAAGGAATTGCCTAACCTGTTAGTAAAATAGACCTGCCAATGTTTATTGAACTTAACATTTTCACAGGTGGTTGTATCGGAGGAGCCTTGTGGTCAACGGAAATTTCACTGGGGAACACATGCATATGAGAAATCCCGGTGATGATGTGGAGCTTACAAATGGGACTGGGTATTTTGTGGAAAGAGCTCCCTATGAAGAGCACATCAAGGAAGCAGTTGAGGTCAAACAGGTTCAAAATTTATTTGTTGTGGTCTCAGGTTACAAACTCACACTTGCATCAGAAATCATCATGTTCCAAGCACAGAGCGGTCTCCCAGAGCAATGCAAATAACAAGAAGCTGGAATGCACAGGGGTTGGTGCCTGTGCCTGTGCGCGGCATGGATGCTTCGTTCCGCACAGCATGGTGGATTTTCAGAAAGGTGAAAGGTGACAATGTTACATGAGAGTGTCCTTGAGGTGACCTGAAATCCTCGTCAGGCAAATGAATATAGATTACTCAATATGTGAAGCCCTCAAGTACAACACCGAAGGCATGCAGCAGGCTCTCTTGTTCTATGATGTGATATGTGAGTGGGCGGTGAATTTTGGGAGACGTGTGAAGCAGAGTAGTTTTCTGGATGCCCTACCATGGAATTGATCTTTGGTATCGGAAAATTCCATTTAAATGCTCACAAGGATGACTGCTTTCCAAAATTCTCACCCAAATTTATTCGTGGTGCTGGGCAGCTGGATGGAGAACAGATGGAAACTCTGTGGGCAATCATCGACTTGATCTCATGGATCACAAAGTACATGAGCAAGGCTCACCAGCAGGAGATCTTGGATGACATGATGAGACATTCAAACTGGAAAAAGTTGGTTGGAATGAGTAAGCAACAACCATCACCCTTCTCCTGGTTTGATACTCATCCTCTGAACAGTAAAAATGTTGATAGCAAAACATAAAACAGCCATCAGGGTCAAACGAGAAAGCAAGGAGGCATATCAAGATTTGTCAGGTTCATTGGATCCTGCATTGATGAAAAAGTGGAGTGAAAGCCAAACTTTTGCTGAATCACAGTGTGGGGATGCACTGAAAATTTATCAAGTTGCTTTGAAGCAAGGTCGGTGATATTTCCTCCCAATAGTAGTGATGAATGAACAGTTCATAGCACCAACTATGGTGGAAATACATCTGAAATTGGGGAGGAACACCAAGGGGGAAGCAGGAGATTCCAATGCAGTGGCCTGGTTAGTGTCTGGGCTAAATATTGAACAAGCTCAGTATGTTCCTCAAATTATATCATCACTTGCCTGTTCACAATTCTGAATTTCAGGGACAATCTCACTCATGATATGCGAAAGCTTAAAAAAAGCTGTTTCCATAGCGGAACAAAACAAGATTATGGATCGACGAAAATGGTTACAAAGCAGGATTGATGCCTTCAATAGGAAGACAACCTTTCAACTCAATGGGCATGACGTGGAGGAAAAGGATTGGGAGGAAAAGGATAAAACATCCCCGGATGATGTTGGCATGTCCGATGATTCACAAGATTCCGCATCAGATGAGGAAGGAACAGATGATGAAGAAGATTGTGATCCTATCCTAGCAGAAAACACTCATATCAGTTTGCCTTCTACAATAGGAAAGGAGGCATGTAAAAGGGTGGGATGGATTGAAATGGCTTCACAAGAAATGGAGCTTCGAAAAGGACAAGCTAATGAGTCCCTGGAGAAAATATGTTTTGCCCTGGGACATAAAGCATTGCTTTATTGAACACGGGTTGGGAAAGCAAAAGGACAAAAAGCCCAGACACGGACTTGGGGTGCCATTCGTTATGCAGATGTGGCTTTGTGTGAATGTGTGAGGTCTTATGGTCGAGCTTGAAGGGCATTGGTAAACCTGGTTGCTAGCAATGACACATTGGCACACTATCAAGAAATTCACAGAGAGGATTTGAAGCTGAGTGGAGACGTTGTGGAAGAAAACAGGTTTGGGCAAAAGAGTGATGCATTGGCATGGTTTTGGAGAATGGGTGACCAGAACAAGGAACAGGAGGACAACTGGATGTCAGAATGTGAGTTTTCAAATGAGATCTACCGAAATGTACCATTAAAGTTCCAGTAGTTTACAGAGTGAACTGATTGAGAGCAAAGGCTAGAGCAGAAAGAGCAGGGGAAGAGGAAACGACGGTGTTGGCAGAGATGGAGTTTACCACCAGATGGTATAGGTTTCAACAATGACTGTGGGAGGCAAGAGCAAGATGAGCACTTCAGTCTTCAAAGCAGGAGAGGGGACATCATGCATATGCTGAGAAGCAAGTTCTAATGTGGAAAAGATTTGCAGAAGCTGCAAAGAAGAGTTTTCCAATAGACATGGTGGAATAGAACACTAAGAACAGACTTCAGAAATGAGTTCTTTTGAGGTTGTGAATCAGATATTGTCCTATATTATTGCCGTTTTCAGAAAGGTTGTCACATCACACGTAACATGCGAATTTTGTCACTCTGGCACACAAAACATCGGTGAGCCGTTTCTCATCCAATTCTCAACATTTCCGTCTAATTCTTTCTGTTCTGTCATCCCCTCATCCCTCTCCAGGTGCACAACCAACTTTCAGGCCCCATTTCTCAAGTATGGGCACGATCAAAATTTGGGCCTTGTCACCCTCTCGGAGAACATTTCTGGTGCATTGCGGGGAGATATAAAGCTGGAATTGGGCCGAAATAACCCAGGTATGTCCTGCCCAGATGCCCATGTAGTTTTTGTGCTGAATCACTTGAATTTTCACCGTAGGAAAACCCAGATGTCACCCAACGCCGCCCTGACGCTGTGAGCGTATCTGCATTACCTAGTGGAGAGATGTTGTCCAGGAACTATATGGAACCTTTCATGGTATGTCTACCCCAGTTGCATGCGTCGCCATAAGCTGACCATACTCAGTACTCGGCTTTACAGGCGGCTTGGAACCTCTGTACTATACTATCTACCTCCAGCCATTTTTCTCGACATCTATCCATTCTGTTTGTGCACAGCTGGTCTATCCTTCGTATATGAGACATGTATTGTACTTATATAAATATATTTGTTGCTTGAGAGCCAAATCAAATCGTGTGTTACTGCAGAAACGGCCGAAGATCATCCTTCCTCCTTCATCGCGACTTGCATGGGGAACGCTCGACAAAAACAAAGCCAAGGTCCCAAAGCACACCGGGCAGCTCCTGTCCCTAAGGACCTGCCAGTTGAGGCTGGCAAAAGCCCTACACCCCCTCGTCCTCGAACACGTCCCAAACCAACGCCAGCCTACAAAGTGTGCGACAGACTAGATGACTCGGAGCTGGATGTCGAAGTGCTAGATCGCGACGAGGTATACAATCCACCTCCTGGCTCCGACAACGAGCGAGACGCCAACGATGTCAACATCCTTGTCAAGGAGCTTCTTGGGCCAGCTGGGGCTGCGGATGCAAAACGCAATGAAGAATTTGACGTCGTCAGCTTGGATTCTGATGCTGATTCCGAACCCAAAGGTTTTCTGGTTTTTTATTGACATATTTCCTACGCTTACGCTAATTTACAGAAGCTCTCTGCCTCGAATTCAATATCCCTATCGGGACCGCATCTGACGTACAAAAATTTTCATCCGGCACCACTTGGAGTACGTTTTGTAGCGAGGTTGCCGATGTGATGGATATTTGGCGTTCCGAACTCGAGGTGGCCTATAAGTTCAGCACATGGACTGCCAAGGCGCGACCTCTCCTACTCACCAAAGCGACTCACCTTGCTGCGTTATTTGATGCCGCACGGACAGAGTTGAATCAGATGGCTAAGGCTAAAGGTAAAAAGAAGGCATTTCAGGTTATTCTCATCGATCAATGCAAAACGTCTCGCAAGGGTGGAAAGAGATGGGCAGACGATAAGAAGGACAAGGTAATATTTCAATTGATAATACTATGTACTAGACTGACTACATGCTTGGACAAGGTGAAGGCCAAGAGGAAGAAACGAGCGGACATGGATGAGGAGAGTGGGAATGACACTGAATCGGGGAAGAAAGTGCCGAAGACATCCGCCGATTACATTGCCGAGATTACGGAGAACCTCAAATGTCCTCTTCACGACGGCAAACGCTGTGTCAAATATCCGGAGGGCCATCACTACACCTTACAAATAACTGATCTAAGTCTCTGGGGCATGCTTCTCGTGAGTCTCGTTTATTTATTGCTTAACGAGACTCATTGTAGTCCACGTCAGGCAAACGGCTCATATGATTCGATCATCTCGCCACCTGTCCAGTTGAAGCTTGGCGACGCTTCCTCTCGCCAGCACATAAATGCGAAACCCGCTCAAGTTGCTGCTACAAGTGGTGTGGCTCAACTGATCATCATTCAGATGCCACCTCCATATGGTGGATTGAGGCACCACTATTCCCCGTACACCCCTCCATCAGCCGTACCCAAAAAATCATCTCACTCCCGACGTGATGGGCTGCACATCCCCAGCTCAGACAGCATAGATTTCGATGACATCCCCAATGTCTTCCCAGCCATCCCCACCTGGCTTGCTGCACTCGACTCCAGTGCTCGGGGCATCGATGGAGATAATTTTTCCCAGTATACTGATGCCATCCGGGTGAATGGGTTCAGGCGCATCCATGAGCTTGCCGGTGAAGGCCTTGCTAATGAGACTATTACCCATTTCTTGACCATTTGCAATATCCCAATTGGAATTGCGAAACGAATTCTCAAGTTTGCGCAGAAGGACACGGATCGTATCAAGAAGGCTGAGAGGGCCAACAGGAAATAATGGGCAGTAGTGAAACATTTTCTTGTGTGTAGATAGTCCTACAATGTCTTCAACAGACTTGTAGTTATCAATATAGTGTTGCTGTTTGGTTGCTCAGAATGCAGAAAGTTGGGATCATTGAAAATTAAATATATATTGGCAATCATGGGGCAGCTTGCCTTATGTATGGTGAGGATGGAATGGATGGAGTGAGAGCATCAATATGTTAAGACCTATGGATTATTGGACAAACAATTTGAACACAACTACTGTGTTGATGTCACTGACCTGAGTGGGGAATTCTTACCTGGAGCCTTACAAGTTGGAATCAATGATGGGTCCCTTGAATTATAAAGTACCTGGAATAATACATCCAGCTCTAGTATTACCACAGCTAAGGCTAGTAGCCAGTAGCCTAGCCTGTTTTAGCTTAGCCCAGGTCTGGCTAAGCTAAGGCTGATGACCAGCTACCAGCTACAGCTACCTCAAGTTATTAGCTGTTGGCCATTTGTGTTTGTGACGTGACGAGGGGTCCGTGCGTGAGATGATGGGCCATGATCACCCACAACCTCACTGTAACTGAATGGTGATCTTAGTCAAGTCTGGCTGACAGAGGGAAAGCAGGTATTACAACAAAAACCAATTGAGGAACATTCACACCACTGCAGGTGCATTGCTAGTGGTGTAGATCTTGCCATCCTGGCAATGAGTGATACAGGAAATAAACAGGTTTGGAGGGGTGAACCACCATCTTGATCAAGGTCAGCAGCAGGATTGGGTGTTCCCCTGTCATTTTTGTGCCTAGCACCTTGTCTCAATTCCTTTATTTAAAAGCAGGATTAAAATAGGATATAAATTAAGGACACATAGAAATGGACCAAGGGGCTGGGGTTTCATGATTGGTGACTACAGCAGCAGGGTGTGGTGCAACATGACTGATGAGAGACTGAGTTGCACTGAGATGAGCAGGGTGGATGAAATTTCAATGTAGATGGGACAGTGTGTGTCGGTTGAATATGAAAATTGGTAAAGTCACAAGTCGAAAGCAGAGGCAATTAGCAGACTGCCAAGTGAAGAGAGGAAGACCAGGCAAAACATAAAATGATGCAAGGTGGAAAAGTAGCCAGGCCAATGAAAGAGAGCAAAGATATCATCGTGGTCCATTGCTTGACTGAAAGCAGGCAATACTAACTGCAATTGATGAGCTGGTTGTTGTATTGTTGGTAAGCCTTGGTGCCAACTCTTTGCCTATTATGGGCAGTGATGCCCTTTGACAATCCTGTATGGCAATTGTAGACAATTACTTCACTCCAAGCAGGCAATACTAACTCCCATTGATGAGGCGGTTGTTGTATTGTTGGTAAGCCTTGGTGCCAACTCCTTTCCTATGATGGGCAGTGATGCCCTTTGATGATCCTGTATGGTGATCGTAGACCATTACTTCACTCAAAGCAGGCAATACTAACTCCTATTGATGAGCCGGTTGTTGTAGTGCTGGTAGGCCTTGGTGCCAACTCATCTTCCCTGAAAATGAACGTCAGTGATGCCCTTTGATACTTGTGCCTGGCTCCTCCCCTCAACAAGCAAACTAGGGTCCAGCTCCACAGGCAGCCATATTGAATAATCCTTATCAATGTACAATTTTTCGCAAACAAAGCAAGGATTTGTTGATGAAAGTCTCAACCCCTCCACAAAGGTTACAAAGCAATGAAGTCCCTCAACAGATGTCAAAGCAAAGACATTGATAATTGCACAATTACAGAGTACAACAAAATATTCCTACATCAGCCTTGCCAGATGTAGCTACAAATATCCACAGTGATGATAGAAAGCCTCCACGTCGTCTGCTGTCACTGTGTGCACCGATTCCCACAGTTGGCAAAAGACCTCAGCCTGCTGGTCAGGTGTTTCCATCACTGCACGCACTATGTTGCCCTTCCGCCTGATGTCGGACTTGATTGCCAAGAACGCCAGTTCAATCGGGTTGAAATCCGGTGAGTATGGGGGGAGAAATTCAATTCACATACCTCTATAATCCAATGAGTACCTGCAAGGAAGCAGGATCAATGACATACCTTTCCTCGATCATTTCGGCAATTAGATTGGACTTGTGGATGCGGCAGTTATCCATTACAATGACGGAGTTGACTTCGGGAAAAGGATTCATCTGCTCAAGCAGCTCTTCGATGAATTCGGCGAAGCGAGATGTGTTGAATGACCCTTCGACAATCTTCACGGTCAATATCCCACCGAGGGAAATGGCAGGAAGTATGGAATATCTTGAATCACTGGTATCAGTTACTGATCTTGAACAGATAAAGAAACAAAATACCGTTTGCCCCGAATGAAAAAGGCTTTTCTGACAGCACGCTGGCCCCGAATCGCCCAAGTGCGGCCCCGGTATGTTGTGCGCCGATCACAGGCACTCTCGTCTACAAATACTAGCTGCTCGGCTTGATACTGAAGGCCAACCCTTTGTATATATTCGGCACACAGCAGAGCGCTCCTCTCAATAGCTACCTTTGTCAGCTGTGTAGAATTATCAAAATCGTCAGTTAGAATAGCTAAAAACAAAGGAAACCGACCTTTTTCATAGTATGCCCACTACGGTGCAAGGCTCTCCATATCGTGGATAAGGATACTGATTTCTGGGTGCTCAGCTGGAGCTGGACGCGAAGTTCTTCGAGGTACGCGTCACAGTTATCATCAATACAACCTTGGAGGAACTGATGGGAATTTTGGTCAATGCATCAACGATCTCAAGCGATGACATACTGAAACCTCCTCAGAGGTCAAATGACGACGCCTTCCGATCAGCCGCTGGTCCACCAATGGCTCAGAAACTCGGCCAGTTGAGCGATGTTGAGCCAGAATCCTGAGGACTTGTCGTCGGCTTATGCCAGTGTAAGCGGCGATTTTGTCGAGATCTTCACATGGTGCCATCCGAACAATTGCCCAGCGTAGGTCTTCAGAGATTCGTTTGCCTCGTGGCATAGTGATTCGGAGTCGTTTCAGAAGATCAACGTTGGCTTTGGATACCTAATATGGCAGTGTCGAGTTCAACGGTGAAGGGATCATTATTCAGGTAAAAACTACATCATACAGGTGTCGTATACAAATAATAGACTAGCCGTGCACAAACCGAACAGATAGATGTCGAGAAAAATGGCTGGAGGTAGATAGTATAGTACAGAGGTTCCAAGCCGCCTGTAAAGCCGAGTACTGAGTATGGTCAGCTTATGGTGACGCATGCAACTGGGGTAGACATACCATGAAAGGTTCCATATAGTTCCTGGACAACATCTCTCCACTAGGTAATGCAGATACGCTCACAGCGTCAGGGCGGCGTTGGGTGACATCTGGGTTTTCCTACGGTGAAAATTCAAGTGATTCAGCACAAAAACTACATGGGCATCTGGGCAGGACATACCTGGGTTATTTCGGCCCAATTCCAGCTTGGTATCTCCCCGCGATGCACCAGAAATGTTCTCCGAGAGGGTGACAAGGCCCAAATTTTGATCGTGCCCATACTTGAGAAATGGGGCCTGAAAGTTGGTTGTGCACCTGAAGAGGGATGAGGGGATGACAGAACAGAAAGAATTAGATGGAAATGTTGAGAATTGGATGAGAAACGGCTCACCGATGTTTCGTGTGCCAGAGTGACAAAATTCGCATGTTACGTGTGATGTGACAACCTTTCTGAAAATGGCAATAATGCTAGTGGGATATAAATCATATCCAGTGAGGTCCATCAGATAGTGTTGAGAAATAAACAACCTATTGTAACCTGTGCTAACTTTATGGTTGTCCCCATCTCGGCCCAGGCAAATATCCCCCCCATCTCGGCCCATCCACTGCCAGTGGGAATTAAATATCCCACCCCATCTTGGCCCATCCAGTCCCAGTGGGAAATAAATATCCCACCACATCTCAGCCCACCCAATGCCAGTGGGAATTCAATATCCCCCCATCTCGGCCCATCCACTGCCATTGGAAAATTAATACCCCATCTTGGCCCATCCAATGGCAGTGGGAAAGAAATATCCCACCCCATCTCGGCCCATCCACTGCCATTGGAAAATTAATATCCCACCCCATCTCGGCCCATCCAATGCAATCAGGGAATAAATATCCCCCCCCATCTTGGCCCATCCAATGCCAGTGGGAAATAAAGATCCCCCCCCATCTCGACCCATCCAATGCCAGTGGGAAATCAATATCTCACCCCATCTCGGCCTATCTACTGCTATGGGTCCAAAAATATCTCACCCCATTTGGGCCCACCCAATGCTATTGGGAAATCAATAGCCTACCTAAACTCGGCCCATCCAATTCTAGTAGGAAATCATTATTTCTAACTTTCTGGGCCCATGCAATGTGAAGGGAAAAGAATATCTCGGCTCATCTCAGCCCATCCAATCCAATAGGTCTGGATATTATCTCGGCCCATCTCAGCCCATCCACTGGGATTGGACCTTTAGCCCATGGGCTCTGCCAATGTTACTGGTAAAAAATCTGATGCAAGGTGTGACGACGCCCACATCCATGACCATGGCCTCAACATCCTGCAGCTGAAAGTGGCATAGACAGTGTAGATGCGGGATCAGGGTGGCTTTGGAACAATAAAGATCCTAACCTGAGGGTGTCAGCATGAAAGTGACAGTGGATAATCAGTGTCGGGGATAATAGTAGAGGAAATGGAAATGGAAGTAAAATATAATGCCGCCGTGTAAAACTGGACAAATAACAATGAATCCGGTGATGAACGGACTGAAAATGGATGAATAACAAAGATCCCGATGATGCCGACAATGTCGGGTATGGTGGGTCGGGTCAGGTCAGGTCAGAAACGATAAACAAATAATGGAACAAGGACAAAGACGACGAAGTGAACTATGAAAAGCTAAGGGTCTAAGAGGACAAGCATTTGAAGGGACTAAAATGGGATTCTGACTATAAGAAAACGGGGACTAAGGGTATATCTCTTTTGTACGGTCGTCGGGGACCGTTTTTATAGTTCATGAGTGAGTAGTCTACTTTCGGACATGTTTATTTCGGCCAATGGAAACTACAAAGAAAGGTTGGAATGGGGATGTGGAAAGGGGGGTTGCAATGCGACACAGACAGGAAAATGGAGGGGAAAATACATATTCAAGAAAAAGATCTGAAATCTCACACATATCTCTGAAGGGACGAGGGGATGGGTATATAGGGCAAGTCCGAAGTCGTGGATCGAGTCCGATGAGATCCATCTCCTATAATTAGAACTCCAGGGCTTCTGAGGATGCTGGATTTGGTCCGAAAGCGGCTGTGACAAAGCGGCATACATCGGGTCACATCACGTCGGGTTACGTTGGGTTGGAATGGGAATCATTTGGAAGTGTCGGGTTTGTCTGGATTTGTGATATATCGACGGTACGGACTCAGAGGGACGTTGAGTCTCTACAGCAGCAAGGGACACCCAATGGGCAGCAATGGCCCCCAGATGACCATAATGCAACCAAACAGGAGACGGGGGCAATGGAGAGGATGGAGATCGACAAGATGGAAATGACAACTCCACAGGAGATGCACCGGGCGTGGGTGAACCACCCACGCCCTTCTGTAAGTTTTTTTGTTTAAAATTCACATATATATACTGACTAGTACCGCACCCCACCTCCATTGCCCCCACCCCTACATAGGCCAGTGCCAAGGAGGCAGACAACAGGACGGCAACAGCCACAACCAGACGAGAACGGGAATGGGTCCAAGGGCAACCAAGGCGACAGGACGCAATGGAGATGGAGACAATGAAGGACAACAATGACAGGATGACAGCGGCCACAAGAGTCACAAAGGACAATGATGGCGGCAGCAGCAATGCCAGCAAACGAGGACCATGAATGAGGATGACTAGACTGCGAGGTAGGAACCTCTGTCTCCCTTTACCCTCTCCCTTTCTCTTTACCCTCCCTCTATCCTCTCCCTCTTACTAACCCCCTCCTCTTTCCCACTCCCTCTCTGACTTTCCCCCTCCAACTTTCTCCCTCCCCTTCCCCTTCCCACTTCCTCCCTTCCCCTTCCCACTTCCTCCCTTCCCCTTCCCACTTCCTCCCTTCCCCTTCCCACTTCCTCCCTCCCCCTTCCCACTTCCTCCCTCCCCCTTCCCACTTCCTCCCTTCCCTTGCCCTTGTCCATTCCCCCTATCTCCTCTTCCCCTTATTTTAGTATTGTTTAATTAATTTGTGGAATATTAAAAATTCTTGTATTTGGAGTTTTCAGTATGAGAGTAGAGAAAACCAAAAAGTGTGGACTTTCCCTAAAAACTTGTGAAATATGGGCTGTTAAAATCCTGGATAGTCCTTCCTGTTAGTGTTGCCATATGTTTTTTGGAAAATGGCTATATCATACCTAATAAAATAGTCAATATTATGTGGATATTTGAGCATGTAGATGACATGGAAAGCTGAGGGGTCTTCTGCCAACATTAGTTGATCAGATCAGCCTTGGTTGACCAGCTTAGAATCAGCTTTGAATTGTAGCTGATTGAAAGCTGGTAAAATAAGTGAGCAAAGACTGATCCGATCAACTACTGTTGTCAGAAGACCCCTTGGCTTTTCATGTGATCTACATACTCAATATCCTCATAATATTGACTATTTTATTAGGAATGATGTAGCCATTTCCCAAAAAACATCAGTCATAGCTGTAGCAACACGAATTGGCAAGGAGTGTGTAGATTACATGGAAGTTTAACTGCAACAAGAATGAACCAGCTAAAATCAATATTAGTATAAAGCATGTATGTATGGGTTGCACCAGGCTGGCAATAACATCCATATTATTGGAATGAACACAGAACATCTGATGCTGGATGGGAACAAGGTCAGAGTAGTACAACAAGGGGTGGTGGAATGCTGCAGGACATTTCCGAATTACCTTGCTTGCATAAACAAGGAAGCTTTCTTACACCCCCATAATTGTAACCACTTTTCGTTCAAACCCATTTTCTCTGGCAGTCATTCCAATAAATCCCAGACTTCAACTTCCTTGCAATTGTCCTATGATACCATGTATTTATGAATTATGTACTATGCTATGAAAATACAAATATGTTTGATTTTTATTTCCAATCGCAAGCAAGGTTTTGTTTCTGACAACATAGTTGCAACTTCCTTATAATAGAATAGTCAGGAATATTACTAAGGCTTTGGACAGTATGGATAGTCACTAGTGGCTGTCCATACTAAAGGTTGCATGACTCATCATGCAACCTTCCTCCAGAATTGTTCACTTCCAACTAGACAAGATCAGTGAGAATTTGTAGTTGGAACTTGGAAGGAAGGTTAGACCAGAGTTTTGTTAGGTCAGATGAAGGACACCATGAGACTATATCATCTAAACTCAATAAAGTATCTTAAATTTGGATAGTCTATGAGTGAATCCCACATTTTCTAGGGCTCTTGATAGCATGTATAGCTTCTAATGCATCAGCCTTTACCTACTTTAAGTTTTGGAAGAATAGTTTTCAGGGCAACTCAGAAAGCAAATTCCAGATTCCTTGTTGATAGATCTGGCATATATTTGTTCAGAGATCTTTGTATTCAGTTGCTACCACTTCAAATGAAAGTCTGGTACTGCCAGATAATCAGTCACTGAATAAGCATTTGAAATATTGGGAGAAAATGGAGTCATGACTCAAGGACATGATATTATTACTGGTTGGTTGTGATCCAGCTGCTTTGATTGGACAGGGTTAGAATTAAGTAGTACCAATACTTGGTGGTGAGGATACCCATTTGGCTGTTCAAGATGTGACTCAAGCTTAAAAATATGTCCATCAGCATGGTGTTATTATGGATGTATATGTGCCAAAAAATTATAATCCAGCTTACTGAATGGTCAAATGACTCAAATCTGGTTATTGGCAAATATGATGGGAATGATACTTAACTATAAGAGAGCCTTCAATACAAATCAGTTCTGATGTTCATGTTATTGTATGGTCACTTGGACAGACCTTGAGTGTAGGCTTGTGAACAGTTGGATGCACAGTTGGGTGGATTTAAATCAATCTTGAAGTAAAAGACTTGAAGTAATTTCAACTGGTTTCTTCATGCTATGCTATTTTTTTCATATGGAGATCTTCTTAAAAGCAACACAAAACAACAAAGAGATGAGAAATATAGGAAAAGCAGAATGAGAAAGGCATAAGTATTTGAAAATGAAACTGAGACTTTATATTGACAATAATTACTTATAATAGTAACATTGTGATACCAACTGGATATAATGGCTTTCTTATCATTAAAGGAATATGTGGAAGAGTGCAACATATAGTAAATTTTGAAGCTTGTCTTTGAAATTTACCAGGACTTTACCAGGACTCTACCAGGAATCCACCAGGAATGGATCTAGTGAGAAACTATTACTTAAAAAGGAAATTATGTACCCTATATGGATGTATTGATCTGTGTTGTCAGAAATCCCCTATTGTCAATATTGATTGAGAAAAAGGTCAAAAGGTTTCAAAAAGCCGGTGTGTAAGTGAGGGAGATGTCTCTATTGGAGGCTCAAAGCTAGATTTAAGTATAGGACTAATGGCTCAGTAGCTTGAGTGGCTGGTTTAGAGTTATAGAGGTCATGGGTTCAATCCCTGGCAGCACCAGATTCAGCAAGATATTACCAACTCACTTGGGATGTCTGAAAATGAGATCACCGAACTCACTTGGGGATAGCTGAATCAGGCTGAGATATATCTTAGGCCAACTGACATGGTCTAGGCTGATTTTCTCAGGATATATCCTGGGCCAACTGGGATGGTCTAGGCTGATGTTCTCAGGATATATCCTGGGCCCACTGAGATGGTCCAGGCTGACATTGTCAGGATATATCTTGGGCCAAATAGGATGGTATATATATATTCATAACACCCCTAACTATTCATTAGGAATATCATATAGTTTTCAACAATCACTTTATTTACAACTTTCCTATTTTATAGCACAATTTTCACTACATTCACAGTACTGTCTACTAGCTATATTTGCCAGTCATTTGTATAGTGATTACATCTGCATGCCCCATCTAGATCTCTTTTTTGATGGACCCTGCTCATTTGATATTTCTGAATCTATCTGCCATTTGGACTGTTTTCTAATTTCTGATGTTAGTGTCTTTTATTCACCATGTCCACCAAGCATCACCTACCATTTGTCAGCAGATTGAATCTCCTTAAACACTGACTTCAGCCTGATCAGAACTTAAATTTTTCATGTTCTGCCTTCTCAGAAATTTGATTTCCCCATTCCTTCAATTCCAGCACAATAGAACAATTCCACCAAGCCCTCCTTTATACCATGCTTCCTCCAACACAATATTAGCAGAAATTCTATCATAGGTACCACTCTACCACCATCCTGCCAGTTGCTCTCCAATTTCCTCAAATCAAACTCTCCATTTTGCTTCTTTGAGCAAGCCAAGCTCCAATTGATCAAACATTGATGAGGTTTAAATTTCAAAGCCAGAGGTAATGGAGAGCCACCCAAGCTAGTGTTGCCGAAGTTCAGTTCGGTCCGGTTCTGACCCTTTTTGGTGGAACCGTGAACCGAACTTCGGGTCCGGTTTGGCGCTGGGCCAAACCTGGACCCAGACGGCATTGAACCGTCTGTCCGAGGTGGGCTCACCCCATGAGCTCTGTTCTCCTCGCGAATGGCAGGCACGTATCAATTGATACGGTGCTGCACTTTGCAAGGTAGTTGGGCTGTGGGGGAGCCGTCCGGCGCTGCTGCTGCTGCTGCTGCTGTTGCCGTTGCCACTGTCGCTGTTGCTGCCACTGCCGTGGCCATTGCTGCTGCAACTGCTTCTGTTGCTGCTGCTGCTGCTGCTGCTGCCGTTGCAGTTGCTGCCGGTGCTGCTGCTGCTGTTGCTGTTGCTGTTGCCGCCGCTGGTGGTTGTGGTGGTGGTGGTGGTGGTGGTGGTGGTGATGTTGCGGCTGTCCCATGGGTGGTGTTGCTGCCACGGCTGCTGCTGCTGCTGGCCATTGCCGTCGTCGTTGTTGCCGTTGCCGTTGCCATCGTCGTTGTTGACGTTGACGTTGACGTTGCCATTGCCACCACTGGTGGTGGTGGTGGTGGTGGTGGTGGTGTTGCGGCTGTCCCGCGTCCATTTGCATTGCGTTGGCATTGTGATCCATTTTGTGCCGCGGTGGTGTGCTCGCGATGTGCTCACGGTCGAGTTTCCTGGAACAGATAATATTAGTAAAGTTAAGATAAATGTTGAGACTTACCTGTGTCAATGAACGCGACATTGTGTCGTGTTCATTGGCCTTGCATTGTTGTTGTTGGTGAAGAAACCTCCCTGTAATGGTCACATGATACCGTTTAACACGAAAAAGTAAGTAAAGAAATACAAAAAACAAATGAAATAAATACCTTAAAAATATCCGTGTTCGCGGTTTGGACGCGGTTTGGAGCCGTTCAGGAAATCTGGCCAGCCTCGAAACCCTGAACCAAACCTGCGGTCCGGTTCAGCATTTGGCTGAACTTAGACTGAACCCCGGGTTCGGTTCGGGGTTTGAACCGGGTTCGGCTAGGTTCGGAACCGAACTACGGCAACACTAAACCAAGCAAACAAGAGCAAGTTCTGCCTCTACCCAGGCTTCACAAAGGCAATGCCAATCACACCCCAGTTTAGATGTAGTATCCTCATTGAAACCCAGTTCCAAAACCAATCATTGTAATTCTCTTGGAAGACTAGTAGTTTTGATCAGAATCTTTGGAACAGATGTCAGAGCGTTTAATCTAAAGTTTGCCTCAGTTAGTTGTACATACAAGAGTCAACTCTAATTCTTGACCTTTTAATATCATCTGTCACAATTCTCAGAGCCCTGATAATATAATTGTACCCAGCAGTTGTTGTGTGGTGAGTGTAATCTGGGAATTCCTGGCATATATCATCATCTTGTGCAAAGTGCACCTCATGATATTCCTGTAATACCAGTCCAAGTCCAAGAACTTCAAATCTGTTCAATGAAAACAAAAAGTCATCAGGCAGTGTTTTGTTGGCTCTCTTTCTCTCCTTTTGGAGCTGATGCAACTCTTTGATGATCCCTGTGCAAACACTGACTTTACCTCTAGCTGAACTTTTATCCATTTTTTCATGTGCTGCCTTCCCATGGATTTGAATTCCCCATTCCTTCAATCCCAGTACAAGTAGAACAATTTTAACAAGTCCTTCTTTTCACCATTCTTTTTTCGAAAACAATATTAGCAGTTTGTGGTAGGAACATATCTGTTGTAGTGGCCTTGAGAATTGTCTGAATGATTTCCTCGGTAGCTCAGACAATTGTTCAGTATGTGGTAGATTAGAGGGTAAGAGTGGGTAAGAGAGATCAGAGAGATCAGATAGGCTTGAATGACCTTCAGAAAGTTGAAATAGAGTTTGTGCAAGATTGCTAGTGTAGTAACTCAGACTTGGAGTAAGCTCATAAGTGACATGGCTAATTCCCACGTCAAAAATCACATGTTTAAGGTCATGTGATTTGGAATTAGCCACGTCAAAAATCACATGTTTAAGATCATGTGATTGTTCAGTTTCAATTAAAAACCCCAAAACCTTTGTGTTTGGCCTCCAGTGCTCTTCGACTTCCAGTCCACTCACCCTGGCAGAGAGAGCCAAATTTCTCTGCTTGATGCCAGGGCACCGAAGTCCTGGTTTGGGTGCAGCCTCTGGATGGTTGTGAGCATTCAATTCTAGCCTTGACTGTCACCAGTGGGGGGGTGGCCTCTCCACTATTCCTTGGGCATGAGTCCAGGGTGGGTGACTTCAATGGTTCTATACATAATGTAGTTATAGTTTTATTCTAACTAATCAAATTTGAGGCATGTGTTCGAGCTTGAGAAATTATATATTAGCTCCACTGTTACATGGGATATCAGCCATCTTCGTTGGGCTGGGTGTTTGGTATTTGGTGGTGCTGTCATGATTACGAATAGTTGGATGTGAGTGGGGCCCACACGCAGTCAGATACCCAACATACCTCGCGAAGCCAGCACACGCATCAATTGATGCAGCGGCGTGTTTTGCGAGGTGTTGGTGGGCCCTGCTGGGCGTGGATATTGCGTTGGTGGGGCCGTCGTCGTTGGTGGCGCTGTCGGTGTGGGGTTGGGCATTAGTGGGGTGGCCATCATCATTGGCGGCCCTGTTGGGCGTGGTGGGGCCGTCACCATTGTTGTTCGTCGTTGGCGGCCCTATTGGACATGGTGGGGCTGTCGCCTTTGTCGGTCATCATTGGCAGCCCAGTTGGTGTGGGGTTGGGCATGAGGGAGATGGCTGTTGTTGTTGGTGGCCCTGTTGGGCATGGTGGGGCCGTCGCTGTTGTTGTTCATTGTTGGCAGCCCAGTTGGTGTTGGGGTTGAGCATGAGGGAGGTCGTCGTCGTCATTGGCGGCCCTGTTGGGCACGGTGGGGCTGTCACCTTCATCATTTGTCATTGATGGCCCAGTTGGTGTGGAGTTGGGCATGAGGGAGGTGGCCGTCGTCGTTGGTGGCCCTGTTGGGCATGGTAGGGCCATCTTCATTGCTGTTGGGCATTGGTGACCCTGCTGGGCATCATCGTTGGGCGATGGGGGCCCTGTTGGGCATTGGTGGGGCCGCATCGTCTTCATTGGGTGTTGGGAACCTTGCTGGGCATTGGTGGGGCCGTCATTGTCATTGTTGGGTGTTGGGGGCCCTGTTGGGCGTTGGTGGGGCCGTCGTCATCATCGTTTGGCGTTGGCGGCCCTATTGGATGTGGCAGGAGGCGTTGGTGGGGCAGCTGTCATCGTTGGTGGCCCTGTTGGGCATGGTGGGGCCATCATTGTCGTTGGCGGCCCTATTGGCATTGGCGAGGCCATTGTCGTCTTCATTGGGCAGTGGCAGCGTTGGATGCAGCATTGGGCATTGGTGGGGTGGCCGTCATCATTGGCAGCCCTGTTGGTGTGGGCTTGGGCATTAGTGGGCTTGCCCTGGTCATTGGCAGCCCTGTTGGGCGTTGCTGGGGCCGTTGTCGTAGTTGTTGGGCATTGGCCGTCATGGGCCATCGTTGTTGTTGGGCATTGGCGGCCCTGTTGGGCATGCTTTTGGGCATTGGTGGGGCCATCGTCCTCGGTCCAGCAGCCCTGTTGTGGTTTTGGGCATGGGTGTCGTCGTTGGTCATCGTCGCATCAGAACTGGGTGAGAGTTAGCACAAAACCCAATTCGTACCTTGTTGCGGCTCAGTCACAGTAATATTCTGTTTGGCCACCATTTGCAAAACTAATGACATTTACAAATCTCTCTAAACGAATGAGGGTCAACTTTTCTTGACAGTCAAGATTTGAGTACTTCTCAGGAACTACTGGGTGGATTAGGAGGGTTTTAGAGGCAAACCTTTTCTATTCTCTGAGGGCTATACAACCATGTGATTACATTCGAGGAATTGGGTTATGTGCAGAGTTATATGCAAAATAGTAGCTTACACTTGCACAGTGCATAGCTCAGTGAATAATAGTCAGATTGACATGATTGTAGGGAGTAAAAGGTTTGTTACTACAAGAAGAACAGGTTTGCATACTGGCATTCTTGCCACCATAGTTTATTGGTAAATAAATGTGTGAGATATAATATTTACACAAATACATGATTATTGATTTAGGATCTGCAATTATCAAAAATGCTGGTATCTATGCTTATTCCCCCTGAAGTGAGAAACATCTTACTCCTTACAATCATGCTAATTCAAGCTGTATTCACTGAGCCATGCACCATACAAGTCTCAGTCACTTTGTTGCATATATCTCTACACACATCCTATTTTTCTTAGCTGTCATAACATGATTGTATAGCCCTCAGAGAATAGATAAAGTTTTCCTCTAAAACCATCCTAATCCACCCAGTAGTTCTTGAGATATACTCAAATCTTGACAAAGTTGACCTCATTTGTTTAGATAGATATGTTTTCAAAATGTTATTAGTTTTGCAAATCACAATAAAGTACAAAAAAGGATTTAATATAATGATGACTTATGACTAGAAAGGTGGAGGTGAAGGAGAATGAATCATTATGAATGAGAGTTGGAGTACTTGAAATTCAGGTGGAGGCATTGCAAACTTGTCATTAATTACGAGTCCCTATAAGGGAATCATTTTGTATATGGTCAGTTTTCAGTTCAGGGTCGAAAACGCCACAAACGCCAATTCGCCTTACCGTGGGAATAAATTTAACTAACTGTGGGAACAAATTCGAATCCCTGGGAATAATTATGAAACCGTGTGACCTTCTCCCTCTTGTAACTGTGAGAACTTATTGTCCTAATCAGTGTGAACAATAAGGTCGGAGCCAAATTTGTAATGGTGAGAATGTCTGATCAGAGCTGCCGATCTTGGAATTGTGAATGAGCTCCACTCTCACAAGTTGTTTGGTAAAGAAGTGTATTCAGAAATATAAAATAGTAACAAAGTCTGACACTCACATGATGCTGATGTGCCCTGAATGAAGTTGAAGAATTTTTGTTTGTTATGATCTTGAATTGCAATCAAGCTTCGTCCAGCTTGGAAACATCTGTCTTCAACAGAATCCCCTGTGTTTTGAATCATCTTGGATAGCATGAGGTATTATTAAGATTCATGGTATGAGGGCATGTGCACTTACCTCAAGTCATCCAAAATTGTTCTGACAATGTATAGGGATGACCACGGGTTCAGGGTCAACCGCGGGTTTCCAAATAAGGGTGCCTCGGGTACGGATAGGGTTATGCGATTACCAACCCTCTCCCAAACCGTCACCCGTCATCACGGTGCCACGGGTTGCTCGGGTTTTGTCACGGTTACGTCTACAAGTCAGAAGGTATGTGAACAGCAGGTATCTTGCTATTGTTCATGCACAGTGACGTAGGCTGACTGAAACTTTGACAGATCTGCCTGGCCCCCCTCTATTGTCTATGCATTAGGATCCACTGCTCCAGACTGCCGCTTGGAGGTATAAAAGGTGGTCCCTCTCGCGTTTGTACGTCTATTCCCATTCCTTTGATGCCCACCAAAGCTAAATCGACGAAGCACAAGACTGCCCCGGTAACCTCTTCACACAACAAGGGGACATCTAGTAAGAGATCTGCCACTCTCGCTACATTGACCACTCACTCCGTCGCTTCGTCTGATGCACCCTCTGCTGCACCCTCGGTTGCGCCCTCTGCTGCACCCTCGGTTGCGCCCTCGGTTGCGCCCTCGGTTGCCACATCCAGGGTGAGTTCTATTGCCGGCAACACTGATGTGGATCCAGAGCAGTCCGAGGCCGGTACCAAGTCCGACTCAGATGTAGGCGATCCCCAGAAGCAACTTGGTATATTCAAGGTTTCTGGATTATTTTGCACCGCTAATTGTAGTTATATTGCAGACAAACTTCAGAGGGGTTGGCGTTCCCCGATCTATATGTTTTTCAAGCCCACCGTGCTCATCCAGTTCCACAATGGCCGCCTCTGCCATTTCTTCCAATGCGCCGCTCGTCAGTGCAAGACTTCAGCTGGTGGTGGAGTCAAGAGGTATCAAGACTCCAAAGATCGGGCCTCCACCGCCAATCTCAAGGCACATGCCATCAAGTGCCATGGCGAAGATGCCGTGAAGGTCGCCATAGGTAGTCCAGGGGCCGTCTCTGCTGTGAGCGGCTCGATCTTTTCTGCGTTCGCTCAGCAAGGCCAGATCGCTCAACGATACTCACATCGCGCCCATACAAATGCGGAAGTTCGGTGGGCACCCTGATTTCTTCTTGTTCATTAACTAACACCTGTGCAGTGCCCATGTAGTCAGGTGGGTGATGGAGAACAGTCGCCCGATCAGTATCATAAATGATCGAGAACTGCGGGAATTGCTCACTGCCGGACGACCACATATCAGCCTTCCCGGGCGCACAACCATCGTGCGGGATATTACCTCATCGTATAGACGTTCTCGCATCAGGATTATTGCACTACTCACGGTGAGCACCTCAGCTCGAGTATTCCCTCTCTGACACATTTTTCAGGACTACCGCGGCCGTGTTCACATCGCCACTGACGCTTGGACGTTGCTGAACCATCGGGCCTTTGTAGCTTGGACGGTTCACCTACAGCACGAGGGCCAGATGCTGGGCTTTTTACTTGATATCAAAGAGATCCCAGAATCTCATACTGGCATCGCGCTCGCTCGTGCTTTCCAGGTGATGCTTGAGGAGTTTGAGCTACAGAACAAGGTCTGTTATTATGTCTTGCATCTTGTACAATGTAGACCTTGTACAAAATACTAACATTTATCATTCAGCTGCTCGGCGTCATAGCCGACAATGCATCTTCAAATGATAAACAAATTCGTGAGCTAGCTTTGCTTGACAACTCGTTTGATGAAGAACATCACGTTCGCTGCTTCAACCACACCCTTCAACTCTCGGCCAAGACGCTCCTTAAGCCTTTCAATCCGGCGTTTTCGAAAGGGTCTGAAGATGACGATGAGATGCCTTCGCTTGAGGAAGTCGATCTAGATGATGACGATGAGATCAACGATGATGATGATGATGAAGACGCGAATGGTATTGAAGAAGACGTAGAGGATTCGAATGATGAGATTGATAAGCTTGATGAGGTTGATCGTGAGGATCTGTTGGCAAAGACGGCAGGAGTGCGCGAAACAGTTACCAAGGTTTGACGCTTCGGCTTGTAACATTCCACTTGCCATACAAAGCTCATGTTCTTGTCTCTTATCGCAACACTCTCTCCTCCCGCCAACCTAGCTCCGCAAGTTGGCTTTCACAATCATCCATTCCACAACCATCACCCTTCCAGCATGGCGCCGTACCTGCCAAACACTTGACCTCAAGGCACGGCTGATTCCTCGCAATGTCGTCACTCGGTGGAACTCGACCCACGACATGATGGCCTTCGCGCTGATATACCGCAAGGCAATTGACCAGGTCACCGCCGACAAGAACTTGAAGTTGCGGCGGTTCGAGTTGGATTCGGAGGACTGGCAGATCATCGAAGATCTTGTGGGTGTTCTCGAGGTAAATACCATTCCAGGTCTCTGACGTTCATACACTGACACCTCACAGCAATACAAGAAAGCCACGGTTTTTTTTTCTAGTACCTCTGCTTCAATTGCTTCAGTGATCCCTGCCATGGACAAGATCACCGCGCCTCTCAAACAGAAGACAAAGCGGACTCTCCACCTAGCTATCATGGCGGCACTCGTTTTAGCACGCAAGAAGATGGACCAATACTATTCACTAACAGACGCAACGACAATCTACCGTATCGCTATGGGTATATTGTCTTAACTACTGATGCATTGATTGGATATCCTGATATTTTGCAGTGCTACATCCAGGCCTCAAGTTGGAGTATTTCCGACAAAACGAGTGGGAGATTTCTTGGATCAAGCAAGCAGATAAGTTGGTGCGCAACGAGTTCCTGGCCACATATCAGATTACAGAGGACAAGGTTGGCACAGCGCGCAAGGAACAGGTACCGATCCATTGTAATCGTGGTGTAATTTACTAACGGTATTGATTCTCAGGGAAGTGACAGTGACACCGACTTCGCAAACATCTCCGTCGGCAGCAAGGTTGTGCTGTCTCGGACCCACGAGCTGGACGAGTACTTGCACACACCTGTTGAGAATGTCAAAGACCCATTGAAATGGTGGGCAGATCACACGCATATCTATCCGGCCTTATCGAGGATGGCCTTGGACTATCTCAGTATGCCCGGTATGTACATTTTTTGGCTGATACAGCAAGTACTAATATTGTAATATGTAAGCTACGTCGACAGCAGTGGAACGCGTCTTCTCGCAAGGCCGTCACCTGCTCTCTTTCAGCCGCAACCGCATGGTGCCGTCAATGATTCACGCCTGTCTTGGCCTTGGTTCGTGGTCTCGTCATGACCTCATTTCAATGGAGGATGTCTTGAGAGCAGTGTCGGCGGAGACGAAGAAAAGGAAGTTGAAGAATATGCCGTCCGTTGAAGTGTGATAACCGTCTCAAATCGTGTATGATAGCCGTCTCGAATCGGAGGTGCCTGTGACCTCCTTGTATGTACTAATATGGCACAATGACCCACGGTTTCTATTGCTACTGCGGTTTTCTGATTAACCGTGTATATTAAGGGTCGTGTATATGTAAACCCTTAAGGGGTACGGTTTTAGTGGGTGCGGGTAAGGTTTTAGTAAGCGAGACCCGTCAAGAACCCGTGGTCATCCCTACACCTATGGAGATGGATTGGGGCAATATTGTCCCGCTGCAAATTCACACCTCGGCCGCTCCAGTGCAATCCGCGACACCACCCCCTAAGCCGTCCTCATCCAAATTGGATCCAGGATTGTAATTCGAAGTGAGTCCATAGGTTGATACGATCTGTGTCATATTTTACTAATGGTTTCTTCCGTCAGATGTTGGTTGGTTGTGGCTTTAGGAACTGGGTCTTTCATGCGCCTCTTCATATGTTTTTACCATCGCGAAATTTGTATTTCTTGTTATATTCGTAAATCGATCGGTTCCCTGCTGTGATTAATGCATGAACTGAGATAAGAGAATATCCCAAGTCAAACAACCGAGAATGACAGTCACTAGTGATTGGTAAGTTGATTCAAATATTCTGTATTCTATGTGACTATATGCATCATTGATCGAATGCTAGTTATGAAATCGACAGGCTAAGATTAACCTTACAGTTCATTTGTGGTGGCAATTGTCTAGCTATGTAACATGTATCAGTATGTTTGTGACAGGTTAACAAGCACTTGCCGAACGGCGTTTATAAATAGTGCTTATATGGCTTACCAAACACTTGCCGAACGGCGTTCGATTCGTTCGTCAACCGTTCGGCAAGCCACAACAACTTCAAAAAAAAATGTTGCTGCCCAAATACCAGGCAGAATGGAATGTCCTACGTTGCATTACATTATCCAGCAACGATTATGCTCAAATTCTTTCATGCTCCTTTCTACATGCTTCTACCATCGCCTTTGAATTCAACATTTTTTGTACTTGTATTAAAACAAATTTATCTGTTGCTTTGAATGATGTATGACTAAAATAAGGAGAGAATTTGACAATACAATAAATGTTATCAATTAAAACATATAATGTATGTTCAGGCTCAAATTCTTTCTTGTAGATTATTAATTATAATCTCAGTCAAACGTCACATACAAAACACACCACTGCAGCCTAGACCAATGCTATCTTGGTAATTTGCTAATTTGCTAATGGTAAAGAATAGGCAATGACGAAATCATTGCATCACGGGAAGCAACCAAATGGGAATAAACACAGCCTTCAGGCACAATATACAGTTTCAGAGCCATACAAATGGAGCGATATCATATGATCAAACTCGGCATGTTAATTGTTGTGATTCATGATCCGAACCACTAAACAAGTTAAATAGATATCACCAGATTTACTCTTGCTCTCACAAATCCACATGTATCTCGACAATATCATCTACACATGCTTTCTTGTCACTTCTTTACACATTCTTGCCAATGTAATACAATTTCCACAACTATGCCCAGGCCAACTCACGTACATCTCTGCTGAATCAATCGTCTTGCCTTTGGTATCGAGTTTGGTCCAGGAACCGAACATATTTCAAGGTAAAGTCATAGGACATGAGCGCTCTACCCAAGAACTGGGTGATTTTAAAGAAGAACTCATAGAACATGAGTTTGCCCCAGATCAGGGCGGTTCAGCGATACCGATACAAATAAATGCTTCACGACTTCTAAAGTTCAATCAGACAACAAAAGATAATTTGAAACTTGATCCATTACACTTTTCGACAACAGTTAAGAATTCCACTTTCGAAATACAGATATATTCTATTGAATATGCCACATCATACTACTTACCTTCTAAATATCTTTTTGCTTTGTATTGTTTTATGAAACCTATCACTGTTCAATATCGTTGTCGGATTATCAAGGCGTTACTCATGCAATGTCTCCTGAGACGACATGACTTCAAATTATATTTATTTCGATGTAATGCTATTGCTATGTCACAAGCAACCTTGCTGTGGATCACACTACAATTTGCAATCGCATATAGAAGATCATGCATGACTACGTTCAATTTGAATTTATTCAGAAACATGATAACATGCTTATATACAAAGTCTTTTAATAGGTTCCACTACATTGGAGGTGGTAAACGACTGCCAACATTTAACTTTAATTTTCTCCAACCATTTATGCTGCCATTCAATAATATCAACCATGATTCTAGCTTATTATTCAAATACATCAGTCATATTGATCAACACACAGCCAGAATTTTGTACAGAAATAACGATGAATATATATGCGTTCAAATGCCTTTACATGAATATCTCCCACAATTGACAGCGAAGAATATTATAGAAATAGCAACAATACATAAGATATATTTGTCAAAAACAACGCAAAGGTTACATGGACAGGATCTACTTTCCATATTGACCGAGCATACATGTTCGGCTTGTAAAACGCATGTTTCTATTTTCCATATTCATGATGTTAAATTGAGTACAGAGCGATACATAAAATGGGCCAACAAGATATCCTCACATTTGGAAAAACAGCAAAGCGGATTACACTTTTGCCATAAAGAACAGTGTTATACTAAACCAGAGCAAGGAGTAAAACAAAACAAGGAAACAAATTGTGACAAATATTCCTTTCCTCCTCCTCCGCCATCTATTGAGTTGAAGGAAACAATAATCCGCAACTGGTGTAAAGATTCATCACCTGAATGCCTCCAGGAAAGTGGCTGTGCTGTGTGTGGTCAATTAGTTTTGTTGAAAAATATGTCTTTATTATCTACAACAAAGGTCAATCTGAAGATATTGATCAGAGAACATATGGGAATCACAAGACAGGAACGATATCATTGTTCTGATCCAATACAGGATATCAAAGGTCCAGTACTGGATGACACATGTAAATGGATATGCAAGCATTGTGTGGTCAGCCTGAACAAAGGTAGAACTCCCAAATATGCTTTAGCAAATGGCCTTTGGATAGGCACTATTCCTGCACAACTTCGAAATCTGACATTTGCTGAACAACTGTTGATTGCTCGTGTTCGTCACAACAAATGTATTGTACGTGTGTCATCTGGGATGCATAAAATGAAAGCAAATGCCATCATGTTTCAGAATCCAACACCAAAGATATATCAACGATTACCTCCAACAGTTAAAGAACTTGATGAAGTGTTAGCTTTCATTTTCACTGGTCCTGCCCGACCAACTCCAGAAGACATGGAGCGAACGCCTTTATTAGTTCGCAGGAAGCGGGTTTCTGCAGCTTTAGAATGGCTGAAATTGAACCACATAGACTACTATGATTTAGACATCTCCTATGAAAACCTAGAACAATATCCAGATCATGGAATTCCTGTTGTGGTTGCATATCGACCAGCAGACACAAATAAGGAACCGGAAGCTACTAGTGCATTCGACAATGAAGTGGAAGATGGTGTGGAAGATGGGCCTTGTCCTTTTGTTGTGAGTGAGGTAACTGGTGATAATCTAGATATTACAAGTCCAAAAGCATTAATAGCTAGAGCGACAAAACATTTGATAAATGATCATGGTGGTGTTCTTGCCATAAGCCATGCTAGAAATCCAGAATCCTTCTTCAATAATCCTCAGTTATATCCTATGATGTTTCCTTGCCTCTTTCCATATGGCTTGGGTGGCATTGGTAGCGTTGACAAAGATGTTTTAATTATTAGTGATATGATGCACAAAAGACATCTCCTGATGTACCATGACAAAAGATTTCAAACCGATCCCTATTTTCCATTGATTGCATTCAATCAAGAACAGATTAAAGACAGTACAACAGGTGGATATTTGTTGACTAACAAACATAATTTCAATGATATTGCAGATCGCTTGATGAATATCAATACTGCTGTTTTAGATGATCTCTCTAAAAGATTGTCCAGAGGTGATAGAGTAAAACCGGAAACACCTGAGGAAAAAGCATGCTATAAGCTCATTTCAGACTTGGACCATGTAGCTGGTCAGGTAAAAGGTTCAATTACCAACAAGAAATACATGCGAAATGAGATTTGGTCTCTGATATCCTATATTGGTGCGCCAACTTGGTTTATCACTTTTGCACCTGCAGACATCAATCACCCACTATGCCTATATTATGCTAACAACAAAGAAAAGTTTTATCCTAAGCTACGTCTACCCCAGGATTGTTACAAACTAATTGCAAATAATCCAGTGGCTGGAGCCCGCTTCTTTCACTTTACTACTGAAATGTTCATCAAACACATATTAGGAATAAATGAATCTCATCCTGGTCTGTATGGAAGTACATCAGGTTATTACGGAACGGTAGAGGAACAAGGACGTCTTACCTTGCATCTTCACATGCTGCTATGGATAAAGGGATGCCTTACACCTCAGGAAATACGTGACAAAATTATGGATGAAAATTCTGATTTTCAGAAGAGATTAGTAGAGTACTTGGAATGTTTGTGTATAGGACAATTCTTGACAGGTTCTAAAGAAGAGGTATCCCAGAAAATGGAACAGATGATGGCAATACCTGAATATCTAGGGTATAACATGGGTTTGGGCACTTACGTACAGAACAAAATATCCATATTGTTGGAATAACATGGACTTTTGGTGGGTAATTGGTCTTGAAAATTCTTGGCAAACCTATGTCCATCATTCCCATCATTATCCACACTGTATACAATAGATAAAACCCATAAAATATTGCATATAGACCCAAATGAAAAATTCACCCCCTGCCATGTCCGCGTTTTTGCATACATTATACCCATGGGTTTAAACCCGTGAAACCCGTTGCATTGTGTGCACAATAGTGCCTTTTATCATGCACAATTATATTCAACACTTTGCAGCCATCTTATTTAACATAAAACGCACTTTTTCTCCCTATACCACAAAGTGAATACATGTAAATTGAGTCTATAAACTTCAAAACAAATTGCAGGATAAAAAACCCGTGGGTTACCCATGTTATACCCTATGAATATCAACCTCCAACATGTGTTCTCCCAGATCCACCTTCATATACATGTTCTATTAATTGTCAATATCATGACAAAAGATCAACATGGTGGCAAAAGTTCACAGAGGTTGTCGATTCTCTTTTATTGCAATTAAATTCACATAACAGACACGATGGAAAAAGAAAACCATACTGTCTTAACTCTAAAGGTGAATGTAAAAGACGATTTCCAAGAGATATCTTTCACCAAACCTTTGTAGAACCTAATACTGGTGCTCTCAACCTCAAGCATGGTGAGCCTTGGATGAACACAGTAACACCTAAAGTAACTTATATGCTGCGATGTAATTCTGATGTGACTAGTTTGTTATCTGGTACTGCTATAAAGGCAATAGTTGCATATGTAACAGATTATATTACAAAGATGTCTTTGAAAACCTATAGCATTTTTGAAGTAATAAAAAGTGTTTTTGATAGGAATTCCAAAATGATTGGTGGAGATTTAAACAGGAAAAACAAAGTCAGAAAATTATTTACACAAATAGTCAATTCCCTCACCTCCAAAATGGAGATTGGTGCTCCAATGGCTTCATTATACGTGCTCGGAAATCCTGATCACTATGCCAGTCATAAATTTGTACCATTCTTTGGAGATCTTATGTTAAAGAGGTCATCAGTGCATGGTCTGATGAAGAAATTGCTAATACATGTGAAGATGAAAATCACGCTCAAAAAGTTGTGATTGGTAAACAAAATGGATCATACATAGGACTTTCCAAAGTAAATGATTATATGTTCAGACTGACTTTGTATAATAATGTATCACTGTATAACTGGATACGTCTTGCCACTATGGAACCAAATAAAAGTGGTACAAAAAGAAAAACCCAAATGACTAGCAAAGAATCAACACAAAGCCAACTTTTTGATGAGGTAGAATTTGATGATGTGTCTGACACCTTTATTGAACATACCAATATTGACTATTCTGATGATGATAGCTTGTCTGAGGTTAGTGATGATGATATGTTCATGCAAATCGATGAAATTCAGAAGCCTGACAGCTTAAATAAAAAGAACAAGAATGATAATACAAGCACAGACATAGGTGATGAATCAGATGAAGTTGGTGAAATAGAAATGGATATATCGACGAAAAATAAAAAAGATTATACTTTGCAACGCAATCATGCACAATATCTGACCCACCATGCAAAAATGAAAGGAAATGATCCCTTCATAGTTCCTAATTTCATTCCAAACAATTTACCAAGGGCTGACCGTGGTGATCGAGAATATTATTGTTGTACAATGTTAACTTTTTTCAAGCCATGGAGAAATGGCAAAGAACTCAAAAATAAATTACAAACATGGGACAATGCTTTCACAAATTATAAGTTTTCTAAAAGACAGCTTGAAATCATGAAATACTTTGGTCTGCGATATGAGTGTCTTGATGCAAGAGATGATTTCTCTGCTAAACGTCAAAAGAATAATACTGAAGATATCAAATATTCATGGGCTACTTCAAACAATTTTGATGAAATGGATGACATGCACAATGCTGAACTAGCATGTAACGGAGATGATTTCAATGATACTCTTGATGAAAATACAGACACAGAATTACTTGTGACACTTGGTTATAAGGGAAAAAAAAGAAAGGATGAAATGCTAATAGCTGAAAGAACCATGAAAAGGGCAGGATGGCTTGATAACTGTATTGATGGTATCCCAGATATAGGACCATTAATACCTGTAGAACCCTCTGTAACACAATCAGCAAAATTATGGAGAGCCATGGTCCTTGCCAAGAAAATGGAAATCATTGAAGAACGAAATAAAAATTTGCCATCAAAGACAGGAACCATAACTAAATTGTCAAATTTTCAATATAATAATGTAAAAATAGTCGATGCAGCATACATCCACCACATGTTTATTCCTGCCAACAAAGCTGATCTTCATCTAATTGATATAACTATCAATGATTTCAAGTTGAATACAGACCAAAAAAGAGCATTTCATATCATTGCCAATCACTCTACCTTGATTCACAGTTCAGAGAAGCTATGCATGTATCTTGGTGGTATGGCAGGCACGGGAAAATCACAAGTAATCAAAGCATTGATTTGTTTTTTTGGTAAACACAATCAGAGTCATCGGTTTTTGGTTCTTGCTCCAACTGGTGGTACTGCTGCCCTTGTAAATGGATCTACATATCACTCCATTCTTGGAATTAATCACGGAGGATTATCTCGTTCCCTTGCACAAGTCCGTGCCAATCTTGATGGTGTGGATTACATTTTCATTGATGAAGTATCAATGTTATCCTGCAGAGATATGTATAAAATCAGTGCTCAATGTGCAAAAGCACGTGTCATTTATGATGAACCCTTTGGTGGCATTAATATGATATTTGCTGGGGATTTCGCCCAACTTCCACCAGCTATGAGTGGTGCTCCTTTGTATTCTGGATCCGTTGGAGTCCAAATCAATTCCAGTCAAACTATAGCAAATCAGGAAGCTGCCATAGGCAAAGCTCTTTGGCATCAGATTACAACGGTTGTGATATTACGTGAAAATATGAGACAAACCAATCAGTTAAAAGAAGATGTCCAACTGAGACAGGCATTGGAAAACATGAGATACAAAGCATGTACTTCCGAAGATATTGCATTTCTTCGTACTCTTATTGCAGGAAAAGGTCCAAATGATCCAAAATTAGCCCAAAAGAAGTTCAGGAATGTATCAGTTGTTACTGCATTGAATGCACAAAAAGACAAAATCAATGAACTTGGTGTCCAACGTTTTGCTGCTGAGAATAAAAGACTATTAACATCATTTTATTCAATAGACAGATGGAATGATCATACTAATTTCAAGAACAAAAGAAAGTCTCATTACGGATCAACAATTGCAGATCCTGTTCGACACACAAGAATATTAGAACCTTCACTCCAGAAATTACTATGGAACCAACCACATGCATCATCCTCGGATCATATACCAGGAAAATTGGAGTTATGTATAGGCATGCCAGTGATGCTGAGAAACAATGATGCAACAGAGTGCTGCATTACCAAAGGAGCTGAGGCGGTTGTTGTAGGTTGGCAGAGTGCAACAGGCCCAGAACAACAGATTGTACTGGACACTTTATTTGTCAGATTAATAAATCCTCCAAAAAACATATACATAGATGGCCTTCCTGAAAATGTGGTGCCAATTACAAAACATATCACTTCCACTATGTGTTCATTACCCAATGATGATGTGATATCCTTGTCAAGAGAACAAGTGTTGGTACTCCCTAATTTTGCCATGACTGATTATGCATGTCAAGGGCGTACCCGTCCTAACAATGTAGTTGATCTCAGTAGTTGTAGAAACCACCAATCTTATTATACTTGCTTATCTAGAAGTGCAACTGCTGCAGGAACCATCATTGTTCAAGGCTTTGATCCTAAGGTAATTACTGGTGGTGCTTCTGGATATCTAAGACAAGAATTCAGAGAATTAGAAATTTTAGATGAAATAACCAAACTCAAATATCAAGGACTTTTACCAAGCCATATTAATGGAGATCAACGAAATTCTATCATTGATCAATTTAGAAGATGGAAAGGAAAGTCATATGTTCCAAAACATGTTCATTCTGCTATTGCATGGAAAGCCATGGAGCAACTAAACCAATACACAGCACAGCCCTCTCCATGGCAATTAATTAAACCTATGAACAAAAATCAAAAGGCAAATTTCAGAAACCTCAACTTTGTTCCTGCAAAAGGAACTGTTCCAGTCACTGTTGCTCATAAGAATTCCACAGCCAATGTATTGCAAAATAAAAAACGAAAATTAGAACAAGTTGTAAGTTCATCTTCCATAGTGAAAAAAAAGACAAAAAACAAGTACTATTGAATTAAATGAACCAAAAGGGTTTATATGGGATGCGCAAGATTGGAGCTGTGCTTATGATTCACTCTTTACAATATTACTAGCAATATGGAATGACAATGCATCAAGTTGGAAAAAAAGATTCAACAGCATCAATGAAATATTAAAGATTTTGAGCTTAGGATTCAAACGATCAAAGAATAACACAACAGATTTAGAAACAGTTAGAAATACAATTAGACATTTATTGCATCAGGATAAACCCGAAATATTTCCTTATGGTCAAATTGGTATTGCCATAAGTGATTTAGCTCATTATATAATGAAGCCAAATAAAGCAATGACTTCATCTTATCTTAAACTAGGTTTAGGACCCATGTAGGGAGGTGATAATCCCATGAACCACGGGATCTAAAGTGCTAGGAAGAAAAGTTACATTTATTGGAGTACAGAATATAAAAGAAGCTAATCTAATAATACTTCAGGATATACAATATTCTTTGTGGTTGGAGATGGTAATTTAGGATCTCAAATTATCTTTAAACTATTGACTGATGTAGCTCGAGAAACTGCAACATAGAATTGGCCATGAGCGAAAGGAGGAGTTCTAAAGTCCAAACTAGCAAGTTTGAGAGATTGACCCTGAGCTTTATTGATGGTCATGACAAAAGCAAGAGACAATGCAAATTGAAAGTGAGAAAATTGAAAAGGAAGTTGAGCATCTGAAGGTTCTATCTTCAAGCGAGGAATGAAGACATGCTTGCCAGCATGATCACCAGTGAGGAGACGAATTTCAATGACACGATTAGCGAAGCGAGTTAGCCCCTGGAACCATTACATAAGCCTTGTTGAGGATTGAGATTGCGCAAAACCATGACGGGAACACCAACTTTGAGAGCCAGCTTTGCAACAGGCATTCCAGAGAGATTTATGCTGTTAAGATATTCCACAGGATACATGACATCTTGATTGCCAGTATCTTTAATTGTATCAACACTGTGGAAAATCTTTTCTTGGCCTGGAAAGTCTGTGAGTATCCTCTTGTTTAACTCATGGACATCATCATTGCAAGCTGAGAGGATGGAGCGCTCTGCAAAGTAGGCATCAGAAGGATGAGAGAGGAGGTTTATGCCAGGGTAAATGTGAGTGATGAGAGCCTCGACTGTGTTTTGTGGGAGCTGGAATTTAGGAGGGATGTTGACATTGTTGTCATTGTCAGTGTGTTTCCCACTACCAACTTCCAGCTGCCACTTGGCAAAGTCATTCTCCTCCTGGTCTCCTTGCATGAGGCGCATGTTGGTGTTGAGTTTCAAGACCTTGAGCTCCTCCCAAATCCTGGACCGCTGAAAACATGCACCTATAATCTGAGGACGTGACCCCTTGATGACAATAGGCAGGATCTGCTTCCAGTCATGACCAAAGACAACAGAGATCCCTCCAAAGATCTTGTTGGAGTTGAGAATATCCTGGAGAGTTCTATCGAGAGCCTCCACAGCATGGCGATGCTGCATGGTAATCTCATCAATAATGATGAGATCAGTTGCTCTGAAAAGGTCTGCCTCAAGAGAATTCTTTGAGATATTGCAGATGGAGTCTTCATGGAGGATGATGGGAATCTTGCAACGGGAGTGAGTGGTGCGACCTCCAATGAGCAGGAGAGCAGCAATGCCAGATGAAGCAGTACACAGCACAATCTTTGTCTGAGAATGGAGTGCATAGCAAAGAGTATTGTATATGTAGGTCTTGCCAGTTCCACCAGAGCCATGAAGGAAGTAGCACTGTCCAGAGTGGGTAGTGACTGCTTGCATGATATCATTGAATGCAGCATGTTGATCTGGATTGAGGGTAGGGATACGTGCTTGGGCAAGAGCAGCCTGCTGTTCTGGATCATAGTCTCTTTGTTCCAAGATAAGGTGATTTCCGAACTGCTGATCCCAATCCTCTTGTGGCTCAGGCATAGGGTCATAGTCCTTCAAAGATTTTCCCCTGAACCTCAACATGCGCTCGATGAGATATAGGCCATAATCATAGACCTGGTTGTCACTCGGTTCCTGAATGCCTCTATGATGAAGAGCATGCTTTAAGTCATTGCAGATGTACTCCCTGAACTGGTCCCAAAGAAGTTCTGGCTGAGCTGGACTGCAATCACAGAGGATGGTGACAAAGAGGTGGCGGAGCTGAGAACCTGTTTGCATGATGCTGGCCTCATTGAGACACTGAATCCACTCCTGATCATCCTCAAGAAGACCCAATGCAAGGCAAGCCTGCTTGAATGTAGGATGAACAACACCATCAACTGTGCGCAGGTGCTCAAAAGAGGTGGCACCCTTGACTGAAGTGAGGAGGAGGTGAAGGTAGAAGCATTCACCGGAAGTTGGATGAGCATAGTACATTCTCCCAATTGCAAAGCCTTTTTTTCGGACAGTCCACATATGCTTGGATTCATTCCAGACAAAGTTCCCAGGGAAGTCCTGGTAAAGGATATTGCGAGCTACTTCATGAGCCTGATTGGCTTTAAAGTAGCCCATGAGAGATGTATCCTTGGCACGGTCCAAGACTTCCTGCATGTTTTGGCCAGGTTCTGGAACATAAGTGACATTCTGTTGCAGAGGCAGGTGAACTTCAAGCCGATGGACAGGAGGAAACTCTTCATGAGTTCTGAAGTGGACTATACGCCAAAAGGCCTCACATAAGCAGACATAGCGAGCATCAAGGTACAGCTGAACCTCATCCTGGGCTGTGCCAAACTGCATGGTGGTACGGTCATGTCCCTTGTAGACATACTTGTAAATGTACTTTATGGACTTTATAGAAAAGACCGACTCCAGGTTTATGTGGCACTTATAGTGATAGAGGAACCAGGGGGAGTAAGGAACGATCCAGCGATTTTCAACCTCTTTGCCTCTGACAATGTGCTTCCTGCCATCATCCCTCCTCCTGTAAGTGGCATATGAATCCTCAGAGAGGGTGGTTGCCTCACGAAACTCCTTTGGAAAACCCTTTGAGCACTTGCCATCCTTCATGCAGGGTGCATTTGGGTTAGCTGGGCCACAGGGACCATGGACCATGTGCTTGCAGACCAAGTCATAGAGCTCAGGTTGAGTGTCTTTGTCAGGAAACTCAGCTGAAATCACGCTGTTGATCTCCTCTGGAGTGCGGAGCTTGTGATCACGATCGAGAAAGATGATCATGTGCATGTGAGGCAAACCCCTCTTTTGGAACTCAATTCTCCAGACCCAACCAACAGCAGCACCAAGGACATGACGTTTGTGTATATCATCCAGCAATTGAGCTGCCTTGGCTCTGAAGACACGGGTGACCAAATCTGGTCTATCTGCTGCTGTCTGTCCAGGAAGTAGCTCTCTTGTAATCTCTAGCCACTTTGGATCTGCTGTCATGGTCAAGAAAAAATCTGCACCTCCAAAATAGCGATTTATGGCAAGGGCATCCTGGAGATTCTGAACCATAGCGCGAGTGCCACCAGTGAATGAAGAGGGAAGAATGAGACGCTTTCCCCTTTCTTGACCATCAACATGAGGATTTTGAGCGACAGCATGTGCAAGATCACTATAAACCTCTGAGCGGATTTTATCTTGATTATGTCTGAACCAATTGAGGGAATATTGCTCTGCAGATGCCCAAGAATCTACAATGTACTCCTGAAAGAGATTGCATGCCTTGAAAATGTGGTTTGATTCATTTTGACGGGGATGCAGACAGTAGGCAAAGTACTCTATCATGGAGAGTTTTTTATGTCTCCTGACAGCAACCACATGACCATCTCCTGGCTCCTGACCATCATCATGACCACGTTCAAGCAATTTATGCCAACCCAGCTGGCCAGTAGGGAAGAGCAAGACAAAATGTAGAGACTGGTACATGGGACTCATGTCATTAATGTGCTTTAGACCACCACCCCTCCTGTGGAGGATAATATCATGGGGCTCCATTGTTTTATCACCTTCACCAGGAACTATGACTACTATCTCCCTGTTTTGTGCACCAGGAAGATTGTAACGACGCTGGTCACAGTCTTTGTCGAAGTGGAGAAGGATCCTGCAATCCTGGTTAGGTTGCATGTGGGCTGTGAGTTCCAATGCTTGCTTGTAAAGGGCAACTGAAGGGTGTTTACGATAGAGCATGTCCTGCAATAGATGCATTGTCCTGCGATCCAAGCCTGTATTTGCATGGTTGTTCATGCGAATGTTGAGTGCCTGCACTGGATCCCAAATGTACAGCTGAGCATAGGCAGGCTGTCTCCCCTCTTGAGGTAGAAGAGAGCCAGTGAAGTGATGACAGGCACCATGTATTTTATAAACCCAGGGACCAGCTCCTTGATTAACAGTGTGATCTATGTGAAGTTGCCTACCAGCATCCTGGCCAATGGAGGTCATTGCCAATGCTGAGTTATACTGTCCGATGTGACCACGAAATTGTTTTGCTTGGTCATCATTATGATCGTAAAGGTGGCGCAACTCGGCAGGAGGTGGCTCAAGAGGAGGGAGAGAGACTTTGCCTTGGTAGCAACACATGCCAAACTTGGGATTGTGGAGAGATGACTCTGCTAATCTCTCTGCAGCCCAGTGTAAGGCATTACAATTGTGGCAGATCACATTCATGTGCCCCAAGTTATGGACAATGATACTATTCTTATTGAAAGGATGGCGTGCCTCTGGCAATTCAAGAGGAGGTGGTGGGGGTGGAGAAGGAGAAGGTTGTGGTGGATGCGGTGGAGATGGATCTCTGGCTGTCACAAACTGTCTAATCTCCTCATATTGAGCAACTTGAACATTCTTATAAAGCCAGTGAGATTAACAACATTTTAATAAAATTGCAGTAACTCACATCTGGAATCACAGGTCCAGCCCATGGCATAATGGGTCTTGGATTGGATGGGCCAGCAACAGCATTCTAAATATATTGTGAGAACGTGATCATGGCCATTCATTGCATAACTCACATTTGGATTCACATATTCCACCCATTGCACAGCAGGTCTCACAGTGGATGGGCCAGCGATGGCATTCTCTTGAGCAGGCTGGGTGGAAAGGTCAGCCAAAGGACTCAATTGATGTAAAATACACTACCTGGTAATGCAGCAGGTGTGGTGTGGAAGGAGTTGGAGCAGGAGTCAGGGCAGGCAAAGGGTCCTGAGCAGGAGCCCTCCGTGGTGCTCTTCCATGCTGCCGCCGCCTGCCTGTTTGTAACAAAATGGCACTGGTAGCAGCTGCTTGTGCCCTCAAGTCATCTAAAGCCAGTCTGGCAGCAGCAGGAGAAGAAGTTGGTGGAGTGACAAAAGGGTCACCACCCTGGTAGGGGGGCACTTGAATTTGATTGACAAAGGGCAAATTTAAAGGCAGGATGTGTGGAGGTGGAAGGTCTGTTTGCTGAGGAATACAACGATGTACAGGACTGTCCAGCTGACGTTCATCACGCTCACTCTGACGTGCAGCACTGTGAGGGGTTTGTTGGATGTTATGCCTGAATTTCAGATGTAATGACATGAGTAGGTGTTTATGATGCAAACCATGGCACTTACATTGGGACAAAGAGGATAAAAGTCAATCAAAAATGAAATGTGATGTTCAGGTCAACAACCAATCCTGACACACCAAAATCCAGGGTCCAGGGGGAGTGTTGATGTAACCTGTCTCTTGCGGAACTATCTGCTCTCTCTGATTAGCCAATCAGAGGTTAGAAACGGCAAGAGAGGAAGGTGATTCTTCAGCCAATTGGTCTGCAGTTGTGACGCTGCCCCAGTCAACGGAGTGACTACCGTTTGTTCTAGAGGTCAGCTGAAGATTGGTCCACTGAAGGGCACAATCCCAACAGTTTAGACTAATTTTAAACTACTGACTACTAACTACCTATGGACCTATGGCTTTCTGGTCTGTGTCACAGGCACAGAACCCCGCCTAGCTCACCTTTGACTGGTGATATGTATTGCACAAAAATGCTATCTACACTCCACTACCAAATTAGAGGGGGAACAGCAATAGGAAGGGCAGTTGAGAGTGGGGTGAAAGTTGGGGTTGGTAGTTATTGAAAGAGCCAGATACCCTGTCAAACATGAGGCCGCAGTGCCCCACCACTTTCGTGTGAATAATGTTTAAACTCCGCTTTTGGACCGGAATTAACCTTTTATATTCTTGCTAAATCATCATTAAATAATAATTAATAAGTTCAATTAAATTAAATTAAATTAAATTAAATGTCAATATCATACAAAATGAGCTACTACAGAGGGTACAGGCACAGTGTGGTGAGAGTGATGACAGGAGAGTGATGGGGGGTGGATGGGGGCCAAAGGAAGGGGCTGGAGGGGGGGAAAAGGAGGGAGGTGGAGGGGGTAGCCAGAACAGGCCAGGAAGGGAAGGGAAGCAGGGGTGGTGGGGAATGGGTTGAGGGAGTGCAGGAGGGATGAAGGGAGGTAGAGATGGGCTGGATTGGGTGAGGGCAGGGCAGGGAGTGGGTGGTGAAGCCAGGCTGATCACTCCATGTTAATTCACCTCAAATACAGTCAATAAAACTGAACACTCACCTGCCCTCAGAACCCTCCCTGGCGCTCAGAAGCAGCCGAATCGCGTCCAGTTGGATCTGGGTGTTGGTGGGGCTGTGAGTGGGGATTGAGGGCCAATTGAGGGCCAAAAACTCACCTGTTGGGGCCTGAGGGCTCATAGAGGGACATGGGAAAGTTGTAGGCCAGCAGGGGCAACAGGGAGCTGGCAAGAGAGTCAGCAGTGGAAGAGGAGGCAGGTTGAACAGAAGAAGGTTTTGGGTTCGTCTGAGTGCGAACACTTTGGCTGTAGATTTGAAACTCCGTCCGAATTTCAGTCACAACTCCGGACCACCTTCACTTTCCTGACATTCTGCAGGCTCACACACACCACATGGGGACTCCTTTTGGTGGGACAAAATGTTGCATATATAGTGTAGAATATGCATGTAATTTACCGAAAATTCGTGTGCCTTATTCCAGCCGCGGCACCACAAACAGTGCCCAATCTGCTATAAATCCCCCACCTGCCAGCTCAAATCCAACTGGACCCCCCCAAAAAATTTACAGGGCCCCCCCACAACCCCTGCCATCCCCCACACCCAACTCTGTGGCCATCCGACCAATGTGTCACCCTCCCGACCCCCCCACTCTGCCTGGGAATAAAACTCGAACTCAGCTTATTGGTCAGCATTTGCCTAATTCGTCAGGTCACACGTCCAAGCTCTGATTAACTACAGATGTATAAATTGTGAAAACATAATCCTTCTGGAAAATGATAGATGTGATGCTACTTTTCATTGTCCATATTCATTTTCTGGAACAATCTCAGCATATCTTGCTCAAATCATAGTCAATAGACAACGACATAAATGTCAATTGTGTCAGGGAGAGGTTATAAAATTTATTACATTCAATAAAATTCCTCCTCTGATCATGTTTACAATTGACTCTATTGAAAATTTAATAGTGAGTCGAATTATAAACATGTCAATTGATGAGATATTCACCACCTATACACTGAGAGGAATTGTGTACTTTGGTCATGCACATTTTACTGTTCGCTTATTTGTTAATGGTATAGTATGGTTTCATGATGGCATGTTAACAAAATCAATTTGTATTAATGAAGGAAACATGGATAACTTCTCCAACATGGATTTATTGTCACGAAATGGTAATAATGCTGTACTATTTGTATATGCACAATTTTAATATTTGTTTTTATTGCGAAAAAGGGACGAGTAACATGCCATGCAAAGCAATGGCCCACTCCCCACTAGTTGTTCTCCAACTCCAAATTCACTTCTCCCTCACTTTCTGACTCTGTCTATGATGCCTATCACTACAGCTACTATTGCTAGCAAGAAAACAGGTTCACCGGCACCTCAATTTCAACTCACAAAGGACCTTGACGATGACTTGGATGTCAAAATGTCTGAGTCAGACTTGAGTTTCCTTTCAGATGATGACCAAGCTGTTCCCACTCTGCCAGTGCAGCCCTTCCCACTGCAAGATAAGGAGCCATCAAATATTGTAGGCAGTCATTTCCATTGCTTCCCGTACTAATTACCTTTCCCAGTAGTGTTGCTCTTGTGGCAATGGTGGTGAAGTATTTTGCTGTGTCTATTGCCAGTGCCCAAGGTTTGTTTACAGGGACAATTTTATCACACGTTCTGCAAGTCCTGGATTTCTGAATTCATCATATTATGGTCATATGATCATCAGAAATATGATTATGTAATTTGTCTTCTTTGTTTATTGTTCATTGGTTTGTTTGAATCTTAACCAATGACTATCACCAAAACCAGTTCAAAGAACTATGGTTGAGACAGTATGGGTCAAAAAACCACTTCCAGAGGTGAAGTCAAAATATTAGCCAAAAAGACACCTAGATTCTCCTCTCTACATTATAAAAGAGAAGAATCACAGCCAGTTATTACAGAGGAGATATATATACCAGTAGAAGAGCCAGAAGAATCTCAAGTTTCACAAACTTCAAAAGAAAAGGTATATTCAATTTCTGTTACATTTTCAAATTAATGTCTATTGAATATCAAAATAACAGAGTCAGAATGATTATTTTCAAGAATGGAGGAACAACAAACATCAACTGACCTACTTGGCCAAACTAGTGGAGATAGAATCTCAACCAGTAAACAGCTCATGCATCAACTGTCAGCAGTGTTCAGGACTGTATAGATGTATTGATTGTTGGCTTAGTCAATGAGGGCTTTACAAAGATTGTTGTCTTCAGGTACACCAACACAATCCCTTTCATAAAATTCAATATTGGACAGGTCAATTTTTGATCATACTAGCATGATCTGGGAGGGTTGGGACTCATGATTAATCTTGGACATGATAGAAATCTGTGCCCCCGACACAAAACATCACAATCCTGAGAGGATGTAGAAAATGAAGATGTCTAGCCTGATGAAGCTGACTATGTAATGCTGGAAGAAGACATGGATAACATGTTTCCAGCTGGAAGAACATCTATGGTTTTTGTGGAGAAACTTACTTGATATGAAACATGCTGGCTTGGCACATAACCCTACCATTGACTGCAAAGATGGTGGTCTTGCAGTTTTTCATCTAAGTTGTCCTCAACCTGGTATAAATATGTCAGAGGATGAAATAAACTGCTCAAAGACACCATATGTCATTTTATCTGTTCATGTGAGATGTTCACACTGTCATAATATGGAATAGATAGGTATACTATTCAAAAATTGTTGCAGATGGCAACTTCAAGTGAGATCATGTTATTCCTAAATCTGAAAAGGATGTTTGGTTGAGTGATGAGCATCAGTTCATGACAGGTGAATTGGAATATCAGAGGCACCTTGCTATGGTTGTAGAAGAAATCCAGATTTGTCTTGTGTATATATCTCTACATATTGAGAGGTTATTACAATTATTCAGGAAACACAAATACCATCTTCATGCCACTGGAGTGGGAAAATGTGCATGTGCAAATGATGGATGCTTGTGGCCAGGTTAGATCCTGAGAGCATCGGCCTGGACCATCCTAGTTGGGGCAGGATATATCCTGAGACAAGTCAGCCTGGACCATGTCAATTTGGCCAGGATATATCCTGGGAACATCAGCCTGGACCATGTCAGTTGGCCCAGGATATATCTCAGCCTGATTCAGCTATCCCCAAGTCAGTTGAGCAATCTCATTTTCAGGCATCCCAAGTCAGTTGGTAATATCTTGCTGAATGCCCTGCTGGCAGAAACACTTTTGCAAGTTGATTGCCAGAATCCACCAGGAATTACCAGGAATGAGTGCCGGACTTTATCAGGAATCCACCAGGAATCACCAGGAGTCCAGTAGGACCTGTGGAGGAGTGAAAAGTGAAGAGTCACCAGGCTATCCGATACTATGATGCTGCAATGTGGACTGTTAAAACATCATGGAATGTTGCATTTCACAAGGATGGGGCATTGCAGGAAGTCCAGATTGTATCTGACTTACCAGGTTTGCAGTTCAAGGGGGAGCAGAGTGAATCCGATGACTTACAAACTCTGGAACCACCAGAACCCACAACGGAATCACCGGAAACCACGAGAATGACACCAGAAAGGGCTATTCACAGACCAGAAAATGAAATAACATACCCACCGAGAGCAACACAAGGAGTTGACCACATCTACTGACAGTTAAACAACCTGCATGCACAACCAACACAGCATGAGATATGTGAACAGCTTGATGTATGAAGACCAATGGAATCATCCACAGCAAAACAAAAGGAAAAAGTCAGCATGGAAATGACCATAGCATATGCGTTCTTGAGTGCAATGCAGCAGGATAGCAGTCTTACTGACAAGGACCCAGGGGATTTGAAGAAAGTCAGGGAAGCCATAGATTGGGAGAACTGGAAGGTAGCGATGAAAGAAGAATTTGATCAGCTACAAGAAATGGGTGTGTGGAAACTCATAGACTTACTGGAGGGGCAGGAAGCCATTGGGAGCAAGTGGGTTTTCCACCAGATACATGATGACATGGGTGCAATCGCTAGGCACAACTCCTGATTAGTAGCCCAGGGGTTTTTGCAGAAGCTCAGAGTGGATTTCAGCAAAACCAGAACATTTGCTCCTGTGATGTGGTTTGAGATGTTGTGGACATTGCTTGCATATTCTGCAGTCAAGGATTGGGATATTCAGCAGATGGATATCAAAGGTGCATACCTTAATAGATGGGTGAAGGAGGAGCTGTACATGAAACAGCCAGTGGTCCCTGTGGTTTAGTTAACTGAACCCCAGGTAAGGTACAAAAGTTAGGTGTACTATTTGCAGTAGTAGCTGGGGCTTAAGTTAAACTCTCAGACAGTGTTTGCTGCAATAAAGTTAAACTTGGCATAGCAATTACTGGTAGGTTCAGTTAAACTTTAGGCAGGAGTGCTAAGGCCTTCAGTTCACTGTAAAGCTCAGTTAAACCCAACCCAGTTGTTACTGTGAGCTTAGTTAAACTGTGCACACTATTTACTACCTTGGCAGTTAAACTAAAAGCAGTACTTGCTGGACCATGAATTTAACTGAGAACAGCAGCTACTGTATGCTCAGTTTAACCAGATACAGCATTTGCTGGATGTCTAGTTTAACTCAGAGCAGTTGCTACTGATTGCTCAGTTTAACCAAATACAGCACTTGCTGGACATCCAGTTTAACTCATAGCAGTAGCTGCTGGATGGTCAGTTTAACCAGGTGCAGCACTTGCTGCACCTCCAGTTTAACTCAGAGCAGCAGCTGCTGTACCTCCAGTTTAACCAGGTGCAGCAGTTGCTGGACCCCATGTTTAACTTGGAGCAGTAGCTGCTGGATGGTCAGTTTAACCATCTGCAGCATTTGCTGTACCCTCAGTTTAACCAGGTGCAGTACTTGCTGGACCTTCAGTTTAAACAGGTGCAGCATTTGCTGTACCATCAGTTTAACTTGGAGCACTAGCTACTGGATGGTCAGGTTAACCAGGTGCAGGCCATGCAGCACTTGCTGTACCCTCGGTTTAACCAGGTGCAGTACTTGCTGGACTGTTGTAGTGAACAAATGCTTGATACTTCGTATAGTGGCTGGCTGCTCAACATTCAACAGTAATGATTTGTGATCAAAGGTCATGGATTTGTTACATTTGGGCTGCAACACATATTCTGCATGACCAACAACCAGGCACTGACCTTCAACATGATATAGCATCTACTTAGTACTCCTAGAATTAAACTTGGATTTTTGAGATCTGTACTCGCAAAGTTGGGTGATTAAGGGTCCAATTTTAGCAGAGGAATACAAGACATTGTGAATATCTCTGTATGTAGAATCAAATAAAATACACAAATTAATCTAGGAGTAGGCAATAGGTATTCTACACTTATATCTCTGGGGAGTCTTACTTTGTTGATATATGCATTCTTGTGCATGCCAGAATAATCAAAATGTTCCAGGCATAGTTCCATATTTAGCAACTCGACCCCATTTGGGAAATTGGCAACTGCCTGTTGGCTTTCCCACAAGTTGAAGCCTGAACTCCTAATTTTCAACGATGCGAAATGGTGGAGAGGTACCAAGGTACCTCTCCGGGGGCTCATGCAGGACTCGAGAGGTAAGACGGGATGGATAGGATGATGGACTGACTACTACATTGAGAAGGCTACTAACTAGGTCAACCGTGGGAACCTGGTCACGTGACTGGCAGGTCCCACTACTCCAAGTGCCCCTTTTTACCGCGTGGCCCTGTTCCCATTCGTGTTGTCATTGCCATCCTGTTTGCCATCCCGTCCTCACCATTTCCATCCTCGTCATCCCTGTTGCCGTTGTCCTTGGCTCCATGTCCTCATTGTCCTGTTCCCCCATCCCAGTCATCCTCATTTCTGTGGTCTGTTGTTCCCGTCCCTGTCCCCATGCCTGCTGCCTCCTTGTCGTCCTCGCCTTTGTTGGCCCTGCCCGTTGTCATCTTCCTGTTGTCGTAGTTCCCTTGCCCACTGTGTCGTCATCTTCCCCGTTCTCACCATCGTTGCGTTTGCCCTTGTTCTTGTCTTCATTTACGCCGTCGCCGTCATTCCCATCGTCCTCCTTGCTGTCATGGTCAGCCTGGGTTGTCCCTGTTCACGGCTGCGTCCTCCATGTCCTTGTCACCTACACCCCATCTGCTTGTTGTTGCTGTTGCATTTGCATTCATTTGGCACGAGGGTGTGGCAAAAAAACCTACAAATGTTTAAGTAGTCAGTAGAATGAAGAAAAAAGATAAAGAACACTTACCTGGGTGCTCTGGCATCTGCACCCATTGTCGCGTCGTTGTTGAAAATGACAAGTCTTGTTGAACATGCGCACGAGACTTTCAACCAGAATTTGCCAATGTCCCAAACAGGGTTGAGTTGCCATATAGGGAAGGGTGGCTGGATTTTCTTATTATTACTACATGTACTACAACACCTCAATGGCCAGGGCAAGACCCTGAAGAGATGTAGGTATGATATACCTACCCTGAGGGGAGTTTGTGTATTTTATTTTATTTTATATGTGGAGATATTCACCATGCATTTTATGCCTCTGCCAAAATTGGACCCTTAAACAGCTAACTTTGTGAGTACACGTCTGAAAAATCTAAAATTAATTCTAGGAGTGCTAAGTAAGGTGTACATTGTGTTCCAGACACATGCTGGTAGTTGGTG
>OY744461.1:6529036-6726236 GCA_963556145.1 Hygrocybe punicea | reverse complement strand
GTCTGAAAAATCTAAAATTAATTCTAGGAGTGCTAAGTAAGGTGTACATTGTGTTCCAGACACATGCCTGGTAGTTGGTGGTGCAGGGCATGTGTTGGGGCCAAAATATGATGAACTTGTCACTCACAATCCATTCATGATTATGTCTGTTTATACGGACTTTTGATTGTCTAGCCACAATGCAAAGATCCAACTCCATTTTTGTCCCAACGCATTTCCTGCACCACCAACTACCAGGCATGTGTCTGGAATACAATGTACACCTTACTTAGCACTCCTAGAATTAATTTTAGATTTTTCAGACGTGTACTCACAAAGTTAGCTGTTTAAGGGTCCAATTTTGGCAGAGGCATAAAATGCATGGTGAATATCTCCACATATAAAATAAAATAAAATACACAAACTCCCCTCAGGGTAGGTATATCATACCTACATCTCTTCAGGGTCTTGCCCTGGCCATTGAGGTGTTGTAGTACATGTAGTAATAATAAGAAAATCCAGCCACCCTTCCCTATATGGCAACTCAACCCTGTTTGGGACATTGGCAAATTCTGGTTGAAAGTCTCGTGCGCATGTTCAACAAGACTTGTCATTTTCAACAACGATGCGACAATGGGTGCAGATGCCAGAGCACCCCAGGTAAGTGTTCTTTATCTTTTTTCTTCATTCTACTGACTACTTAAACATTTGTAGGTTTTTTTGCCACACCCTCGTGCCAAATGAATGCAAATGCAACAGCAACAACAAGCAGATGGGGTGTAGGTGACAAGGAGATGGGGTACGCAGCCATGAACAGGGACAACCCAGGCTGACCATGACAGCAAGAACGAGGACAACAGGAATGACGACGACGGCATAAATGAAGACAAGAATGAGGATGAACACGACAACGGCGAGAACGGGGAAGACGACGCCACAGCGGGCACAGGAACTACGACAACGGGAAGATGACAATGGGCCAGTAGAACCAGTCATTTTGGTTAACCCAATTGCAGATATAGTTGCAAAAGGTAGGTACACATAGTGCAGTCGCTTGCTGGGGGGTTAGGTTAACCCAAAAGACAGCTCTTGATGGGGAAATGTGGTGTGGTAGGTTGACCGGTGTAGAGGGTCGACGTCCCTCTGAGTCCGTATCCTCGATATATCACGAATCCGGACAAACCCGATGCCTCTATTCAACTCACATTCGAACCCGACGTAACCCGACGCAACCCAATGTGACGTGACGTGATGTGACCGATGTAACCCGACATATGCCGCTTTGTCACAGCCACTTTCGGACCAAATCCGGCAGCCTCAAATGCCTTGGAGTTCCAATTCTAGAAGATGGATCTCATCGGAGTCAATCCCCGACTTCGGACTTACCATATTTATGCATCCCGTCATCCCTTCGGAGATATGTAGGACATTTTCCATCTTTTTCATGGATATTCGTTTTCCCCTCCATATTCCTGTCTTCGTCATCTTGCAACCCCCCTTTCCACATCCCCATTCCAGCTTTTCTTTGTAGTTTCTATCGGCCGAAGTAGACATGTCCGAAAGTAGATTACTGTTTCCTGTACTATAAAAACGGTCCCCGATGACTGTACAAAAAAGATACCCTTAGTCCCTGTTTCCCTCATAGTCAGAATCATTTTAATCACTTCAAATGCTCGTCCTCGTAGACCCTTAGATTATTATAGTTCATTTCATCATCTTTATCATTGTTCTCGTTATTTGTTCATCATTTCCGACCTGACCCAACCCGACCCGACCCGACCCGACCCGACCCGCCGTACCCGACATCGTCAGGTTCTTCATTATTTGTCTGTTTTCACTCCGTTCATCGCCGGATTCGTCGTTACTAGTCCAGTTTGATGCGGTGGCTTTACTTTTGGTAACATTCCCTTCCTTTTACTACTATTCCCGACACTGACTTATCCACCGTCACTTCTACGCTGACACCCCTAGGTTAGGATCTTATTTCTTATATTGTTCCGAAGCCACCAAGAACCCGCATCTACACCGGGGTACAGCTCTTGCTGGTCAAGGGCAGCTGGGTGGGTCAACCCAGTGTCAGCTCAGCCATGGGGTAGGTTAACATGGGGCAGCTATTCCAGGTTGGTTGGGTTGACTGAGGCCCAGCTGTTCAAGTAATGTGGGTTGACCTGACTTCAGCTATTGCTGCAGAACTGGGTTGACCCTCAACTAGCTCTTGCTGCAGGCTATGGTTGACCTGGGTCCAGCTGTTGCTGCAGAACTTGGTTGACCCAGGCCCACCACTTGCTGCAGGGTAGGGTGACTGGGGTCCAGCTATTGATGCAGCACTGGGTTTACCTGGGTCCAGATGTTGCTGTATCACTGGGTTGACCATGATCCAGCAATTGCTGCGGGGTCAGGTTGACCCGGATCCAGATATTGCTGCCACACTGGGTTGACCCTGGTCCAGCATTTGCTGCAGCACTGGGTTGACCCATGTCCAGCACTTGCTGCGGGGCTTGGGTTGACCCAGAGCCAGATATTGTTGCAGCACTGGGTTGACCCAGGTCCAGCACTTGCTGCAGGGTCAGGTTGACCAGGATCCAGATCTTGCTGCGGCACTGGGTTAACTGGGGTCCAGCACTTGCTGCAGGGCTTGGGTTGACCCAGAGCCAGATATTGCTGCAGCACTGGGTTGACCCCAATCCAGCTCTTGCTGCAGGCATGGGTCCACCAGGGTCCAGCTATTGCTGCAGCCTGGGTTGACCTGGATCCAGCACTTGCTGTGGGGCTTGGGTTGACCCGAGTCCAGCACTTGCTGTGGGGCTGGGGTTGACCCGGATCCAGATATTGTTGCAGCACTGGGTTGACCTAGGTCTAGCACTTGCTGCAGGGTCAGGTTGACCAGGATCCAGATCTTGCTGCAGCACTGGGTTGACCGGGGTCCAGCACTTGCTGCAGGGCTTGGGTTGACCCAGATCCAGATATTGCTGCAGCACTGGGTTGACCCCACTCCAGCTCTTGCTGAAGCACTGGGTTGACCCAGGTCCAGATGTTGCTGTAGCACTGGGTTGACCTGGGTCCAGCAATTTCTGCGGCATCAGGATGACCCTGGACCAGCTCTTGCTGCAGGCTTTGGTTCACTGGGGCCCAGCTATAGCTGCACCACTTCGTTGACCTGGGTCCAGCACTTCCTTTAGCGTATGTTGATTGGGGTTCAGCCCATCCTGTAACAGTGCATTGATTCCAGACCCACTCATGTAGCAGGATTGGGTTCAGGAGGGTCCAGCTATTGCTCCAGCATTGGGTTGACATGGCCCTGCCCTTGCTGCAGAATTGTGTTGACCCCGGCCCAGCTCTCAATGCAGGATTGGGTTAACCAGGGTCTACCACTTGCTGCAATGTGGGCCTATGTTGGTCCACTGGATTGAGCCACATCCCACTCTGCCTGCATGTATTGAATGTTAACAACATTGACAGAGCTCACAACAGCTCAAACCAATATTTATTCAGAAACTGCCCTATATATAAAGCAATCAAAATGTTTCAGTCTGTACTTCAAGTAAATGTACCATGTAATATAATTTGAATGCAATTATTAAAAGCATAGGGAATAGCAAAATTACACAATTATTATTTTGACAATGCACAATATCTTACTTTTACTATCAGCTATCAGCCATTACAGGAGCTACTTATCCCCAATGACAATCTTTGGCAAAATCAGAAATTACCCCACTTGGAATATTGTGCTTTTCTATTTCATATTGCTCAATTCTCTATTGGAATCAATATATATAACCTCACTATTACTTAAAGTAGACACATAAATTTAATGATTATTAAAATACATAATTAAATAGTAAAGGGCAGGAGGCAGGTGAGAGGAAGGTGTGGTGGGTGTGGAGTGGGAGGGTGTGGGTGTGGGTGGAAGGTGGGTGTGGGAGTGGAGGAAGGTGGGTGTGGGAGAAGGGAGTGGGAGTGGGAGAAGTGGGAATGTACATACCTGTAACACAGGTATGTACATCCCACTCTCCTGCTATGTGTACCTACGTTTTGCAACTATATCTGCGATTGGGTTAACCAAAACGACTGGGTCTACTGAATGGGCAGGGCCAACGAAGACGAGGATGACGAGGAGGGCAGCAGGCACGGGAACCATGGACGACGGAAACAAGGACGATCGGATGGGGAAACGGGACCACGGAGCCCAGGACAACAAGGACAACGGTAACAGGGATGACAAGGATGGAAACGGTGAAGACGGGATGGCAAATGGGATGGCAACGACAACACGAATGGGAACACGGCCACGCGGTAACGATGAGGATAATGAGGATGAGGATGAGGATGACAACAACAACAACAATGACAGAGACGATGAGGACAACGAGGACAACAAGGACGGCGATGAGAGCGAGGATGCCGAGGGGCGTGGACACCAGGGGAACACCGGTATGTAATTGTGTTGGTCCCTCCCTTTCCCTCTTTCTCCTTTCCCTCCTCCCTCCCCCTTTCCCTTCTCCCCCTGAATCGCTCCTACCCCTTCTCCCCCTTCCTAACCTGCCCCTTCTCCTCCTGCCTACCATCCACCATCCCCACCTCCCATCCACCAACTGCCCCTTCTCCCCCTGCTCACCCCTGCGATTCCCCCTGCGATTGCCCACTCCCCTGTCCTCTCCTCCACCTCCACCTCCCTGCCTCTCCCCTAATGAAGTAGAATACCATATATTTAGGTAAAATAATTATTTAATTTGTTATATCTATTTTAAGTAGTTGATTGTCCCAGGTCTCTACTGGGCTGTCCCAGGGATGTCCCAGGACTCTAATGGGCTATCCCAGGTCTGTATGGGGAAGTCCCAGGGACATCCCAGGTCTCTAATGGGCTGTCCCAGGACTGTATGGGGATGTTCCAGAGACGTCCCAGGTCTGTATGGGGATGTCCCAGGGATGTCTCAGGTCTCTACTGGGCTGTCCCAGGGCTGTTCCAGGTTGTATGGGAATGTCTCAGGTCTATAGTGGGATGTCCCAGGGATGTCACTGGGACATCCTAGGATTGTAATAGGATGTTCTAGGACTCTGATGGGATGTCCCAGGACTGTAATGGGATGCCCCAGGACTCTGATGGGATGTCCTACTGCTGTTAATGGGATGCCTCAAGTCTATATTGGAATGTCCCAGGTCTGTTTATGGCATGTTCCACTTCAGTTCATAGGATATCCCTGCATGGTACCAGAGCCAGCAAACATGTATACAAAGAATCTTCTACTATCATGCTTATAATAACTCAGTGTCAGACATGGGCTATTCTACTGTCCTTTCACAAGATATCTCTACACTCTCCCAGTTCATTCTCTTGAATCTCAGAACATTCTGGAGACAAATCAACATGTTGCATTTTGATTGGCTAACATCTACTAATATTTAGTTTGAATAGTAGATCATACAGTCAGTTCCATGAGCAGAATGTTCTTTAAGCAACTTCTCAATATTGTGTCAAAGAATATTAATTGTTCTCTTCTAGTTCAATTCCTTTTCCTTGTCCATCATAATTAAATATGCTCTGTCATGAAGACTGAGTAGCTATATGATTGCAATCTTGACAACCAACATCATCCACCTGAATTGGCTGTGGTCAACCAGAGTCTACAAGTCACATGCATGTAGCTATACAGCTATCATATGTTGTATATGATGGCTAAAAACATTCCATTGACTAATAACCACACTATCATTGTGTCCACAGCAAAAAGAAAATTTCAAATAAATATCCAAAAATTAGTTTGGGACATCCCAAATGACCCCCTGGCACCAGGGATCTCCCATGTCCCTGGGACATCCCATTGTCCCAATGCTTTGGACCAGGGACAGCCCAGGGACATGGATATTAGCCCTGGGCCAGACCTGTTATTTCTCAATATGTAGAAGTAACATACGACCCATTCCGTTACATCTACAAGTTTAGGAAATCGGGTAGCCTGAAGTGCTCTGAGCACAGAAAGGGATATCCTGTAAAAAGAATGAATTGAATTGTGAGATTATCAGAATGTCATGTTATTAATGGTCCATGTTTGAAGGAACAGTGGTCGACTAGCAAGGGTTGATTTAGAGGGAGTGACAGGCAGGGAGTGGGGTGAGCCAAATGTGAGACTTTATCGGTAGTCACCACGTATAGGGCAAAGTGGTGGATAAACAAGATCACAAGTCATATGCGAGGTCATGAGTAATGTGTTTGGAGACTGGTGACCTATGGTTCGGACCAATCTGAACAGGTTCTGGACTGTGAAAAATCATGTGATCACTGAACTGGACTTCAGGTCTAGTTCACTTCAGGCCACCCGATTTCCTAAACTTGTAGATGTAACTGAATGGGTCGTATGTTACTTCTACATGTTGAGAAATAACAGGTCTGGCTCAGAGCGCTACTCCTGGTCCCTCCATGTAGCACACAGATCTTCATTTAGGCAAGTTTATTTTATTTTTACATTCTATCCTTATTGAAACTAGCAGTACCATGCTTAGTGCTCCCCCTAAATGTTTTATAAAGCCATATCTAATTTCAAATGTCATTTCTTGTATGTTGCTGTGGAATCAATTGTATGCCGCTTGATTTTTGACTGGGTAGCAACATAATTAACATTTTTTTGGTACAGTCCATCTTTCAGAAACCAATGGCATACTGCTCTCCACTTGCTGCTGAGTTTTCTCATGAAGGGCTACCTCTGAATGGTATATGAGCTATTCTCATGTTGTCTCATCACTAATCTCTTTCTGGTACAGTGAAACTATCGGCAAACCACTCAATTCTGTCCCCGACCCTTTTACAATGGGCCTCCTCCAAACAGATTGGTTTAGGTCATCTTTTTCTAAATTTTTTCTAAATTTTGCCACTTATATAGCCTGAAGATTTCATGATGTAGCTAATGTGTAGGATGATATACATTTGTTTTCACCATCTCGGTGACGCTGACATTTCCAAACAGAATATCAGATTGTTTTGGATAATGGAGAGGTTGGTAAATAGGTGAAGCCTGAGCTATAAAGGTGGGTTGTTTTTTCTGTTATGCTCAAGTAGCCCACTCACAATGACAGGCTGTGCTGTAGGTCCAGACAACAACCTCCTCGACGCTTCTCAGATTATCTGGTTCAATGATGGTGATGATGTGACGCCCATCTCGGGTCCCTTTGTTGAAGGCTTCCCCTCTGCCCTGCCCTACTTCTTGCAGCCCTTCTTGCATCATCACTGGCTCTCATTGCCCTCATCGAGTTATATGCCCTTCTGCAAAGGCATGGGATCCTGACAACCTGGAATCCCACACTATATTGGCCAAAAGGAAGCGTTCGACAAAACAACCTGTCTGATGCGAGGTTGTAACTGGCAACAGTGATAGCAACAAAGAAAATACAGACCCTGAGGACTTGGTCCAGTCTGTGCACTCGGAGTATGCATGCAGCAAGGAGGACGCCAAAGATGACACCAACAAGGACAATGTCACCACTGAGATTGATGACAACAGTGATCAAGGAGACAGAGGCTATATTTCCACCAAGAAAATGGGTGATGACGACCGTCAAGTAAGTTTCTAACCCATTCTGCTATCTATTGTATGCTTGTGCTGATGTTATCTGGATCCACTTCATTGCAACAGGCTGCGAGTTTCCATAGCAAGAGTGATTGTATGGCCGATGTGCGCACGATCTTCAAGTGAGATGAACGTCATATCAATGTGGACACTGGCAAGGACGAAACCAGCCATTGGTGCCGTGTTTGCAAGTATGTTTGTTTCTGACTAGGGCCTTATGTGATCTGATTCTAGGGTTACTCCAGCAGGTCGAAACTGATTGTGTCCAAGTATCGCTTCTTCATGGGTGGGGTGCCCTCCTTACAAACACACATTTCATGGTGAGTTGATGTCAGCAATACTTTTCCATTCACTGATAGTGTTGCCACAGCTAAGGCTAATAGCTGGCTACTAGCCATTAGCTTAGCTGATTTTAGCTTAGCTGTAGCTGAAGCTAAGGGAAGATAAAAATAATATCATCTCAGAACAGCCTAGAAATACCTAAAAAGGATATCATACCTGACTAATAGTCATTAGCTTAGCTGACTTTAGCTTAGCCATAGCTGCAGCTAGTACTTGGCTAGTGGCTAAGGCTAAGACATTTTTCATGAATTAGCTTAGCTTTAGCTGCAGCTAATTTAGCCGTGGCTAGGCTAGCTTAGCTGTGGCAACACTATTCACTGATATGTGAACTTCTTAGACACATTGATCATGTCACTTTGTACAAGCTCTGCTGCAATAAGCTCAACATCCTACTTCATTCACGTGTTCTGATGAGGGAGTTCACAAATGACAGCATGGACAAGTAGGTCGTGTATGGACGTGTTAGGAACTGATGCAATGACTACTGGTCTCACAGATATGATCAATCCACACTCGACGGGTCTATTATTCAGCAACCTAAGGTCCCACAATTCACTACGAATGGTCTAGTCAATTATATGGTTGAATTGATTGTCTGTGAAGATAAGGTAGCCAGCTTCTGTTGTCACATATTCTTGCATTGATGTCAACCCCACAATACTACAGGCATTCCAACTTGTCAACAAAGGCCCCTTTTGGTGTTTGATGAGATACCTGTGCCCAACTCTATCTGACAAGGAGATCCCACACCGCAAAAAAATTTGCATAGAGATCATAGAGAGGGCCATGTTGGCTGAGGAGCATGTCAGGTCCCAGCTCAGCAAGATAGCTGGTGAATTATCCTTTACATTTGACTTGTGGACCTCCCAGAATGGGGACCCCTTCCTGTCTGTTACCGGCCACTACATCGCAGCTCCTGAAAATCAACCCAAGCAGTGAGAACTAAAGATGGAACAACTAGCATTTGCACCTATTGAAGGTAATCACTCCAGTGAGAACCTCACAAACATCATTGTGCACATCATTGACCGCTATGATCTTCGCAGCAAGGTCAGTCATTGGTCATTCTGTCTAGGTATGATCTAACACTCTAATACAGGTTGGCTGGTTCACATCCGACAATGCTTCTAACAATGACACTGCCATGGTGGAAGTTGGCAAAAGGCTTGATCTCCTCAAGAAACATTTGGATCCTGTTCATTGAAGGATCAGGCAAGTTTGCAGATCATCAGATGTATGCTGTTTTGCATGGGAAGTGTTTGAACAAATCCACACCAAGGGTTTCCGGAGTGCGTCGTTGATCGGGAAATTACCTTGTTGTCCTTTAGGAACAAGGATTTAGCTCTTTATTAACTCTGGGTTATTCCTGTTGGGTGGTTGGGTTGTGGTGTGAATCCTATCAAAGGTTAGCTTTGAGGGATACAACAAATACTTGACAATAATATAAGTCAGATGTATGACTTATAGAGGATGAGTGAACAGTGAGGTCTTCCCTACTGAAGGTAAAGACTTTGAGTGACAAGAGGTATGCGAGAGTATAAGTGGATAATAACTCAAGCAAGTATGAACAGTGTAAGATGAACGAGTGTACAACAGTCAAGTATACAAGTAGCAAGTATACAATGAGCAGAGGTACAATAGAGATGAGCGATAGATTATGGACGATGGGCGATAGGTGATGGGCGATGGGCGATGGGCGATGGGCGATGGGCGATGGGCGATGGGCGATGGGCGAGTGTAACAGTAGATGTCAAACAAAAAGGGAGGTGTAACAAAATACTATGTACAGAATGAATGAACCGAACAATAGGCAAGTAGGATTGATGATCAAGATATCGGACTTTATTCCGAAGCTTCAAACGCACATTGGCTACTAGTGCAGAATAAAGTACTGGGATATCTTTGGTGATGATCAATAGAACTTGAAAGAAAATGAATGTGACTGTACTACGTGACAGAACACAAAGAATATGTATCGAACAAGTAATAAGGGAGTATCAATATATCTGAGATTGATATCCTTAAACAAATGAATGATGACTTGAACTGCAATTGGTATTTGGGTACTAGCTACTACCAAAGTAGGCAATACAAACAAATACAGATGGGGTGAATCAGAATCTGGGAGAGGGACTGTCCTGTGACTGGGCCTGTCAGATTAGGTGACTGGGCCATCTCCAGCAGAAACTGGGCTCTATATATACCTATTCTACAGCAGGAGTCATACTGAGTCATAGAATGGTATATGAAATGGAGAGCATAGGATATGACTCATAGGGAGTCATATAGAGGAGAGGCATAGGTTTATGACTCATAAGGAGTCATAATGATGAAAGGCATGGGGGGTTATGACTCATAAGGAATCATAAGAAAGGAAGGCATGGGTTTGTGACTCATACAGAGTCAATTAATGAGTCACATAGGTATTATAATCAAAGGAGGAGGCATAATGAGTCAGAAATAGTCAAAATTAGTCATAGGTGGTCATAATGAGTCATGAGGGGTCATGAATATGTCATAAAGGTCATCATTTGTCATGGATAGACCAATGAGTTACATTTGATGGGAGTGAGTCATGCTGCTGGTCTAATCTTGGGTGTGTGAATCAAAGGCAAGGGCTGTGCCAGGCTATGCTTCTAGAATCATCTTCCTGAGGCTGTGCTTCTTGATCAATTGATGCCATGCCATGTGTGTATCCTTATCAGTTAAGAAAAAGATAAGATCAGGGCTGGGCTGTATTTGATCAATTGATATGAAATGTGATGTGCTTCTTGATCAGGGAATGATGGGTGGCATGTGTTATCTCTATGATTGGAGATAAGGATGTGGCTGTGCTTCTTGTGCTTCTTTGGCCTCTGATAAGATGTTTTGGAGGCCTTATCAGTTAAGATAAGGGTATTCCTTCATTTCCTCTGCATAGATAAGGGTTTTCTTGTATGTCCCTTCTGTAGATAAGGGTTTCCTTGCATGTCCCTTGTTTAGATAAGGGTTTCATGTATGTCCTATGTGCAGATAAGGATTTCCTGTGTGTCCTATATGCAGATAAGGGTATTCCTTTCTACTCCATATGCAGATGGGGGTGTTCCAGTATGAATGGTCCTTGTAATGTGATGTGTGCTGTAGGGATGGTGACTAGTGACAGCATATTACTATGTTTTGATCCGAATCCTGTTTGGATCATGACAATGCTTGACTGATGGTGTCATTGTCTTGGTCAGGTGCATGGAACATGCACTCAATCTTGGAGCTGGACACCTCATCAAAGGTGTCGCTCCCACACTGGCACATACTCTGTCTCACAGGGAAGGTTGTGATGATGGACAAGGAGATGAAGACGGTGTGAATGTTGTATTGAAAACTGGCGATTTGCTTGGAAAGGCATTAGCCCTGGTCATACAGGTCATACATGTTTAGTGCACTACATCACGGTCCTGACTTCATAAATGACTAGATATGCAAGTCACCTCAGGCTCGGGAATTCTTCAAGCAGTCTTGCCGTGAGGTGGACATGCCTCTCTTGGAGCTTGTCAGGTGGATCCACATTCAATGGGCATCCATGTATGATTTTTTGGATAGAATCATCAGGCTCAAACGTGTACATGTATTCTTTGCCATCACAGAATTGGCTAACTGACAACTTTTAAACAAGGGTGTCAACCGATTTGTACAACTTGCCAAAGATAGCGACAATGTTCCCAACCTCCAAAACAAGTCTTATGCTGATTTCCGCCTGTATAGAAGTGATTGGGACAAACTGGAGTTAATGCACGAAGTCCTTCAGGTATGATCTCACACCTTTACTCATGACCTATGCCCTCAACCCATGTTGTCCAGGAACCTGCCAACATGCAGCAGACATTTTCCAGTTCAAGGTTCCCCACAGTGTGGCGCATAATACCTGTCCTGGAGTTCCTCCAGGAAGCTTGGAAGGATATGGCTAGCAATTATGAGTTCTTTTAATTTATTAAAAGACTCGTTCTGTATCAGACCAGGCTCAGTGAGGATTCATAATTAATTAATTAATAAAGTTGATCACATGTACAGGACTTTTTTTTAGGCAAGAGATATGATTCTACTTGATGTTCTGGAAAATCACATGTGATCGTGGCCATGTCTGGACAAGCTTACATAAGCATCCAAATATGGGTTGCTTCAAAAAAATCAAATTACCTTCCAATTACATTCAAAATATTCATACTGGCTTCAATTCTGATCAGAATCAGCTGAAAATTGAACTGCTGACTAATATCACCATTTTGGGCAATGTGTGACTGTCATATGTGACCAATCTAACCAAATAAGGTAATTTTTGATATTATATAGCAAATTTTTTGCTGATCGCAATGGTGACAGTCACATGTGCTCATTCAAATCGTTTAAGGCAATTTTATACTATATATGCTAAAATTTGAGCTGATCATAGGAGTCATAGTCACATGTGACTACTTTTACTATATATAGAAATATCAGCCATACAAGCAGAAATGAGCTAAACTTAGATGATGTATTGATATTTTTACTTACAGCTGTTTGCAGCAACTCAACTTTTTTGAAGTTTAGAAAAATAAAAGTAATTCAGCTATATCTCATGAAGTACTGCATAGATTGAGATGGTTATAGAGGGAAATTTGTACTATTTCTAAAGGGCTATCTACTCCTGTAATTATATTGGGACAATGTTTAGTGTATGGTGAGTTGTGGATGAAATAGAAGGTAAACCAGTATTTTTTGACATCCAAAATGATATTGTCAAATTATGGCATCAAATGAGCTCCTATAAATAAGATTGTAAGGAGGAAATTGTTCAGTTTTGTAAGGGCTAGAAGCTCATATACCGTATTTTTCTTCATCTTTGTCGTTTGGGCCTATCATCATGATTCTTGTAGGGTTTCAAGCCTCATGTAGACAAACATAGTATAGATGTAATATTTGGCTCAAAGGACAAAAATAAAGCAAATCATGGTATACATACTTCTAGCCCTTGAAAAACTGAACAATTTCCTTCCTACAATCTTATTCATAGGAGCTCATTTGATGCCATAATTTGACAATATCATTTTGGATGTCAAAAAATACTGGTTTACCTTCTATTTCATCCACAACTCACCATACACTAAACATTGTCCCAATATAATTACAGGAGTAGATAGCCCTTTAGAAATAGTACAAATTTCCCTCTATAACCATCTCAATCTATGTAGTACTTCATGAGATATAGCTGAATTACTTTTATTTTTCTAAACTTCAAAAAAGTTGAGTTAGTGTCAAGCTCACTGCAAACGGCTGTAAAACATGAAATTCAATGTGGTATTGCCATATATATATACTAATTATATATTTCAAGCAAAATCACTTATTCACATTCATAACAATCAAATAACAATCCAATGAAAGAAGAAAGACTTTGTTCATACCATGTGCAACATCAGCCCACTTACAGCCGTTTTTGAAATTCTTGAGACTTTTTGAATTTTTTTGATAGTTTAGAGAAATGTTGACTTGTAAAAATTTTGAGTGCTGTATTTTGTATCTCATGAAATACTGCATGGATTGACATGGTTATAGAGGGAAAGTTGTACTATGTCTTAAGGGCTATCTACTCCTGTAATTACATTTAGAAAATATGTAGTGTGTGGTGAGTTATGGGTGAAACAAAAGGTAAACCAGTACTTTGTGACACCCCAAATGATATTGTCAAGTAATGCCATCAAATGAACTCCTATGAAGAAGATTGTAGAGAGGAAATTGTTCATTTTGTCAAGGGCTAGAAGTACATATACCGTGTTTTTCTTTATTTTTTGTTCTTTGAGGCAATATTATATCATTACTATGTTTGTCTGCATTGAGATCATGACTACAAAAGTCATAAATATTGGCTCAAAGAACAAAAAATAAAGAAAAACACGGTATATGTACTTTTAGCCCTTGACAAAATGAACAATTTCCTCTCTACAATTTTCTTCATAGGAGTTCATTTGATGGCATTACTTGACAATATCATTTGGGGTGTCACAAAGTACTGGTTTACCTTTTGTTTCACCCACAACTCACCACACACTACATATTTTCTAAATGTAATTACAGGAGTAGATAGCCCTTAAGACATAGTACAACTTTCCCTCTATAACCATGTCAATCCATGCAGTATTTCATGAGATACAAAATACAGCACTCAAAGTTTTTCTAAGTCAACATTTTCCTAAACTATCAAAAAAATTCAAAAAGTCTCAAGAATTTCAAAAACAGCTGTAAAAAGCACAGCTGTCTTTATGTTGTTATCTGTTGTACAGCATTCAAGGTCATGGAGAAGTCGGGTTGAGCAAATATCAGTCAATTGTTATCATACTGTTTAGGGGGCAGTTGTGTTTGGCAGTTGACCTGTTGCTCCCTAAACATTTCTTTTATGACTGAAAATATTGCATGATAAAGTAGCACAGAAGACATGACAGTAAGAGAGGATGCTGATGCAGACTCAAGACACTCTATGTAGTTTTATTTTTCCTACTTTCATGTTGCTGAGGTGAGAGATGGTCTTATTAGAACAATTTGAAATATACAACATATGCTATATGTCTTATAGCATATATAACATGCTTTATGCAATTTAATGTTATTGCTTACTCCATCATGGAAGTGTGAAGGGGGAAAAAAGAACTTGTTCATGCCATGCGCAGCACTGGCCCACTAAACAAGTGAGAAGTTCCAGGTGTTGCAGACTCCAATTGAAGCTGGATTGGAGAACTTGTGCAAGTGGTACCAGAAAGTTGATGAGACCAACGCTTATTTTATCTGACAAACTGCTGACTGAGCGAAGACAGGACCATGCAATGAGCTCAAGATGTACATCACCACTCCTTTAGAACATGTTGAAAATGTTGTCTCTTGGTGGGGTGTAAGTCATTTCACATATATGTCATCAGGTTGTAATAACTTTTACAATAGCAGCACGCTACTCAGTATCCAACCCTTGCCTGAATGGCTCGGGATTACTTGGCCATCCAAGGTTCTGCTGTTCCTTCAGAATGGGCATTCTCCAGCAGTGGCCTCACAGCCACCATGCGCCGCAATACATTGACAGGATGCACCTTCGAGAGCTTGCAAATATTGAAAGGTGCTTACTAGAATGGTCATATGGCTGCAGTGGACCAAGCCACTGCCCACCTGCAGGCTTAGCAAAGTGACGTGGAGGTTGAAGGTGCTGGGGAAGCTTGAGATGAACACAGGTAGCCACAAATCTCAAAATGAACACTAGTGTCAGATTATTGATAACAAAAAACATATGCATACTTGTGTCTTTCCATAGCAACATATACCAATGAAAGAAGGTGCCATATTTTGATCTTTTTGAGGTTCAGTCTGGGGTTCAGTGTTGTCTGAACCAGAACCAGACCTGGTTGAACTAGAACCAAAGGTCAGGTTCAAGGTTCAGGCAAAAAGAAGAACTGGACCTAGGTTTAGTCCAGGGTTCACCAAATTTGGCTGAGAACCAGACCAAACCGGACCTGTCCATCACTACCTAATTCAGATCCACATCACCGCGATATTCAGGACGACTTAAAATACAGGTCCATCATCACCTGGCTCCATCAGAACTTGGAGCATCCCCCCAACATGCACAAAAAAACCAACCCACCCAAAAAGGCCAACCCACCCAAAAAAGCTGACTCATCTGCTGCATCTGTAATGTCATCTTCCCAATCGAACAAGTCATCATCTCAGATGGCTGCCACTCGCACTGAGATGTCCCAAGCTTCCAACACTCCTACCGAAGCAGAATACATCAACTCTGATGAAGACTATAGTCCTGACAATGATGCCAAGACTGAAGCCTCTATCGACTATGAAAAAGACTCAGGTGCATGCTGTTGATTTGGGAGGTGAGTTACACTGATGTTTCATCCAGAGGATGCAAAGAAATCGTGGCACTCACCAATTTATTCGTTCTTCAAGCCGAATGTCTCAGTCGAGTGGATTGAGGGCCATCCTTGCCATTTCTTTCCATGTGCTGCACGTCAATGCAAGACTGATCAGGGAGGCATAAGAAGATATCTGGACAAGCATGATAAGCACTCTACCACCAATCTCATCAAGCACACCCGCCGCTGCTTTAGCAAAGACACTGTCAAAGCTGCTGCTGATGGGGCTACCAAGGCTCAAAACAAATTGGTTTTTGATGCATTCGCTCGACATGGCCAAGAGTCTGTAACCTTTTCTCATTGTTCTTTAATTAGGCAACTGCATGGATCATCCACGGGTGCCAAATTTGGTATCCATATCCGTATCCGTCAATATCCATACCCAAGCCATGGATATGGATATGATACGGCAGGTATTTACCTCGCGTTCACTGCGCCAACCTCAATTGATGTTGTGGTGTGCTCGCGCAAGGTAACTGAGACCGAGGACAGGTCTGCACTGTGCTCGGGGCACAATGCAGATGTGTCATGGTAGGTCAGCTGCGTGGTGGCCAAGGCAGCGGTGATGGCCGGTCATCGTGGTGGTGTGCAAGTGAGTTGGGGGTGCTCGAAAATGGACAGGAAATGGGTGCCGTGGGACCAATGGCTTCAATTTATCTGCTTGGCAACCCTGACCATTATACCAGTCACAAATTCATTCCTGTTTACTGGAGAAACTATGTGAGAGAAGTCCAGAAAGCTTGGAATCCAGATGAAAATGATGACATTCAAGTTGACTCTGAAAAAGTTGTACTTCACAATCAAAAAGGAAAATTCATAGGACTATCTGCTGTGCATGACTATATTTACAGACCAGCTCATTATGAAGACATGAATTTATATGAATGGGTGCAGGGTGCAGAAAGAGTCAAGAGAAACATTCAAAAAGCTCATGATGAAATAAACAGTGATGATGAGTTAGATGTCTTGGAATTTGAGCCACCAACTGCAACTCACAAAAAAACTTTGAAATCTAATGTATCTACCAGTAACGACTTGAGCATAGAATTTGATGATCTTAACATCAAAGATGATGACAATTTTATAGAATGTGATTCAGAGGACAATGAGTCTGATAGCGCTGAGTCTTTCCAAGAAGATACCAAGCTTTTCCTAGAAGATCACCCATTATATGAAACACACTGTATAGAATTCAGTGAAAAGAAGAAGCCCAAACTTTGTTGGTGGTTCATTGCCCAGACACGATAGAGGAGACAGAGAATACTATTGCACCACAATGCTTACTCTGTTCAAATCATGGAGATCTGGTAATGAACTAAAAAGTGAACTGAAATCATGGGATGCAGCATTCACTGATCATGAATTTACTGTTAGACAATTAGAGATCATGGACAACTTTATTGCGACTTTCAGAAAAGCTGTCGCAGCTTGAAATGTGCACCAAATTCAGCAAAATCACCATTTTTTAAATAACTCATGGAATACTGTATGGATTGTTAAGGTGTAACAGGGAACAATCATCTATTTTACAAGGGCTAGGCAGCCCCAGGCTTAGATTTTGAATATTACATGTATTACAAAATATCCAACAATTCACCTGTTTTCAGTCCCCCTACTGTGGGAGACAAATAAGTCAGCAACAAGACCTCAGATTGGCATATATGTAGAGGCAAAATTTGTCTATGTTTCTGAGGCTAGGCAGCCCCATCTGTTATTCAAGAAATCATGAACATGTGAACAATCTTTACAAGACCTATTAGCTCATATAATTTGCAGTATTTAGGGTGTTCATAACATTATGTAAAATTACAAGTGTGTAACATTAATTATGGGGCTGCCTATCTCCATCATCCAAGCTTGCTCCTTCAGACACTGTGTTTCCTGTTCGTTAGCTACAGCTGCTGTATGACTTTCATATCATGCATGCTTAGTGGACTGTTCAACAATCTGCTGCTCAAGCCTCTTATCTGCTATGGCAGTATATGAACCCATCACCATCATTCAACTAGTCTCCTTGAATGTCTCATGGTGGAGGTGCTTTTGTGGTGACATTGAAGGCCCAGACACTGGGGTTAAAGGGGTGCTGGCATGGCTGGAAAATGATGTCCCTGATGAATGTCCTTGAGGAGAGCTATGGCCAAGTGATGGAGAAGGGGGGCCATAACCAAATGAAGGGGCAGGGGAGCCGCGACCAAATGAAGGGGCAGGGAGCCACAACAAAATGAAGGGGGAAAGGAGGCATGACCATGACCCCATGTGAGGGGTGGGGCAGGGGACAGCCACGTGGGGGTTAGTGTTGGGGAAGTTTGGTCTCAGACCGATCCAAACCCAGTTTAGATTGAACCAAAACCACTGGTTTCGGTTTGTGAAATTTTGGCTGAGACCAAATGGTGGAGAGGTCGTAAGGGACCTCTCGAGGGCTCACGCAGGACTTGAAGGGAAAGGTCGATCTGGATGGAATGGATGATCTTTCTACTACATCTGGAACTGCTACTGACTAAGGGACTGGTCACATGATCTGTCAGGCACAACCACTCCAACGGTTCGGTCTCCAATTTGGGGATTTGGCTGTGGGCTGAAATGGTTTCAAACTGAGTTGATTGAGGATCTTGTGGCAGAGGGTTTTGATGGGAAAGAAAGATTCTGTACCATCCGAAATGACTCTTTGCCAGTTTTGGGGGTGAGGGAGAGTGGAGAGCTCTGAAAAGGACCAATGAGGTCCTCCACTTCGGCCTGAGAGAAAGGGCCAAAGTGTCATTCTCGGGCATACTCCTTGGCAATGATGGCTGAGAATTCCGCTGCATGTAGGGCAATGGTGGGGCTGTTGGCCAGTGCAAAGGTGGTGAAGATGGGAGGGATGCCTGCATCAAAGCCAAATTGGATAAGGTGAGGCAGGGTGGGGTATTTGTGTAACAAGTTTGCCTCTGTGAGGAGGCAGAGCCAGGCGCTGGCGGTGTAGGGGGTTTTTGGATTAGATTTTCTGGCCACGACGGTAGCCCTGGGCTCCATGTGCTTTGCTGCTGCAACCGGAGCACTCGGGGCAGTCGGGGTGGGAGGGGTTGGGGCAGCCTTGGGGGAGTTGCCAGTCTGAGCAGAGGACCAGGTTGTTGGGATTGACAAGGCAGCCTTGGTCATTGCGATTGCAGTGGATATGGGAGTTGTCCCAAAGCTGAGTGGCCTTGCAGCGGAGATTGTCATGGCGGTAGTGTCTGAGGCAAAGGGTGCACACTGAGGGCGCGAGGTTAGGTGCACCCCCGTGAAAAACCTGATGGGAGGAGGAGGCTCTTCTAGGGGCGGGGGAGCGCTGGTGAGGCCTGCGGGGGGGAGGCGATCTGGAGCGGGAGTGACGGCCTCGCCCTGCAGTGGAGGGGTTGCCTTGGTGGCCTCTAGGGGGAGAGTGCGGGCATGATGTGACCTGGAGGGAGAAGGGTTAGCGGTGTGAAGCAAATCCTTGAAGCAGAGCGAAGCAGGGGAGGGCCAAAGGCTGGGCATGCAGAGGTGCAGTGCACAGGGCAGGGCAGGGCGCAGCGTGAAGTGAAGCGAAGCGGGGTGCTGGAGCACGAAGCGAAGCGGGTGTGCTGGGGCATGAAGCAGAAGAGGGGGGAAAGGGGACTGACCTCGTGAAGAGAAGCTAGGCAGTCCAAGTGAAAGTTTTCGCGAGTGATTTTTGCAAGGAGGTCGTTGTCGATGAGGCCAATATTGAAGCCAGCATCTTTCTGTTCCAAGGCTGCATGCCATTCCCAGCGGGCTTGGGCTTGGTATATTAAGAGGATGTGGTGGCCGTCTGGCTGGGCTCGCAGTTCATGGGCATATAGCTTGTACCAGAAGATGGAGAGCACATGTGTGGCAGCCTCGGGCCAGTGGAGTTGGCATTGGTGGCAGAGCATGAGGGTGCTGGCAATCTCCATTTGGTCCCAGGACAGGTCTTTGTCTCTCAGGGCTTTGCGGGATGCACAGATGGAGGCAACTGGCTTGAGGACCATGAGGTCAGCATCGGATCTGGTAATGCCGAAGGTGTCATCCACTGCTGAGCATTGGGTTATGGCAGCCTCATTGCAGCCTTCAGGGGTGAAATACCAGAGTTCAACATATTCGAACTTCTGGAGGCGTTCGATGGCATGAGGGGAGGGGTGTTGGGAGATGTTTGCACCAATTGACTTCGTTACATCAAACGTATGCATTTTGGGTTTTTTCTTTTCTGCCTCCCTGAGCTCCTCGGCAGTCTCCTTGTCTAGGATGGCCTGAGTGGCAGCCTCTGCCTCCTGGGCTGCTAAAGTGGCAATGTCATTTACCAGTTGGTCAGCTTGGAGCTGAGCATCCCAGGTGGCCTTCTTGGTGTTGTTTTGGGCTGTCCAGGAAGCGGCGAGGTTGAGAGCGGCCTGGTCAGCTGTGATGCCTGTAGCAAGGGCAATGGTGTTTCGAATGTCGAGAAAATCTTCTGAGTCGAAATCAGGGCAGATTTGAAGGTTTGGGTCAGAGTTGATGTGGGGCATTTGAGAACTATGAAGAAAATGAGCCGCAACGACAATGACAGTGAGGGCACAGGGCGCTGACTCTGTGTCACACCTGTCACTCGCTCAGAGACCATATCTTTTGTCACATTCCTACCTTGTTTAGACTTAAGCTTGCGAAAAATGCACATGCCTTCAAATATGCATCCTGGATATTGTCAGAAAACAGGAGAATCCGGTCATTGACATTATCTTTTAGCCATTCAATTATGTGATCCATGCAGTTAAATTTTTCATATGAGATTTTGGGTAAATTTGGGGCTGGTTCCGTTTGGCCAACTTAGGTAGATTGGGGACCAGCAATGCCACTACCAAAATTGTCCAGTGGTTGTACACCAAAATCAATCATGAAAATGCCACGGCTTATAACTATTCATACAGTGCAGCTTTTAGCTAGAATTGTAGAGAGAATTTGTAGATATAACCAATGTATACAAATTGTTTGGAACAGAATTGTTTTAAACCCTCCCAACCTTTTGCTATGAGGAATTTTGTAAGGGCTCCAGTTTTCATTAGAATTGCACTTTTCAGGTGAATCTGTCACCTAGAAAATTCCAGAATATCACATGTTAAGCTAAGCATGCTTTAAATCATGTCCATATTTTCTTTTGAATTTTTATTACTGTGCATTGCTTGCAATAAATCAAATTTACAATAATGTGTTTTTGTGTCACAGACTGTATATTTGGCACTTTCCCCTGATACACAAGACTAAGGACACTAACAAAAAATCTTTTCTGAACAATTTTTGCATCTTGTGTCTATCTACAAGTTCTTCTAACTGAAATGTGAGCCTGCTGAAAAGTGATGAGCTATTTTATCTTCAGGTCAGATGCTGGACACATTTGGCAGTGGCATTGCCGGTCCCCAGGTAGATGGAAGGGGGGGTACACTTTTTTCTTGCATGAACAAGGGGGCATGGCAGATTGATAGCAAGATATAATTTGAACTCCGACCTTGCAACTCCTTTTTTCCTATCCAACTAAGGGTTGCAGCAGGAAGTCACTAGGGAGTCACTAGGCGAGCTTTGAAAACTACTAATAATTAATTAGAATGGCACGGCACTGACCGAGCCTGTAAGCACCTCAAAAAAAAAATTGGCACAGCCATTACTTTCAGTAATTTGATCACAAAAATTCCATGTCTGTGACTTTTTGTTTACAGTCATTCGTAGTGAGCTTGACACTTGTGGGAAATTTTTTGATCAATTACAGCCGTTTTCTTAATTCTTGACACTTTTTGAATTTTTTAACTGTTTAAGAAAATGATGACTTAGAAAAATTTACCATGTGAAGTTATGTATCTTGTGAAATACTGAATGGATTTGAATGGTTATATAGGCAAAATTTATCTATTTCATAAGGGCTTTTCAGCTGTACCATCATATCCAAGAAATACTAAGTGTGTGCAGAGATATAGATGACATAAGATGGAATAGCTACTGAACCTTATGTGAAGTGTAACTTGACGAATACAGCACCAATTTAAGAGATTGTAAGGGATGAAAATTTCTATTTTTCAAGGAGAATACACTCCAATACCGGGATTTTTGATAAACACAGATTTTTACTTGATAATTGTAATATTCTAGTTTTATGGGAATATTGCTAATTTAAATTTCAATAACACAAAATATCAAAAATCCCGGTATTGGAGTGTATTCTCCTTGAAAAATGGAAATTTTCATCCCTTACAATCTCTTGAATTGGTGCTGTATTCGTCAAGTTACACTTCACATAAGGTTCAGTAGCTATTCCATCTTATGTCATCTATATCTCTGCACACACTTAGTATTTCTTGGATATGATGGTACAGCTGAAAAGCCCTTATGAAATAGATAAATTTTGCCTATATAACCATTCAAATCCATTCAGTATTTCACAAGATACATAACTTCACATGGTAAATTTTTCTAAGTCATCATTTTCTTAAACAGTCTAATCGACTCTGTATAAGGAGCACGTGAAGATTAGCCAGATAATCAGAGCTTGCTCTCTCCGGCTTGGAGCCAGGAGAGAAAACAAGTCCATCAAAAAATGACATTTGTGGAGTACAATCGGTAAAAAGTCTATAGGAGATGGGTTCTGATTGAGAAAGAAGATGGGAGGAGAACATAAATGTCAATAAGACAGAAAGAAATAATGAAAAGGGATTACTGGCAGGAGAGCGCCCAGTGTCCAAGTGTCCAAGCAAAGTCCAGGGAAAGGTAAGTCTGCAAGATAAAACCAAACTGTAGAATAGTGTGAGATTGAAAAAGTGTCAGATGGAGAAGGCGGGGCGCCCATGGATCAAGGCATGGAGAAGAATCGGGTTTTTACGAATGTAGATCTGGAAAGCGGAAGAAGACCATCTGCCAGCTGCTTGGATGATGTGCGGTGGTGCTCCTGTAATGGCAAGAGATGTGGCACCACCTGCACGCAATGACTGGCCCGCCAATGTGATCGGGAAGAGAGTCCGCAGGCATTTGATGAACCAGGAGCGGCAAGGGACAGACCCATCAGACTTGAGCCAGAGCTGAGGGTGAAAAGGGAAAAGGTCATCGTGAGAGGCCAAGTAAAGATGGAAGTGGTGGTAGGGATCATCAACTTCAGGGAGTTTTTGAATGTGGAGTGTGTTGCCTTCAAAGAAGGTGTCCGCTTTGTGGGAGGGTAGAAGATAACTGTAGCTTGTTGTCGTGGAAGAGACAGAGTGACATAGTGAAAGTTTGTGGTATGTAGAGAGGATTGATCAGGGTATGTGAGTTCGCCAAGCCGCAGGAGCGCGAAGAAACCAGTCAGGAGCTGCGCAATAAAAAGCTTGTCATCATGAGATGGAGAGTTACCAAAGGATGTGATGGCGTGGCAGAGGTCAGCGCGTGACAGCGGATCCTTGCGGTTTGTTGAAGAGCCAAAATGGCATTTGCAACCCGCAAGCGTTTTGGAGACCAGGCGACTGTTGCGGTGTTTACGAGCATCGGGGAAGTGGTCCTCTAGTTGATTTGCAATTCCTGATAGGTAGTTGTCCACTGAAGAAGGTTTGATGTGGGTGGACATGAAGATGACAAAAAAGCTAAGGGTTTCTGGTGTGGGGTCTATGGGGAAATGGTGGATTTTGCAGAAAGCGATGTAGGAATTGAGAGCAGAACTGTAAGTGGAACGAGTAGATTTGTCAATAGAAAGGCCTAAAGCTATTGAGCGTTCATGTAATAAACGCTTGAGGGTCCACAGCTCACGAAGGTGCTGCCGGGACCAGGGGGGTGGGGTGGTCATTGTGGTGGCGACCCCAGTGCAATTCGAGGGGGTTTTTCAAAGTTGGGTAGTGGGTGGATCCGAAGCCGGAGGTTAGGCTGGTGTGCAAGTGCTACGTCAACACGATCGCGAGACAGGGCATCTGCGATGGTGTTGGAAGAACCTTCAATGAGGCATACACGAAGGTCAATGGAGTGGGCAATCATGATATCAACTGCACTCTTGAGGATCTCGTTGTAAAGTGGTTTCGCTGAGAGGCTGTTGAACATGTCAAATGTGTTTGTGCTGTCAGTGTAAATTGCCAAGCGACCCGAGAAAGAAGCACTAGCAGCATGCTCAAGAGCCCAAAGTACCACGAGGGCTTCGAGGTAGAAAATGTTGCCAGGAGGGGCATACGAAGGGGGTCGGTGCTGGAAGGCTAGTCCAGTGGAGGGGTAGACGAAGGCCAGACCGGTGAGGCAGGCGTCGCCATAGATTGTAATGTCAGCATCCAGAGGCCCCCAAACAGAAGCATTGAGGATGTGCACCCCGACAGCAGATTCTACATGATGATGCAGCCACATTAAGTCAGCAATGACTGCTTTGTTGAGGAAAATGAGTGCATCCGAGTTTGACTTTCCAGCCATTTTGTCGTAGATGTTGGACAGTGAAGGTCGCAAGAGGGGGAAAACATTTAGAGACCAATTGACCCACCCAGCCATGCGTTGAAATTTGCGCAGTGAGTGTCGGCGGCCGCCTCGAGGTGCGTTGATAAACTCAATGATGGCGTTCAAAAGGTCGATGCGAGCTTCAGGTACCATGGTGAAAGTCATCACATTAGCATCACATTCAAAACCAATGATCATCAGTGTGTCACCAAACTCCTGCTTCTCCTTCTCATGGGGGAGGCCAATCTCATCCCAGAGTAGGAGGAGCTGAGTCTGCTTGTGCGGGTACCACGTGTCATAAGGGGCATAGTAAGCAAGGTGACTGGTGACCTCAAAGGAGAACGTGTCGTCGACATAGGTAAAGAGATCTGCGAGATGCTTGATGTATATAGTGATCCAAATGACGAGTGCCATGAAGGCGGCCCAGATGCGGTAGGCGCCCCTGTTCCCGAAATTATTGTTGCGATCTACAAACTGCTCGCCATCAATCGTTACGATTTGCTTGGCTTGGTAAAGGAAGTGTAGTGGCATCCGACGGTAAGCCTGAGAAATGTCAGACTTAAAGAGTGTTAGGGGAATAATACCATGATCTCGTCGGAAATTGAGTAAAGCCTGTCCAAGGTTGTGCAACGTGTCGAGGCGTGAGCCTACGATCGCCGAGCGAGAGATGAGTGAGTTGAGAGAATGAATACCTGCGCTGTGGTCGACGACGAGGCAGAGATTGACCGATCGCGGTTTTGGGATGGCATGGATAGGCATGCTGTACATACCTAGTAGAAGCTCTGTGCCGAAAGAAGGTGAGAAATGACCTAGTGCAACTTCCTTATCACGTTGAGAGCGAATGAAGGCACGTTCCTTCTCAGTTTTTGGCGGGCGTTGTGATGCATCAAGCGTGGTTGGATACGAGGGGTCCCAGACCGACCATGGCCAGAATCCTTGACGAAGCCCTGTAAGAACTGAGAGAACGAAAGAACGGTTTGGGTGAGAAGTGAGCAGCAGACCAAAGGTAGCGACGTGGATTGGAGTGACGATCTTGAACAAGTCGGGATGTTGGGAGATTGTAGAAACAAGGGCATCAGTGTATTCAGAGGAAGGGGGTTGAGGGAGTGGTTGATCAGACTTGGAAGTAAGTGCAGAAGGATAGGTGCCGGTGTCAAGGTTCGACCAGAGGAAATTATGAAAAAGGTGGGGACGGGACTCATGAGAGGTGACATCAAGGCTTTGTGGACTTGCAGAAAGGAGCGGTGTGGTCACTCTTTCGACAGGTTGAGCAGACATGCAGATATCGACATTGGGATGCGCTCGAGGGGCATATTCCGTCATTGTGACGTCGGCAAGGCTCCGCCTTCTTCTTTGTGTCAGATCGTCCACGATTGGTTGAAGTTCAGATGTCCCGTTGCTGCTGGGGTGAAGAATTAATGTATCCTGTGCCAAAATCGGAAAGGTAGGAGCGTTCCCAGTGGGCAAAGCAAGAGAAATTGCTGAGGAGGAGGTCGCGGCAGGAGGCAACTTCGGTGCGTATTTTCTTGTCGAGAAGGATGACGCGATCATGAACGGATGTGTCAGCGCTGTTGAAGAGTTCGAGGACGTAGTGCTGGTAGACTTTGAGCTCGCGATCGCGGTGTGGGAAAACCAAGAGGGTGGCCTCGGAGGCTTTTCCCCAGGCGATGACCCACTCTCCGAGTGTTTTGACATTTCTGATGGGGTCGGATGTGCCAAAGCGAAGCTCGATGCCATCGGCGATTCTTTGAGTCGTCCGTGTGTCATGAGAGACTGAGTGGTGACTGGTGATAACCTTGTCGAGGTTGACGGCTTGGCCTTTGATGAGAGCGGCCCATTCCGACTCAGGGAAGGAGACATGGCTGGTAGAGTTAAGTAATGAACTGAGGACATACTTTGGGTCTTTGGCGAACTCGAGTAAGAGTGCGCGCGTTTTGGCAAGTTCTGGGCTGAGAACGGCATCTGCGATGACGTTTGACACGACCCAAGGAAGGGTGGCGTCGTCAACCTTGCGACGTTTCCGCACGGTGTCGAGTTCGGGAGAGGATTCGCGGGAGTCATCCGGTCGAGCAGGGACAGTCGTGCCTGCGGGTTCTGGAGGGTCCGATGTTGGTATGGCCTGCGAAGGATCGGGTATGAGTGGCGCGATCTGAAAGGGAAATTGTCCAGAGTTCTCGAGAATCTCAAGATAGGAAGCAAGCGCGGCGCTTCCAGGACTGCCGAAGTCTCTGGAACCTGGGATTGCATCCGCGAGAGCAAGGAAGGCCCTGGATTTCGTTTGAGAGCCCTTTCAAAAACAGTCGAGGATCGTTTCACATTCTCTTGTGACATCCGAGCGAGCAACGGATCTGAAAGCTCCTGAGTTTCTGGCTGCATTCGATGGAGGAGGGATGGCCTGTCCTTCGCGAATCCGATTAGCAACTGTTTGAGACTCTGAGCTCGATGCTTGCGTGTACGTGTCAGCTGAGAGCCCCCTTCCGGAAGACCCTGGATCGCTATCATTGAATGTCATAAAGATGTTGATGGATTTATTCAAATGATGAACTCGAGAGAAAATAAAAAATATATTTAACTCTGGGTGAGGCAACGTTATGAATAAACTTCATAAGAAGAGAAGAGGATATGCTAACCTGGGTGAGGCAATGTCGTGGTGATGAGGAGGCTGTCCTGAGACAACTCCTATTATAAAGCCTCACCCAAGATAGGAGGTGCAGATACGCCTGCAGTGAGGGATACGGCCAGACAAACCGGAGAAGGCACGCGGAGGAAATGGCTCTCGTCTATTAGACTTGAGTAAAATTATTTTTTAAACTCAATAAAAAATTCAAAAAGTGTCAAGAATTAAGAAAACGGCTGTAATTGATCAAAAAATTTCCCACAAGTGTCAAGCTCACTACAAACGACTGTAATAATCCGGGATATTACAGTATCCGAATCCTTAGATTCCTTACAGCTTCGCCAATGAATGTCTTGGTGTTCGCTGGTCCAGAAGTACAAGAGACGTCGTTAAAATATACGCTCTCGACTCTCCGATCCCTTCTTTTTCCCAATTATTCAGTCCAGGCAATTTCTCAGCAATCACTTGCGTCACATCCTTGGACGTCCACTTGTGCACTGCTCGTGTTTCCTGAATGTCAGCAAGTCCCCCGTACTCCTGCAGTACCGCGGATTCAAGCGTATTTGGAGAATGGCGGTGCCCTTCTCGGGTTGGCTGTTGGTGCGCGCTGTTTGGGTGTTGCTAGTGCGGAAGAACTAGTATCACACTTCTTCAACGAGGGAGCCAACAACTGTATCTCTCCAATCTTTCATCCTGCAGACGAACTTTCCCCGAGATATGTCACTATTCGAGTGGTCTGCGGAAAAACGAGAACCGTCAACGGCATGTTCCAGAATGGTGCGCGGCAGTCTATTGGTGTGGGACGTGATACACCCAATCTTAAGGTCTGGGCGAAGTATGTCGATGGTGAACAGGAGTGTGAATCCGCAGCTGTGTGCTGTCGAGTTGGCAGTGGGAAAGTAATTCTGTGGGGTCCAAATTTAGAGTACCCTATCACCATGGACCGCCAGTTCTCAGCCCACCAAGCGAACTCGATGTCTCAACAAGAAATAATTCATGCCGAGGAGGAGAGACAAAAGGCTATGCTGGATACCCTCCAGGAACTTGGCTTGGATATACCTTCTGAAGACGTTAAAATCACTACACCTCTCCCTCAATTTCTTACTAGCCATCCCTTGAAGCCTACCGTTGTATCACATATAATGGAAACCCTTGCCGCACCTTCCTCTGCTTCACAGCCGAGTGTTTTCCAGGACACTAATGACACCTTCAGTTTCCATACATTCACAGAATGCACTCGTATCTTGGACGAAACTCGCAGCCGCTCTGTACCTCTACCTGAATCCACCCCGCAACCTAAACATATTATCATTTGTGCCAATGGGGAGCTGCCCACTCATGAACAGACCCCATTGTTTGATTTGGTGTTGTATTATCGAACACTCTCCGCTGAACGAGCAAAGGAAGGGCTCATCGAAACTAATGACCAGTGGGGGATGGGCGACGCCGTTCTCTACGGCGAGGCCGTCACAAGTACCCAAACTATGCTCGATAAGTGAGCGCACTCTCGCCTGCGGTCCATGCTTGCTGACGTCGCTTTCAGAAACCTGCGATTTCTCTCACTCGTCCCTACACCTCTTCTTTCCCTTGCTTCCCATCAATTCGAAGGTCGCGGGCGCGGATCCAACGTGTGGCTCTCGCCTCCCGGCGGTCTCCAGTTTTCACTACTTCTCCGTCTCTCCCTGTCCAGTTTCCCTGCTTCAAAACTGGTTTTCATTCAGTATCTATTTGGCCTCGCTGTGACTGAAGCTTGCAGAGAAGAATCCGTCCTGGGGATCTGGGGTGACACTGTACGGCTCAAGTGGCCGAATGATCTGTACGCCGGTTTTGGTGACGGTGCCGGTGAAAGGCGGAAGATCGGTGGTATATTAGTAACTACCAGTTTCAGTGGAGGAAAGATTGACTTGGTGATCGGTACGTCCATCTCTCAGCTTTCAAGTTGTTTTAAGGCCACCTCTCATGTGAACAAGGTTGTGGGTTGAATCTGATGAACTCTCCGCCACTACCATCCTTGTCACAATTACTCCCGCCGGACGTTCGTCCCCCAGGCATGGAGAACACCACTGCCGTGATAATGGCAAAGTTCGAAAAAATGTGGTGTACTTTCATTGCTCACGGCGGATCCTTTGATCCCTTTATGGGACTCTACCTCGAGAGATGGCTTCACTCGTGAGCAGACTCAACTCCATTTTTGGGTAGTTCAGCAACTATAAATGCAGCGATCAGTTGGTGATACTTACAACGACGGCCCCTTCCATGATGGTGCGTATCACGGGGATAACTGAGGATCATGGGCTGTTGAGGACGGTCCCGGAGAGAACGGGATGGTCGACCGGAGATGATTTCATTGACCTCCAGCCGGACGGGAACAGTTTTGATCTAATGGCTGGTATGATCAAGATAAAAAAGTCGGTGTGAACCCATGCATGTATGTACCAGATCATTGCATTCGAAAAGTTGCGGCAACTCCATACAGTCATTCACACCAGGATGAGACACACCCGGATGAGACAAACGTCTCGGAAAAACCTATCCTGCATCTAATGCCTTCGGAATTCTTGTAGAGTTTACAGTCTTTGAGAGTCCGTTACGGTGAAGCTTGGATTGCAAGGTGGAAGAGAGGTAGGAAAGGTGCAAGGCAGAGTCACTACTTGTAAGAAAGGGTGAGTGAAGAGAGGGTTGGGTGAAAGCCAGAGGGCTTCCCAGCCCTGAGAAGGATGGTTCTGTCTGTGAAAAGGAACCAATGTGAGCAGCGAATGCCAGTGCCTTGGTAGGAGGACGATGACGCATCGAGCAAGCATTGGTTCCCATTTTTTAGGAGATGGCCAAGAAAAGGGACTCACAAAACATTTTAGCGGGATGGAGGTATAGTGAGACAGATGGTGCTATCATGCAGGTGGTGACCTGGAGCGAGAGTGGCGGTTCCAATCCTGGGCAGCACTGTTTTGGCTGCCTCTGGGGAGTGGGGAACGGGGCCATGATCTCATCTGGGAGGGAAGGGGGGGTCAGCAAGGTGTGAAGTGAAGCGGAGCGCGAAGCAGGGAAGCGGTGCATGGGTAGGGTGCGGTGCAGGTGCGGTATGGCGCAGGGAGAGGTGCGGTGCGGTGCAGGTGCGAAGCAGTGCGGTGCGAGGTGCAGAAAGAAAGGGGGGGACTGACCTCATGAAGGGATGCTTGGTGGTCCAAGTAAAAGGCTTCGCGAGTGATCTTGGTGAGGAGATCTTCGTTGATGAGGCTGATGTTGAAGCCGGCATCCTTCCGCTCAAGGGCGGCGTGCCATTCCCGGTGGGCCCGGGCCTGGTACAAGAGGAGGATGCGTTGTCCGTCGGGTTGGGAACGGAGTTCGTGGGCGTAGAGTTTGTACCAGAAGATCGAGAGGGCGTCTGTGGCGATTTCGGGCCAATGTAGTTGGCATTGGTTGCGGAGCATGAGGATGCTGCCGATTTCCATCTGGTCCCAGGTGAGATCTTCATCTTTTATGGCCTTGCGAGAGGCACGGACGGTGGCAACTGGTTTGAGGACCATGAGGTCGGAGTCGGTTTTGGTGATACCAAACGTCTCATCCGCGGCGGAGCGTTGGGTCGTGGCGGCATTGTTGCAGCCCTCTGGAGTGAAATACCAGAGCTCGACGTATTCAAATTTGCGGAGCCTTTCGAGGGCGTAGGCTGAGGGGCATTGGGAGATGTTGGTGCCAATTGATTTTGTTAGGTCGAAGGTGTGCATCTTTGGTTTCTTCTTTCCTGCCTCCTTAAGCTTGTCTGTGGCTTCTTTGTCTCGTAGGGCCTGCGCAGCTGCCTCTGCATCTGCAGCTGCCTCTGCATCTGCAGCTGCCTGGGCGGCTATGTCCTCGAGGAGCTGGTTGGCGTCAACTTGGGCCACTGTAGAGGGTCCTCGACCCTCTGAGGCCGTAACATCGATATCTAGCGAATCCGCTCGAACCCGACGTCTCTAGCAATCTACGTTCGAACCCGACGCAACCCGACGCAACCCGATGCATACCGACTAGCACGGCCGCTCACGTACCTGGTCGGTCTATCTCATAAACTCACAGAACTTCAAATAGCAAAGATAGATCTCATCGGACTGGGATCCCGATATCGGACTTGCCCTATTCACGCCTAGCGTCTCCCTTATGGGGATATAGTAAAGTATATTGCATCTTTTACGGTTTTTTATATCTTCCACCCATTTTCCCTGTCATCGTCGCCTCGCAACGCTCTTCCTACTTCCCCATTTTTATTCTCCTTTGTCTCCTCTCATCGGCCGAGGACTCTCGTCCGAATCTAGGTACACAAATTTGTAGTATAAAAACGGTGCCCAAGCGCCGTCTCAGAATAAGAAACCAGTTCCCCCATTTCCTCTCTCTGAGAATTAAGTCTCTCAGTAAATTCCATCGCACACATTGCTCGTCGGATTCCTCGACGCCCTCCCCGTCGTTCTACCGCCTTTATCTCTACGTTTCTCATCACCCAACACCCGACCCGCCGTACCCGACATCGTCGGCTTCGTCGGCTTCGATCGGTCTCGATAGATTTCAGTAGTTTACTCGGCGGCTTCTTACTTTTTATATCCTATTATCTTACTGAAGCTTGTTAGACTATTCCTAGTCACTTCTACGCTGACCCCTCAGGCTTAGGATCATTATTCCGCAGCCACCCCGACCTCGCCTTTACATCTGGAGCCCACCGCGAGGGATAGTCTAGCACCACCATAGCTTCCTCTTCCCGTATCCCTCCCTCTGACCGTCGTCTTCGAGAACTTCCTCGAAGAACTCTTCAACAAGAACTCTCTTTAGCCGCCTTCGACCCGACAATCGACGACGACTTCTTCCAGCTAGTACCCGACCACCTCGCTCGACATAACAATCTCCCACTCGTCTCAGGGTCAAACACCCCCCTATATCTTTCATCCGACAGTCTCGAATCGGTCGATATACCGATAATTACCATTACACCCGACTCATCCGATCTCAGTTCGACACCCGCATCGCCTACGTCCCTGACTTCGACCTCGCTAGAACCCCCGTCCACGTCTTCGCTCTCGACATCGAAAACTCCGTCATCGTCATCGTCTCCGTCTTCGCTCTCGACATCGAAAACTCCGTCATCGTCATCGTCTCCGTCTTCGCTCTCGACATTGAAAACTCCGTCATCGTCATCGTCCCCGTCTTCGTCTTTGTCCACGCCGTCATCGCCCACGTTACCCGACCCGCTCATCGTACACCCGACAACCGCTTCATCGACATCTCAGCTCCTTCCACCTACAATGACTTCGACCTCTGGATCCTCGACCGCTCCCCACGTTACCGCTCCCCATGTTACTCCACGACAAATGCCCGCTCGCGGTCACTCCACGGCCCCGACCTTCGACGGGAACCCGCTCAATTTAAACCGCTTCTTCGAAGAAGTCGAGATACTTGCTGCCGATGCCGCTCTCGACGACGCAGGACGCATCAAGCATAGTCTGCGCTACGCGTCGCTTAGCGACTACGAGCTTTGGGCAAGTTTACCTAGCGCGACCGGCGTCGATTATGCCGCATTCAAGAAGAGCGTACTCGTGCTATACCCGGGTACGGAAGACGATCACCGGTACACTATGGCGGATCTCGACCGTCTTACGCACACCCAAACCGCTTACGGTATCCGTACCCGCACTGAACCTGGCGAATATTACCGCGAGTTCATCCGGATCTCAGGGTTTCTTCTAGACAAGGGTCGGATCTCTCCCCGAGAACGCAACATCGCGTACGAGAACGGCTTCCATGTCGAGCTTAAAAAGGACATCAAAACCCGTCTGCAGTACCAAAAGCCGAACCATTTCCATAGCGACCCTTACGACTTCCAGGACTTCCACAATTGCGCCCACTTCTTGCTGGCCGGAACCGCGGCTGAACCGTCCACCGTCTCTCGTCTCTCGTCAACGTCGCCTGCTGCCATCCGGTACTCGACTCCAATGGAACCCGCCACCCGCTACCCGCCACCCGCTCGCTATGACCCGGTCATTCCTAAAGCGGAACCGGTCGAACCTAACGTATCCGACCTATTTCGTCTCGTTTCGCAACAACTCGCCGTCCTCACGCAAGCCCTCACCGAACGCAACAACCCCCCAAAGCCGTGTGCAAATAGGGCTGAGCCGACCACCGCGGGACAGGGTTTCACCAACTTCAACTGCCTCTTTTGCGACGATCCGTTCCATCGTATACGCGATTGTCCCATCTGTGAGCAGTACACTCGAGACGGAATATGCCGCAAGAACGAGCACGGCCGCATCGTGTTGCCTAACGGAATGTATCTTCCAAAGGCTATCGTCGGCAAAAATATGAGGGAACGCTTCGACGCGTGGCACGCACAGAACCCCGGCAACCGCGCTCCCCCTGCCCGCAACCCCACAGAACCGTTCCAACGCGACCCGCCGCCTCATGTCAAAACTAACTTCGTCTCCGCCGTCGAAGTACCCACCTACGAACCAGAGGTCACCACCGAGTACGCCGACATCTTTCAGTCCACGACGTCCGACATCGACGACGACAACGAACAGATTAAGGTTCTGGAAGCCGAAGTGCAGCGGCTTCGTAAACGGGTTAGATTCGACGGTGTAGAGATCCCATCAAAGGCGAAAGGCAAGTCTAGAGAAACGTTTCCCAATCTGCCCACCACTTCCACGTCTGTCCCCGCCGCGAAACCCGCCGAGAAAACAGCCAGACCTATCAACGAGCAGCCGATCACCATAGTCCCCCCTTCGAACACGTGGCCGACCGAGCCGACCGCCCTTGTACCGCGCACTCCCCAGAACCTTCCCGCATCGCACCCCCAATACCGCTACCAAGCCCCCATCGAAGATCCCGGTATCGCCAAATCCGTCATCGACCACGCGCTCGATTCTCAAGTCTGCATTTCGCAGCGAGAACTTTTAGCCATGTCGTCCGACGCCCGCCGTCACATGAAGGACCTCACTACGTCGAAAAAGGTCACCGCCGAGAGTAACAACGTCGAGGTTTTCCATTTTCACGCACCCGAAATCCCCACTCGCGCCTGTCAACACTGTCAGGAAAACGTCCCGCTCGTCGTCGGCCGCGACTCAGTCCCTCTCCGTGCGGTCTACCCGCTCATCAACGGCAAATTCGTATTCGAGTGCGTCCTCGACAACGGTTCCATGATCATCGGCATGCGGCGCGATATTTGGGAGAAACTCGGTTACGGCCTCCAAAATATGAAGATGCGGATGCAGTCGGCAAATAAAAGCGACAACGACACCCTCGGCCGGATCGCCAACCTAAAATTCACTTTTGGCGACGTCGATCTTTTCCTCCAAGTCCAAGTCGTCGACGACGCCCCCTACGAGATCCTCATCGGCCGCCCGTTCTTCACGCTTTCCGAAGCCCTTACAAAGGATTATAAAAACGGAGAACAACAAGTCACGATCACGGACCCAAACACCGGCGCCGTCGTCACCTTGCCCACCATCGAGCACAACCAAAAGAACCGACGAGAGCGGTCCGACACCGGAAAGCCGGATTTTTAGAAGTCGAGGACCCGGAGATACCTCTCGGAAAGGACGCACCGGGAGATGAGAAGCCGCCACTCGAAAGCGACCACACCTATACCACGAACTATGCTTCCCTTTTGCCGTTTCCCCTAGAAGAGGACTTATGTTTTTCTATTGATTTAGATTTCTCTTCGTCTCAGCCTCAGACTGCTGCCCAGTACATTTCATTGTTGACCGATGTACAAAATCAGCTACGTACTACCGATACCCTTCCTTTGTCTTGTTCCGTCTCCGCTCCTGCGTCACATATTTCTTCTTCGAATATTTGTAACAAAGCCTCTACTGAACACGCTACTTATATCTCGTATACCACCCCCCCTACCAGGGACCTAAAAGGAGTCGTTACCAAGAAAAAGTATAAGAAGGTAGCCGATCGTATCCGCCCAATTTCTACCACTCTCCCCGACGAATACCGTATCATACGCGAGATCACCGGCGACCCGCTAGCCGATTTACCCACGCTCCCGACTCACCCGCCCGATTTTACACCCGGCACCCGCTATACCCAGGAACGACACGACGCGATGCCGATGAACCCGGATGGATTCCTTTGGCCTGAGGAAGAAAAACTCGGCCACCATATCATCAAAACGCAAGAAGCCGCCTTCGCCTGGAACGAATCCGAGAAAGGCCAGTTCAATACGGACTACTTCCCGCCGATCCACATTCCCACCGTACCGCACGACCCGTGGGTCCATCGCAATATCCCAATCCCACCCGGCATCCTTAACGAAGTCATCGGCATCATCAAAGACAAAATTAACGCCGGTACCTATGAACCCTCGAATTCGTCATATCGCTCCCGCTGGTTTTGCGTTTTGAAAAAGGACGGGAAGTCTCTTCGAATCATCCACGATCTACAGCCGCTTAACGCCGTCACTATCCGCAATCCCGCCGTACCGCCCATGACCGAGCACTTGGCCGAGGCCTTTGGCGGCCACTCTTGCTACGCTTCCTTCGACCTCTTCGTCTCTTTCGACCAACGCCTCGTCCACCCCTCGTCTCGTGACTATATGACCTTTCAGTCTCCACTCGGAACGCTTCGACTTACGCGGATTGCTATGGGATACACAAATTCCCCGCAGATCCTACACGGTGACTCCACGTACATTCTCCGTGACGAAATCCCTCATCTTGCCGTTCCGTATATGGACGATATTCCCGTCAAAGGGCCTCCAACCCGCTACGAGCAACCCGACGGTACCTACGAGACTATACCCGAGAACCCGGCAATCCGACGTTTCATTTGGGAACACTTCCAAGGTGTCAACCGCGTCATCCAGCGTTTCCGCTATGTCGGCGGTACCTTCAACGGCAAAAAACTCGAGTTGTGTCGACCCTCAGTCATCGTTGTTGGCCACCGATGCACATACGAAGGAAGAGTAGCCGACGACTCCAAAGTACAGAAGATTCGCGATTGGCCACTGCCGACCAACCTCACCGAAGTTCGCGCCTTTCTCGGTATCTGCGGCGTCTTGCGTATTTTTATCAAGGACTTCTCGCTCCACTCCCGACCCCTCGTCCGTCTTACCCGCAAAGGTATACCCTTCGAATTTGGTGAAGAAGAAGAGACCGCCGTCGACTACCTCAAAAACGCCGTCATTACGTCGCCAGCGCTGCGCGCTATCGACTACACGCGTGAATGGGAAGTGATTCTCGCCGTCGATTCCTCCGTTCTTGGAGTCGGCTTCGTTCTTATGCAAATCCGCGCCGACGGAAAGTGCTATCCGAATCGCTTTGGTTCAATATCGTGGAACGAACGCGAAGCCCGATACTCTCAGTCCAAGCTCGAGCTTTACGGTCTCTTCAGGGCCCTCCGCGCCTATCGGATTTTCATTATCGGCGTCCGCAACCTCACCGTTGAAGTCGACGCGAAGTACATAAAAGGGATGCTCAACAACCTCGACATTCAGCCCAATGCAACGATCAACCGATGGATAGCCGGCGTGCTCTTATTTGACTTTAGACTCGTTCACGTACCCGCTTCCGCACACGGTGCACCCGACGGACTCTCCCGACGTCCCCGCGCTGCAGAAGACCCTGAGGAGATCAACGACTCCGACGATTGGCTCGACCACTCCTACGGTTTCTTTATGGAAGTCGTCAACTACCGACCCGTCCCCATACCGTCTAAGCCGATTGCCGTATGCGGCCGCTGCCGTGCCACAGCCGACCGACTCCAAGAATTACCGGCCGTCCTCGTCTACACAAATCAGGAAGCCGTTTCTGACATACCGCGATCCGATAAAGCCCGCGCGGCCGACGTTCGTCTTGCCCTCGTCGAGACTTGGTTACGAGATCTAACCCGACCCGCGAACTTCACGGACGAAGAATACCGTCTGTTCTTACGATACGCCCTTGAATTCTTCATCACCGATAACAAGCTTTGGCGTAAAGACCGTCACGGAAAACACAAACTCGTCATACCGCCCGACCGCCGGCTTCAGTTACTCAAAGACGCTCACGACTCTCTCGGCCACAAAGGTATATTCTCCGTCCGCGCTCGGCTACTCGATCGTTTCTGGTGGCCGCACCTCGACCACGACGTTAAGTGGTACGTCCAGTCTTGCCATCAGTGCCAAGTACGGCAAATGCGTTATCATCACATTCCGCCCACCGTCGCTACACCGGCCTCACTATTTCGTAAAGCGTATGTCGACACAATGTTTATGCCACGATCCGGCGGCTATCGATACATCGTCCAAGCCCGTTGCTCCCTGTCCGCCTACCCTGAGTTCCGCATGTTACGCCGCGAGACCGGCTCCACCATCGGCACGTTCTTGTTCGAAGACATCTTATGCCGTTGGGGCGCTCTCGAAGAAATCGTCACCGACAACGGCAAGCCGTTCGTAGAAGCGCTCGACTATCTCGCCTCCCGCTACGGTATCCGCCACATCCGCATTTCGCCCTATAACTCACAAGCGAACGGACCCGTTGAGCGTCGCCACCTAGATGTCCGGGAGGCCATTATGAAAAGTTGTGACGGAGATGAAAAGAAATGGCACACCGTAACCCACTCCGTATTTTGGGCCGAACGGGTCACGACACACAAAAGCCTCGGATACTCGTCCTACTACATCGCACATGGAGTAGAACCGCTTTTTCCATTCGATTTTGCCGAAGCTACGTACATGGTTCCGACGCAAGATACGATGTCTACGACCAACCTCATAGTCATCCGCGCCCGACAACTTCGTAAACGAGAAGCCGACCTCGATCGGGTCAAAGAAAAGCTTACCAAATCTCGGCTTGCGTCCGCCCGGCAATTTGAACAGAAATACGCCAACACGATCAAAGTTTACGACTTCGAACCCGGTAACCTCGTTCTCGTCCAAAATTCACGTATCGAAATGTCTCTCGATCGTAAAGCAAAACCGCGGTACTTTGGACCCATGGTTGTCGTCAGGAAAACAGAAGGCGGATCCTACATACTTGCCGAACTCGACGGTGCGGTTTCTAAATCTCGATTTGCCGCTTTCCGAGTCGTACCCTACCACGCCCGCTCAAAAATATCGATACCGTTGGATGACTTCTTACAATACCCCGATGCCGACGATACCGATTCAAACGATCTTGATGATCCGACGTACCCGCCCTCTATAGACTCCTCACCCGACGACGATTAAGCATTTCATTCTGTCCACGTTATACCCCCATTTTATTTAGTTCCTCTTAGTTTTCTAACGATATGACGAATGATGCGAATAGTCCTATGTCTTCGGGAGCCGATCAGCTTTCCTTAGCTGGGTGAACAAGCTGACACGTCTTTTATGTACACGATATATTTTTTTATATACAATGGGCTCGTTATTTTTATATATATATTTTACAGGCGGCCGGTCTCGTAATCCCGCTTCAACATCGCCAACCTTGAGGTCAACCGTTCGAGATCGACGCGAAGCCGCTGGAACTCTTGACCGAAGTGGACGAGGTGACGGTTGACGTTGGTGCCCAGGGCTCCCAGCTCCTCCGTAAGGACCGCTAGCCGCGCCGACACTTGCTCGTAATTCTCCATCGTCAAAACGAACGGGTTCGCTGCCGAGGCCGTCCTAAGCCTTTTCGTCGGCCGCTCTTCCTCCGACTCCTCCTCGTCTTCGTCATCGTCCTCGACCGACTCCACCTCCTCGACCCGCGGTTTGCTCGTTGAGGCCCGGGCAGGCCTACTGCGGATGGGCTTTGTCGTGAACGACAGCGGCTTCCTCGTGCCGACCGCGACCTCTTTGCCCTTTCCGGTATCCACCTTGCGCCGACCCCCGCCCGTCCGGTGTGTAGCGTTAGTACATCTCTTCTTCAGCCTCCGGCATCGTTCGCACACGTAGCCCGTGACGCCTCGACACGCCTCTTGCGCCTTGACGCAGTTGGTGCAGGGTTGTAGGGGAAACGGCCCGGTGAACTGTTACCAGGATCAGTGACTAAAGAACATATGAACCGACATAAGAACTCACCGTCGTACCAGCCAAGTCTCCGGTCTCTACGCCCGGCGTATCTACGTCTTCTACATCGGCCGGTGTCTCTGGTGCCGGGTCGACGGGGCCTTCCTCTGGCTCAACTGCGGCTTCGCCCTCCGGAATCGACTCAGTCCTTGGTTCACCCGCGACCGATGCGTTTGCTTCAGCTCGCCGTTCTTCGCTGAGCCGCCGCCGATACGCGGCTCCATCCCTTTCAACCCGGTCCGCTTCTTGATGCCAGTGCTGCTCGTGTTGTTCTATTCTAAGCCGCTCCCGCCTTTCCTCTGCCGCCTTTCGCCTTTTCTCTGCCTCCGCTCGTGCATTTGCCTCTGCCATCCGTCTGGCCTCCTCTTCCCGCGTAGCCGCTTCTTCATCCGCCCGCCGTCTGGCTTCTTCCTGTTCCTGCCTCTCCCGGTCCGCCGCTTCTTTCAGCCACTCTTCGACATCGTTGGCGTACGATTGGCGGTCGGCCCATAACAGTGGCGTTACTGGTCTCGTACCACCAGCTCGGAGTTCCGCGACGATTCCATTGTAAGCACGCTGGCGGGACGGCATGAGCTATCTTAGGACACGCGTAGTCAATAAGGAAACTCACCAGCGCCTTCTTGCGGCCGCTTAACCATTGTTGGGCCATCCCCTCGTTGCCGTCCACCATCGTTACGAGGTCGTCACTATGAAACACGGTGACCGCGTTGACGGCCTCTTCGTAGTCCGCTCGGACATCGGATTCGATGCTTTCGACGAAAGCGAGGAAGTTGTCGTAGACTTGGGACATTGTGAACGTGTGATGGTGTAGAGGAAAGGTCGGATCAACAACGAGAAATTTTCATTTTTTTACTTTGCCGTTGTTTGGCCGCTCACGTGATTGGCCACATTCGCGACCCGCATTCGGAGACCCCATATTCTCGACCACGGATGGTCTCTATTAGAAGACCCAAGGAGATGTAGAGGGTCCTCGACCCTCTGAGGCCATAACATCGATATCTAGCGAATCCGCTCGAACCCGACGTCTCTAGCAATCTACGTTCGAACCCGACGCAACCCGACGCAACCCGATGCATACCGACTAGCACGGCCGCTCACGTACCTGGTCGGTCTATCTCATAAACTCACAGAACTTCAAATAGCAAAGATAGATCTCATCGGACTGGGATCCCGATATCGGACTTGCCCTATTCACGCCTAGCGTCTCCCTTATGGGGATATAGTAAAGTATATTGCATCTTTTACGGTTTTTTATATCTTCCACCCATTTTCCCTGTCATCGTCGCCTCGCAACGCTCTTCCTACTTCCCCATTTTTATTCTCCTTTGTCTCCTCTCATCGGCCGAGGACTCTCGTCCGAATCTAGGTACACAAATTTGTAGTATAAAAACGGTGCCCAAGCGCCGTCTCAGAATAAGAAACCAGTTCCCCCATTTCCTCTCTCTGAGAATTAAGTCTCTCAGTAAATTCCATCGCACACATTGCTCGTCGGATTCCTCGACGCCCTCCCCGTCGTTCTACCGCCTTTATCTCTACGTTTCTCATCACCCAACACCCGACCCGCCGTACCCGACATCGTCGGCTTCGTCGGCTTCGATCGGTCTCGATAGATTTCAGTAGTTTACTCGGCGGCTTCTTACTTTTTATATCCTATTATCTTACTGAAGCTTGTTAGACTATTCCTAGTCACTTCTACGCTGACCCCTCAGGCTTAGGATCATTATTCCGCAGCCACCCCGACCTCGCCTTTACACCACCCAAGCTGCCTTTTGTGTGTTGTTCTGTGCTGACCAGGAGGCCACGAGGCTGAGGGCAGCTTGTTCGGGGGTGATACGCGTGGCTGTGGCAATGGTATCATGGATGTTGAGGAAATCATCCGAACCAAAGTCAGGGCATATCTGGAGATTGGGGTTAGATTCAATCCGCGGCATTTTTAGGGGAATTTGGAAGAGGAGAAGGCTTAATGGTGGCTTTTTAAGGGGAAAAGGGCAAGTAGCGAGAGAATTGTATTCTAGAGTGGGAGAGACTGAAGAAAACGAGCCGCAATGACGATGACAGCAGGACACAGAGTGTTGACTCCATGTCACACCTGTCACTCGCTCAAAGACTATTTCTTATGTCACACTCGTACCTCGCTTTGTCTTAAGATTGCAACCGTTTTTGAAATTCTTGAGACTTTTTGAATTTTTTGGATAGTTTAGAAAAATGTTGACTTCGAAAATGTTTGAGTGCTGTATTTTATATCTCATGAAATACTGTGGATTGACATGGTTATAGAGGGAAAGTTGTACTATGTCTTAAGGGCTATCTACTCCTGTAATTGCATTTCAAAAATATTTAGTGTGTGGTGAGTTGTGGATGAAACAAAAGGCAAACCAGTACTTTGTGACACCTCAAATGATATTGTCAAGTAATGCCATCAAATGAACTCCTATGAAGAAGATTGTAAAGAGAAAGTTGTTCATTTTGTCAAGGGCTTGAAGTACATATACAGTGTTTTCCTTTATTTTTTGTTCTTTGAGCCAATATTACATCATTACTATGCTTGTCTGCATTGAGATCATGACTACAAAAGTAATAAATATTGGCACAAAGAACAAAGAATAAAGAAAAACACGGTATATGTACTTCGAGCCCTTGACAAAATGAACAACTTTCTTTCTACAATCTTCTTCATAGGAGTTCATTTGATGGCATTACTTGACAATATCATTTGAGGTGTCACAAAGTACTGGTTTGCCTTTTGTTTCATCCACAACTCACCACACACTAAATATTTTCTAAATGCAATTACAGGAGTAGATAGCCCTTAAGACATAGTACAACTTTCCCTCCATAACCATGTCAATCCATGCAGTATTTCATGAGATATAAAATACAGCACTCAAGATTTTTCTAAGTCAAGATTTTTCTAAACTATCAATGATAGTGGGGACAGGCAATGCCCACTCGGAGTTTGAAAATCTGTCTGCTTGTGGCGCATGCCAAATGTCAATAGGGAGATGGTCACCCTTTCTATGGCTTTCTACAGCACAAATGAGCATATGTTTTAGTGAGGAAATTTAAAGCTTATGCACACCTCAGCAAAGTCTTTGGGACAGAATTTCTTAAAAGCTTCTCTGCCAGTCTGTATGCACAACTGAACACTCATTTTGAAAGACCCAGGCCACTGGTAAAAATTCTGTCCCAAACATATTGTTCAGAAGGTAGGTTATATGGATTACAGCACTTTAAATCATGGCAGATGGGCTTGTGGAAGCCCAGCAAAATCATTTGCAATTGCCTTCAGGACTCACCCCTGTCAGCAACGTGACATTAACAAAATGTGCGTCATCTCATTGATTCTTAAGATTCTTTCGTGAATACTGGCCTCCTCCCTTGGTAGAAATGGTTAAAAAATGATGGTCTGCTCTCCAACAAACTCACTCTTCAGGACAGCTAGCTAAAATACATTCAATTCCATCTCAAGATAAAGAAAATGTACATCCATCTACTATCAATTCTACCCTCTCTGACTCAAGGTGAAACCAATGCAAGGAATATCAGCGACAGATGCACAACAATCAACGGAAGATTGTACATGGACGAAATGCTAATGCAGCTCTACAGGACAAATTGTTCAGCGCACAATTGGCCGAGGAAAACTCTGCCAATGAGGCCAAACTGCCAGTATCTGAGCTAGGAGATGCCCAGGCAAGACTCACAAAAACACAGTCATCTCTTACATCTGCACTAGAATGTAACAAGATATTGGCTAAGGAAAAAAAGGCACTTTCCATGCAGGCCATTCGCAGATCCAAATCAAAGTCCAAAGCTGTGGACAAGGCAATCAAGAAAACGAATGAAGCAGTCCGCTCCTATCATTTCAAGGAAAACGGTGTAGTGGCAGAGTCATCAAGAGCCATGGTACGTGATCTGGTCAAATATGGCGTACCAGTTGAACACATCAGTGAGACAATCAGAGCTGTTACCAAATGCCTTGGGATTGTAACTAAGCATGATATTAGTCCGAGGAGCATTGGTTGGATGGTGCTGGAAGGTTGAATAATGTCACAGGTGCAAGTTGCAGAGGAAATTCACATGGCAAAAAGTTGGTCTAAACTCAAAGCTTGAAGCTTTTATCCTGACATCTCTTAGGTTTTACACTTAGTAGCAATGGCACATCACACAGACACATAAACTATGAATCAAAGCATATCACACTGTTTGCACCTTCATATGATTCCCTTGAAATCCCATAACAACCCCTGCAATTCATTTCCTTGGTATTAGTTCTGCCACTGATCATGCCTCCGAGACACAGTTCAAAGGGTGGCAGGACACCTTTGCTGACATGCTTGCCATTTACAATGAAAGTCTCCCTCAGGGTTCACACGACTGGCAATTCCTGTTTGATCTCGTCGCTAAGCTTGTTGGGGCAAGTACTGACCATGCTGCAGACCAGAAGAAACTGGTTGGTTTGCTAAAAGGCTGGAAGGAGGTCTGTGATCAAGAAGTACGCAGAGAACAGTGGTTACTCTCACAACTTCCAGAACAATTGATGGTGTTGCTGATGAAGGAAATGGAGTAGAAAATTGAAGAAGCCGGTGGTTTGGCCGCTTGGAAATCACTCTCTAAATATAAACAAGCCGTGCAGAATTTGGTGGCTCATCAGGCGATCTGCATAAAGTTTGGAAATAGTGTGTATGCTGGCCTTTCAGATGGAGAGAAAGGTGACCAGGATTTCTTTGTTTGGTGTAGAGGGTCGACGTCCCTCTGAGTCCGTATCATCGATATATCACAAATCCGGACCAACCCGATGCCGCCATTCAACTTGCATTCGAACCCGACGTAACCCGACGCAACCCGACGTGACGTGACCCGACGTGACTGACACAACCCGACGTATGCCGCTTCATCACAGCTGCTCTCAGACTAAATCCGGCAGCCTCAAACGCCTCGGAGTTCCAATTCCAGGAGATGGATCTCTTCGGACTCAATCCCCGACTTCGGATTTACCTTATTTATGCATCCCCTCGTCCTTTCGGAGATATGTAGGACTTTTCCAATCTTTTTCATGGATATTCGTTTTCCCCTCCACTTTCCTGTCTTTGTTGCTTTGCAACCCCCCTTTCCACTTCCCCATTCCAGTGTTTCTTTGTAGTTTCTATCGGCCGAAGTAGACATGTCCGAAAGTAGCTACACACCCATGTACTATAAAAACGGTCCCCAACGACCGTACAGAAAAAAAAAGATACCATTAGTCCCCGTTTCCCTTTAGTCAGAATCACCTTTTAATCCCTTCAAATGCTCATCCACGTAGATCCTTAGCTTTTTATAGTTCACTTCGTCGTCTTTATCGTTGTTTCCATATATTCGTTAATCGTTTCTGACCCAACCCGACCCGACCCGCCATACCCGACATCGTCGGCATCGTCGGGTTCTTTATTATTTGTCCGTTTTCACTCCGTTCATCGCCGGCTTCGTCGTTATTAGTCCAGTTTTACACGGTGGCTTTATTTTTACTTACATTCCCTTCCTTTACTATTATCCCCGACACTGATTATCCACAGTCACTTCTACGCTGACACCCCCAGGTTAGGATCTTTATATATTTCTTTATATAGTTCCGAAGCCACCAAGAACCCGCATCTACATTGGGCAGGGTGCTGCATGTACAAGGAAATGAATTCAGTGAAAGGTGGGAATGCTCAAATGATGACGTGGTGGGCAAGTGCAGGGGTGACTGGGCCAGTGCCTTTAATGAATGCTGCTGCTGCATTGGGCAGTTCATCTACTGCAAAGAAAAGAGCCAAGGATGTGTCAGAAGGTGGTGGTGTCAAGTTGGCAAGCTTGGCCGGTGGTGTACTTAATCACAAAGACAACAAAAAGGGTCAGCACAATACACTACAGTACCATCTTGAGGCTGCCCTTGGCTTTATGGTGCATTTTCCAGACACAAGCAATACCCGTTATCAATGCTATGCGAGGCGGCCACTGAGCTTCTCGTTCACCATCATTTCTATGTCGAGTTCTTTGAAATGGTCTGAGACAAAAAGGAAAAACCTGGGTTTAACCATATGGAATCAAATGTCTACAAGGGACTTCTGGATATGCCCACCTGAATAGAGCTTGCTGTCATCACACTATATTCTCAAGCAATATCACATCCATACATGCATCAAGTCAGAGGTCCAGGACATGAGATGATAAATGTGCTGGATCTTGGTCTGCTTCACAATGAAGTCAAAGCCCATATTCGCGTCATCATCTGCAATCCAGGTCTTCTAATTTCTGCAAGTGCCGACTTCAGGACAGGTGCTATGGATCATAAAATATGGCATTGCCCAGAGGCCTTCAAAGAGACGTAGACCGGCTCCCACATCTTAGTGGTGCACTCATTGCCTTTTTTGAAGGCACATTGGAGACTTGGGAATGCTTCACTTCCGAATTCACTGCAGACAGTCTCATTTCAAATTCCACAGCCGCTCAACGATGTAGAGACATATATATCTCTGGGTACGTATTCACTCATTTTACCATATTCCCTATTTGTTCTATCATTTGTATGTAGTGGCTGTTGTAAATAGTCACAAATAAGAAGAGTTTGGGTTTTGATCCCACTGACAGGACTCAAAAAACACTGAATCCGTGCCTACCCAGGCCGCGTTCACTACAATGAACCTCCGCATTCTTGAATTCCACAAACAACCACAATGAGGGTGCATTGGGGTCATTTCGTGTTGGTATGAGGCAGGCTCCTTGGATGAGCTTGCATCAGTACAACTCATGATCTATGTATAAATGGAACAAGACTTTGAAATACATCAAGTACAAGCTATGAACAAACCCAAATAGCCTTTGATTCCTGAAAAAGAAGGCTCATGCAGTGGATAGCAGCAAGTTTGAGCAATTGTGGTGCCTGTGTCAGGCAAAGCACAATCTCGGCGGAGTTCAGGGCAAATGTCTGAAGGCAAAAGCAACAAAGCAAAAAAAGGACACAACAGTGGCAAAAATCGACACCGTTTCTCCAAGACTCGATGCTGATGATATTCGTAGGAACCCAGGCACTAATCCAGAGCTTGAACTCCAGCTCGATTGGCACTGACGGCACGATCCTTCAAATGCTGTACCAGAGAAGAAGGACACAAAGTTGAAGGCTGCCAAGGTCAATGCATTGATTGTGGCAGTGATATGTTACAATGCCCAGGAGGAGGAGAAGGTTTCTGGCAATGTCGTGGTGTCAGAATCTTCAGAGAGTCTACCTCTCGAAGAGGCTGATGGGATGGAAAGTGATGCGGAGATGGACCTAGGCTATTGATTCATTCTCAGACCGATATTGGACCTGTTTAGCGTCACACATCCATTATCACATATTGCTAATGTTATTTACCTAGTTTCTATGACTAATCTATGTCAGTATCTGTCCTGAGAGTCTCAGCGAGACAGAATTGCCATCCTGACCATCCGAAATTGGCTCTACAGTGGTGCACAAACAAATACAAAGGGCATGGTTTCTGAACTGGCATTGCCTGTCCCCACTATCAAAAAAATGCAAAAAGTCTCAAGAATTTCAAAAATGGCTGTAAAAAATAATTTTACTCAAGTCTACTAGATGAGATTGCTATTGGAATATATAGTGTGCAATGGTTATTGACCGCTAAGATATTTATGTGGAATTGAATTATATTTGCCTCTCTAAAAGGTTTTTATACTTGTCTTGTGTTGAGTAGAATAACTGCTGCACTTCAGCATTATTCATCAGACAGGTGTGCTTGAGTTCTGGGGTCACGTGATATGGATTACTAATCCTTTCCATGTCTATTCAGCCAACAGCTGCTATTGCCTTGTGCATCCCACCTGTGTAGCTTCACCATATCCCCTTTTATTACAAGTACTTTTAATTTATTAAATGACTCATTCTTTATCAGACCTGGTTCAGTGAGGGTTCATAATTACAGCCATTTGCATTGTTTATGGCAGTTAGACGCAGAATTTTGTTCACTAAGGAAAGATGGACTTAGAAATTTTTTTGCTCTAACCTTGTACATTATTACAACTATGCCTCGTCATATCTCCCGCAACGTCAAGATTGCTGCCATCTGTCTGTATGAAAGACATCTTCTTGACCTCTCACACATTCTCGAGTGCTGCGGCTTCTCTGAACGCACCTGGTACTGGATCCTGAAGCTGTGGAGGATGACTGGAGATGTGATTCCTGAATCCAAGAGTCTTCGTGGCCATGTCTGATTCCTTGACTATGGCGATGTTCAATATTTATTGTTCCTCATTCAACAAAACCCTGACTACTTCCTCAACAAGCTCTTGGATCTACTCAAGACAAATTGGTTCATATCAATTCACTACACCACCATCCACCGAACACTACACCACCATCCACCGAACACTCCAATGTCAATGCATCAGCCACCAGAAGCTGCAGTGTATTGCGAGGGAACGTGATGAAGCTCGGCAAGCAGATTTCATGGGATGGATGGCTTTCTACTCACTGGAGGAGCTGGGATTCATTGATGAGGTGTTGAGGGATGAGCAGGTGATTGGTCGGCATTATGGCAGGGCATGCAAGGGACAATGCCCTCAGAAGTCCCAACCATTCATTCGGGGCTGACGTACCTCCACTGTAGCAGTCCTCACCATCGAGGGCTTTATTTGTGGCATGTCTGTTGAGGGTTCATTGATGAAGTCTGTCTTCTTGGAGTGGTTGGAGTTTTCTGTGATATGTTATCCTCATAATTCTCTCAGGCAAGTGGCTCACAATATCCCAGCTGCCCAAGTGTACTGCATACCCCGGCCCTCTCAGTGTGCTCATTCTTGACAATGCCAAGATTCACCACGGTGACGAGATCCTCGAACTAGCTGACCGCTTCGGCATGCGTATTGAATACCTTCCACTCTACTCTCCAGACCTCAATCCAATCAAAGAAGCTTTCAGCAAGATCAAGCATTTTATTCATTGCAATCAAGATTACTATTACACGAAGGATGGCGATGAGGGAGATGGATCTTATTCAACATGTATGAAGTCTTGGAGATTGTTACAAGCAACGACGCTATGGGTTACTTTGTGCATGCCAGATATTTTTAGTCATTTTGTTGTACTTCCCTTTATTGTGTATTCTATACTCATTGTGGGCCCTGGTGGTCAAGAAAAGCCTGTTGATTGCGAGCACAGAGTCCAATTCAAAGTAACTAAGATGAAAAACAAGGTAACTAAGATGCAGACCACCTATCAACCCCATCCCTGATTGCAGCAATCTCACCTAACATAAACTTCATCTGCTTGAGCTCGTCAATGGTGACAAAGCGAAGGAACCGAGAATGAAGGTACCCATTCTCAACCAGCTTCTCTTTGATTGATTGTGTAAGATCATAAGTGGCACAGAAGTCCACAATCGGCATGTTGTCGCCTGCTGTGCGGCTGGTAGGTAGCAGTGTTGGGCATTGTAGATTGTATGTCAAATGAGGTTAGGGATGACCACGGGTTCTTGACGGATCTCGCTTACTAAAACCTTACCCGCACCCGCTAAAACCGTACCCCTTAAGGGTTTACATATACACGACCCTTAATATACACGGTTAATCAGAAAACCGCAGTAGCAATAGAAACCGTGGGTCATTGTGCCATATTAGTACATACAAGGAGGTCACAGGCACCTCCGATTCGAGACGGCTATCATACATGATTTGAGACGGTTATCACACTTCAACGGACGGCATATTCTTCAACTTCCTTTTCTTCGTCTCCGCCGACACTGCTCTCAAGACATCCTCCATTGAAATGAGGTCATGACGAGACCACGAACCAAGGCCAAGACAGGCGCGAATCGTTGACGGCACCATGCGGTTGCGGCTGAAAGAGAGCAGGTGACGGCCTTGCGAGAAGACACGTTCCACTGCTGTCGACGTAGCTTACATATTACAATATTAGTACTTGCTGTATCAGCCAAAAAATGTACATACCGGGCATACTGAGATAGTCCAAGGCCATCCTCGATAAGGCCGGATAGATATGCGTGTGATCTGCCCACCATTTCAATGGGTCTTTGACATTCTCAACAGGTGTGTGCAAGTACTCGTCCAGCTCGTGGGTCCGAGACAGCACAACCTTGCTGCCGACGGAGATGTTTGCGAAGTCGGTGTCACTGTCACTTCCCTGAGAATCAATACCGTTAGTAAATTACACCACGATTACAATAGATCGGTACCTGTTCCTTGCGCGCTGTGCCAACCTTGTCCTCTGTAATCTGATATGTGGCCAGGAACTCGTTGCGCACCAACTTATCTGCTTGCTTGATCCAAGAAATCTCCCACTCGTTTTGTCGGAAATACTCCAACTTGAGGCCTGGATGTAGCACTGCAAAATATCAGGATATCCAATCAATGCATCAGTAGTTAAGACAATATACCCATAGCGATACGGTAGATTGTCGTTGCGTCTGTTAGTGAATAGTATTGGTCCATCTTCTTGCGTGCTAAAACGAGTGCCGCCATGATAGCTAGGTGGAGAGTCCGCTTTGTCTTCTGTTTGAGAGGCGCGGTGATCTTGTCCATGGCAGGGATCACTGAAGCAATTGAAGCAGAGGTACTAGAAAAAAAAACCGTGGCTTTCTTGTATTGCTGTGAGGTGTCAGTGTATGAACGTCAGAGACCTGGAATGGTATTTACCTCGAGAACACCCACAAGATCTTCGATGATCTGCCAGTCCTCCGAATCCAACTCGAACCGCCGCAACTTCAAGTTCTTGTCGGCGGTGACCTGGTCAATTGCCTTGCGGTATATCAGCGCGAAGGCCATCATGTCGTGGGTCGAGTTCCACCGAGTGACGACATTGCGAGGAATCAGCCGTGCCTTGAGGTCAAGTGTTTGGCAGGTACGGCGCCATGCTGGAAGGGTGATGGTTGTGGAATGGATGATTGTGAAAGCCAACTTGCGGAGCTAGGTTGGCGGGAGGAGAGAGTGTTGCGATAAGAGACAAGAACATGAGCTTTGTATGGCAAGTGGAATGTTACAAGCCGAAGCGTCAAACCTTGGTAACTGTTTCGCGCACTCCTGCCGTCTTTGCCAACAGATCCTCACGATCAACCTCATCAAGCTTATCAATCTCATCATCCGAATCCTCTACGTCTTCTTCAATACCATTCGCGTCTTCATCATCATCATCATCGTTGATCTCATCGTCATCATCTAGATCGACTTCCTCAAGCGAAGGCATCTCATCGTCATCTTCAGACCCTTTCGAAAACGCCGGATTGAAAGGCTTAAGGAGCGTCTTGGCCGAGAGTTGAAGGGTGTGGTTGAAGCAGCGAACGTGATGTTCTTCATCAAACGAGTTGTCAAGCAAAGCTAGCTCACGAATTTGTTTATCATTTGAAGATGCGTTGTCGGCTATGATGCCGAGCAGCTGAATGATAAATGTTAGTATTTTGTACAAGGTCTACATTGTACAAGATGCAAGACATAATAACAGACCTTGTTCTGTAGCTCAAACTCCTCAAGCATCACCTGGAAAGCACGAGCGAGCGTGATGCCGGTATGAGATTCTGGGATCTCTTTGATATCAAGTAAAAAGCCCAGCATCTGGCCCTCGTGCTGTAGGTGAACCGTCCAAGCTACAAAGGCCCGATGGTTCGGCGACGTCCAAGCGTCAGTGGCGATGTGAACACGGCCGTGGTAGTCCTGAAAAATGTGTCAGAGAGGGAATACTCGAGCTGAGGTGCTCACCGTGAGTAGTGCAATAATCCTGATGCGAGAACATCTATACGATGAGGTAATATCCTGCACGATGGTTGTGCGCCCGGGAAGGCTGATATGTGGTCGTCCGGCAGTGAGCAATTCCCGCAGTTCTCGATCATTTATGATACTGATCGGGCGACTGTTCTCCGTCACCCACCTGACTACATGGGCACTGCACAGGTGTTAGTTAATGAACAAGAAGAAATCAGGGTGCCTACCGAACTTCCGCATTTGTATGGGCGCGATGTGAGTATCGTTGAGCGATCTGGCCTTGCCGAGCGAACGCAGAAAAGATCGAGCCGCTCACAGCAGAGACGGCCCCCGGACTACCTATGGCGACCTTCACGGCATCTTCGCCATGGCACTTGATGGCATGTGCCTTGAGATTGGCGGTGGAGGCCCGATCTTTGGAGTCTTGATACCTCTTGACTCCACCACCGGCTGAAGTCTTGCACTGACGAGCGGCGCATTGGAAGAAATGGCAGAGGCGGCCATTGTGGAACTGGATGAGCACGGTGGGCTTGAAAAACGTATAGATCGGGGAACGCCAACCCCTCTGAAGTTTGTCTGCAATATAACTACAATTAGCGGTGCAAAATAATCCAGAAACCTTGAATATACCGAGTTGCTTCTGGGGATCGCCTACATCTGAGTCGGACTTGGTACCGGCCTCGGACTGCTCTGGATCCACATCAGTGTTGCCGGCAATAGAACTCACCCTGGATGTGGCAACCGAGGGCGCAACCGAGGGCGCAACCGAGGGTGCAGCAGAGGGCGCAACCGAGGGTGCAGCAGAGGGCGCAACCGAGGGTGCAGCAGAGGGTGCATCAGACGAAGCGACGGAGTGAGTGGTCAATGTAGCGAGAGTGGCAGATCTCTTACTAGATGTCCCCTTGTTGTGTGAAGAGGTTACCGGGGCAGTCTTGTGCTTCGTCGATTTAGCTTTGGTGGGCATCAAAGGAATGGGAATAGACGTACAAACGCGAGAGGGACCACCTTTTATACCTCCAAGCGGCAGTCTGGAGCAGTGGATCCTAACGCATAGACAATAGAGGGGGGCCAGGCAGATCTGTCAAAGTTTCAGTCAGCCTACGTCACTGTGCATGAACAATAGCAAGATACCTGCTGTTCACATACCTTCTGACTTGTAGACGTAACCGTGACAAAACCCAAGCAACCCGTGGCACTGTGATGACGGGTGACGGTTTGGGAGAGGGTTGGTAATCGCATAACCCTACCCGTACCCGAGGCACCCTTATTGGGAAACCCGCGGTTGACCCTGAACCCGTGGTCATCCCTAGATATTACCTTACTAACTAAATCATAGTAACATTCATTTAGGTAGAAGGAATCAGTATTATTCTATTATACTGAGATTAACATTCATTTAGTTTCTAGCACAACTTAATTCAACAGTAGTAATAGTCAGTACCGCAATATAAACACAAAGACGTGAATAAAAAACATACCGATGCAGGGGTGGGCACATTACCACCCCCGCCGTGGCCACTGCATTTGTCCACGTGAAGTTGCTGTTGCTGTTGCTGTTGCTGTTCTCGTTTGTGTTCCCGTTCCCATTCCTGTTCCTGTTCCTGTTCCTGTTCCTGTTCCTGTTACATTCCTGTTCTCATGGATGTGGATGTTGTAGGTAATGGTAAGTAATGGAATAGAAAATTTAAAAAATGTAAAACATACTGATGCGGGGGTGGGCACATCACCACCCCCTCCATGGCCGCCTGCGTTCATCCACATCATAAAGTTGCTGTTGCTGTTGCTGTTGCTGTTTGGTGTTCTGTTCCCTAACCCGTTCCCCCGTTCTCATTCCCGTTTGCATTCCTGTTTGCATTGCTGTGGTTCCTGTTCCCCCGTTGTTGTTCTGTTTTGACCTCGCTTTCCCGTTCATGCATGTGGGGCATTGGGCATTGAGCATTGTCACGTTGGGCATTGTCTTGTTGGATGTTGGTTGTTGGCATGTTGAACGTGTGATTGCGGCTGTGTTGAATTTTTTTCAGGTCATGTGATCACATGCATCTGTGTTGAATGGTCTGTGCATCACTCATTTTGGGTATATAATTGAGTTTCCGCTGCCATAAACTCTCGGGACACAACCCCAAACAGCAGATATCAATTATATATTATATAATGTATTAAACAGTATAGCCTAAATAGGATGCCTAGGCATTGCTATAAATGGTGATTTAGGCATTCCTGGTGGATTCCTGGTGGAATTCATCAGGACTCCTGGTAAAGTCCTGGTTACAGGTGATTCCTGGTTCTTTCCTGGTACCAGGAAGTCCTGGTAAATTACCAGGAATAGTCCTTGTAAATTACCAGGAATAGTCCTCGTAAATTACCAGGAATAGTCCTCGTAAATTTCCAGGAATAGTCCTGGTAAAGTCCCAGTCAATCGCTGGGAATTCCTGGTGGATTTTACCAGGATTCCTTGTAAATTTGAGTGGTGGACTTAGAATTTGGCTGGAAGCCATTCCTGGCTAGTCCTGGTAAATTCCTGGTAAATTCCTGGTAAATACTCGGTATTCCTGGTTGACTCCAGGAGGATGTGTGGGGGAGTGTAAAGTCCTCTTGTGACTCCACAAATCCTATGAACGTTATCTTAGCTGATCGTGGTGCCAGCTTCGATCTCTTTCCACCTTGATATAAGACCCAAACATCACATCCGAACTCTCAGAAATGCAATATGTCTGGCTTCTTGCCAGTCCAGGCTTCATGCAGAGTCATTCCATCTAGAGCCTTAGTGGGGGATCGGTTTCAAATGTATGCCGCATGTACAATGGCTTCCAGCCAAAGGAATGTGGGCAGGTTTTTAGTGATCAACATCACATGGGCTAACTCCAGTAACATGCAATTAAATCTTTCTGCCATTCTGTATTGTGAGGATGAGTAAGGGGCTGTTGTTTCGATGACAATTCCCTTCTCCACTGCCCATCTCTCGACTTCCTTGTTGATGAGTTCCTTTCTGTTATCAAACCGCAAATATTTATGGTTTCAATCAAACTTCTTCTCAATCATGTTAACGTAAGCCTTGATGTGTTCCATCACCTGGCTTTTCCGTTTCATGAATAAAGTGGTTACAGTGCGTACCGCATCGTCCATGAATGAGATATAGTATCTTGATCCTGCGATAGACTCTACACGTGCTGGGCCCCAAACATTGCTCAAAGTCCGCTCTCTGGAAACTTTTGATCATCCATCAGCCTCTTTAGGAAATGGCTGGATGACTTGCTTTACCTGAATGCAAGCCTCACAGGTTCAGGAAGGGACACTCTCTTCATCAATTTCTAGACCTGACTAACCCCTTTCTCTGCAGGGTCTCGAGTCCACTCATTCCAATGTGTCCATATAGGTGGTGCCATTCGTCCCAAGACATTTTCTTCAGCGTGGCTACATTTGCCTTTTCTGGCATGTGGGATTGTGCCTGGGCATTCAGATGGTATAGTCGTCCATCTTTCTGGTCTGTTCCAACAAGTTCATTCTCCTTTGTGTAGAGCCTGCATATTCCGTTGCAGAAGTTAACCCATCCACCACTTTCATTGAATCGGCTCAGCGATAGTAGCAAGTTCTGTGACTCCGGTACATGTAGTACATCTCATAGCTGATGCTCTATGTCCTTTCTGTCCACTGTGAAGTGTAAAATGATGGTTCTGTGACCAAGAGCTTGAGTGGCTACCTTTCCTAGTCCTTGAAAGGTAGCTTCATCCAGAGTTTTGTATGTGATGAATGCATTTCGGGAATTGCTAATGTGACTTGTCATTCCAGAATCCAGTAACCAATCATAGTTTGAATCGTTTTCTGTATTCACTGTGTATGCTACATCCTGTAACATATTATTGACATTGTCTGCAGCTTGATTCAATCGGTTCTGGTGGGTTCCACCCTTTCCGGCACCCTTTCCTTTCCCTTTCGGCCCTTGCCCTTCCTTTCTGCCACCTTTAGACCAGCAGTCCTTTGCCATATGTCCCTTCTCGTGGCGGTTGAAGCATTCTGTCTCAGAATCAGGCACCTTCTGCTTTCCATTACCCTTTCCATCGCGCTTTCTGGTGAACCTCCCATGCATAGCAATGTTGTTAGGATCTCCGCTGCACTCATGGCACCTGCAGTCTTCCTCTAATAGGATCGCAACTAGTTCGTGTGATGTCAGTGACGTTCCGTCCTTCTTTGAGCCTAAGTACGCCAATGTATACAAGTCCCAACTTTATGGTAAGGAGGATACAAGTATCATCATGGAATCTTCATCGGAAATGAGGCTCCCCATCAAGTGGAGCTCCTCCTGCAGTTTCCAGAGCTTCGATATGTGCTCAATTAGGTCGAATCCTTCTTTGAAAATCGACTGGTACAATGCACGTCGCGTTGCTAATATTCCGAGCTTCCCCCTGGATTCCTTTACCAAAGTTAGCTGCTTCCACATCTCACTCACTGTGTACATGCCAATGATATGTACCATTTCTGTGTCACCAATTGTGAGCTTGATCTGCATCCTCATCTTGGCATCTCCACCACGCCATTTCTTCATCACCTCGGATTCCACTGGTGTTGGATGGGAAGCGTCCACCAGGGCAGGGGCTTTTGATTCCACATCAATGTATGTCTCTAACCCAAGATCCTGAAGCATGGCTAACATCTGTCTCTTCCATGGCATCCAATTGTTTCCCTTCAATAACTTGATCTGGGAGGATCCCAATGTGTGTGACTTCGTCCATCATAGTTGGCTAAGTATACAAGGTGGTAGTGCAATGTTCAGAGGTGCATGATTGTGTTTCCATTATAGCCGTTCAGGCATAACCTATTGGAATATATGGTAGTGCAGTGGTTGTTGACTGCTAAGTAATTTATGTGGAATTGAATTTATTATTTACCTCTCTCTGAGAGGGCTTTTATACTACTAACTAAATCTACTAAAAGTTTCTTGTGGTGAGTAGAATAACTGCTGCACCTCTGAGAGCATTATTCATTGGACAGGTGTGTTTGAGTTCCGGGGTCACGTGATATGGATTACTAATCCTTTCCGTGACTATTCGAAGGACGGGGTACGACACTCAATCAATAGACTCATGTAGAAGTGCTTGGAAGCTCTCAATATTTTGGGATGAGCAACTTGAGATACTTTACAACATATCTGAGTACTTGATTTAGGTAGATGAGTATGTGAGGGAGAGGGAGCCAAATTTCAAGGTGGCATCTCAAGGAGTGGGTCAACACCACCTGACCTTCCCACACTTCCAGCCTTATAAGGCTGAAAAGCGTTATTTCCCAACACCGGGCATAAACCCTGCCCCAATACTACGTTTTGTACTAAGTCATAGATAGCATTCTAAATACAGTAATACCTGTTCCGGCAACACTTCCGATGTCAGGAACAAGGGTGCTGATGGCCCGGAACTTTCCCGTCACCGTTGCCACAGCCCCGCCCATCACAACAGGGTCCCTTGCTCATCATCACTGACGATGAGCTCAACTAATTCCTCGTCCCGCCGTTTTTTTCTTAGATTTTTGCATATGTCATGTATTAGTACTACTACATGATATCTAGAGACTAATATACATGAAAAAAAGTGAAATAAATGAGAAATAAGAGAAATATAAAATGGGGATACATGGGGTGCTGGAACTGAACTGGTGGGTACTCACCTTCACAGAGGGGTCGGACTTGGTCCACCCTTGATGAGGAAGGGCCCCAGGGGGTGGGTAAGGAGTGGGGAGTATGCTGGGGGTCGGGGAAGGGGAGCCTGGGAAGGGGTCAGCAATGGGTGGTGGGGAAGAGGTAGGGATGTGATTTGGGTGGGGGAAAAGGATATGGGATGGATGGAGGAGGGTTTCCGGCCCTGAACGAGTGGCAGGAAGGGGTCAGTATGTGGGAGGAAAGGCCGGAGGGGGGGGGTACTTACCTACGCCATTAAGGCCCCCCACGGCCATCCCTGTATTCCACCATTAATAAAAACACTGGGGACATCATCCTCGATGTCCCCAGCGGCCCTGTCGTGGTTTTCGATGTCCCGATCGGTCCCGTCATTAGTGATGCCGAAGTTCGGTTCGGAACCGATCCGAACCCGGTTTGAACCGCGAACCGAACCGGAAGTTCGGTTCTGGTTCAGCCATTTGGCTGAACCGAACCGCTGGTTCAGTTTGCGGTTCTGGCACTGACATGCGGTTCAAACGGCATTCAAACGCGGTTCAAACCGCGAACCGTAATGTATAGTTACCTACGTAGATACTCATTTAGATACTTAATTTTTCACATTTTTTTCTATGCAGTTGCGTGAACTTAGGTCATGTGACCTTAAACATACTCGCGCGAAACACTCACTTGAATGTTACTCAACAACCACGGTAAGTAACGGCCTCATACTATATTTTACTGACATTTTATTACATAGAACGGCCCCCCGTGGCCCACCTTGACCGCATAAAGAAGGCGCCCGCGGTCAACTCCACCCAACAACCTCCCTCGCGTTCCAACACGAGTCGGAGTGAATCGATGGCAGCAGCGGCAGCAGCAGCAACGGCAGCAGCAGCAGCAGCAGCAGAGCAACACCGGCGGCAGCAGCCAGGTACGTCCCCCAAATCCAGTCCCAACAACATCGGCTAACGAGGGGAATGGACGAGGCGACGACGAAGACCCACCTCACGAACACGCCCTAGCCGCGTCAATTGACGTGCGGACACCCATAGGAAGTCCCCAGCCCCATCCAACCTCGCGAAAACAGACGGAGCGCGTCAATTGACGTGCCCCGTTCTTTGCGAGGTCGTCAGCATGCGCGGACGCCCATGGAAAGTCCCCGGCCCCATCCAACCTCGCGAAAACAGACGGAGTGTGTCAATTGACGCGTCCCGTTCTTCGCGAGGTAGGTAGCATGCACGGACGCCCATGGGAAGTGCCTGGCCCCAACCCAACCTCGCAAAAACAGACGGAGCCCCCCCATCTACCTCGTGAGGGTGACAGCCGCGTCAATTGACGCGCGTCTGGCCCGCGCGAGGTATTTGGAGGTGGGTTCGCGGTTCGAACCGCGTTTGAACGCAGACCGAACGCCGTGAAACCGTTCGACACGGTTCCGGTTCGGGTTTGGCATTTCGCTGAACCGAACCATCGGTTCTGGTTCCGGTTTTTCAAAAACAGTGAAAAACCGGACCGAACCGAACTTCGGCAACACTACCCGTCATCGAGTTGCGCGAGGGTGGTGATGGTGGTGGTTGTGGCGACTATACCTCGACAACGACGGCGCCATTGACGACGCCATCGCCGTGGGCAACATTCTACATCACCTTCGTCGTGTTTGTTGCTGTGCGCCCACGCCGCTGCCGCTAGTTCCGGTGTTCGAGGCCGTTGGTTGAAAACGGCGGGGGCGCCCCTACCAGGTTTTGAGGGTGTCCAGAGGGATGCACTTGGTGTGAATCGTCGCCAACGTCGTCCTCCTCCTCATTTCTGTCGTGGTTGAGTTGGTGGAGTGAGGGAGTGTCGCCAAACACGGGGTTGGTGGTGGTGAAGAGGATAAGAGTCATATGTTCAGCCACTTGCCTTATACTACCACACACCCGCTTCCAACTTGCCCCCTGCCACACTCCCTCACTCCACCACCTCAACAGTGACAGAAACGAGGAGGAGGACGACGTCGGTGACGATTCACACCAAGCGCGTCCCTCTGGACTCCCTCAAAACCGAGTAGGGGCACCCCCGCCATTTTCAACCAACGGCCTCGAACATCGGAACTAGCGGCAGCGGCGTGGGCGCACAGCAACGAACACGACGAAGGTGATGTAGAATGTTGCCCACGGCGATGGCGTCGTCAATGGCGCCGTTGTTGTCGAGGTATAGTTGCCACAACCACCACCATCACCACCCTCGCACAACTCGATGACGGGACCGATCGGGACAGCGAAAACCACGACAGGGCCGCTGGGGACATCGAGGATGATGTCCCCAGTGTTTTTATTAATGGTGGAATACAGGGATGGCCGTGGGGGGCCTTAATGGCGTAGGTAAGTACCCCCCCCCTCCGGCCTTTCCTCCCACATACTGACCCCTTCCTGCCACTCGTTCAGGGCCGGAAACCCTCCTCCATCCATCCCATATCCTTTTCCCCCACCCAAATCACATCCCTACCTCTTCCCCACCACCCATTGCTGACCCCTTCCCAGGCTCCCCTTCCCCGACCCCCAGCATACTCCCCACTCCTTACCCACCCCCTGGGGCCCTTCCTCATCAAGGGTGGACCAAGTCCGACCCCTCTGTGAAGGTGAGTACCCACCAGTTCAGTTCCAGCACCCCATGTATCCCCATTTTATATTTCTCTTATTTCTCATTTATTTCACTTTTTTTCATGTATATTAGTCTCTAGATATCATGTAGTAGTACTAATACATGACATATGCAAAAATCTAAGGAAAGAAACGGCGGGACGAGGAATTAGTTGAGCTCATCGTCGGCGACGATGAGCAAGGGACCCTGTTGTGATGGGCGGGGCCGTGGCAACGGTGACGGGAAAGTTCCGAGCCATCAGCGCCCTTGTTCCTGACATCGGAAGTGTTGCCGGAACAGGTATTACTGTATTTAGAATGCTATCTATGTACAAAACGTAGTATTGGGGCAGGGTTTATGCCCGGTGTTGGGAAATAACGCTTTTCAGCCTTATAAGGCTGGTAGTGTGGGAAGGTCAGGTGGTCAACACGTTACACTGTTATTTGATCCCAAAAAATCTCTGTCTCCTGTGTCACATCGCGTGACAATTGACACTTCCGTCACGTGAGGAAATGAACCAGACGCGAATAATTTTTCTCCAACTCTAGTACATGTCGACCTTGAACATGGCCACGGAGAATCTGTGAGTCCGCCGTCGTCGACACCGTTTCCAACGCTGACGCCGTCCTAGGAGACGACTGCTCGGCAACGACGTGAACCTGTTCCCAGCGCACGTCATTACCAGGGACTCCTCGCCTTCTGTCATTGTACGCTCCCCTGTCTCTTCTCCTACATACTGGCATTTCTCACTATCTGAGCAGTCCATAGCCTCTTCTACCTCTTCTGTACGGACAATGTCAAAACCTCGCACTGTCGTCATCTCTTCAGATGAGGACGAAAATCCAACCATCCCGTGTGTTCTTTGTTCGTACTCGAACTTTTTTATTCATTCACCAACACAGTCGTGATCCACAGGACAGTCAGCCAAGGCAAAATCGCAGGTGTCGTGGCGTCGGGCACCTTTATTCACAAGGCTACTCCGTTCGCCGCGCGCCCGCCCAACATGGTGGCCATCCCTATCCCTATCCCCTCCAACCGGGACCTTCCTGCGTCCAAGCCCAAGCCCAAGCCCGAGCCCAATCCCGCGCCCGAAGATCTTGCTGTCGAAACGCTCGAGATCCCTGATTTCGAGGAGACATATGCTGACGCATTCACAACGCCTGCTGATGCGGAGCGTGCCCTGCGTGATCTAATCGCCGGCGGCATTGCTGCCGATTCTGACGTCGACTGTACCATCGACATGGCTGACGCCCATGTGAATGGTTTCAGACATGGTGTGGAACTCCTCCCGCACCAGATCATCGGCCGCGCATGGATGCGTGAGCGCGAGAATGTCGCAGAGCGTCGTGCGGGTGGGATACTTGCGGATGATATGGGGTCAGTTATTTATACTTCATGCTCTGTGTATGTACATGGTTGATGCTTCCTTCAACAGGTTGGGCAAGACCATTCAGACCCTGGCGCGTATCGTTGAGGGGCGTCCACACAAGTCTGACAGGGACGATGGGTGGGCCGCTGCTACCTTGTACGTACCCCGAATTCCTCAACCCTGCTCCCCAATGCGAGTACTGATCGATGGTGCGCAGGGTGGTATGCCCCCTCGCCCTCGTCGGACAATGGGCCTCGGAGATCGCCAAGATGACCGTCGGGCTCACTGTCATTCAGCATCATGGTCCGAGCCGCTCTACCAGTAAGCTTACGGTCAATCCACATCCATAGCATACCCACCCGGCTCACGCACCAAAGACCCAGATGTTCTACGCCGTGCACACGTTGTCATCACCACTTACACCACGCTTACCTCGGAGCACCAGGCGTTCAGCCCTCCCACCAAGGACCTGGTTAAGGCGAAGAAGAAAAAGGCTGACCTTAACTCAGATTCGGAGTCCTCTGTAAGCTTTGGTCGCACTGTTGCCGAGAGTAAGAAGAAATCAGCCACAGGCAAAAAGGCGGCCAAAAAGGACGCGTTATATCAACTCCGATGGTGGCGCGTCGTCCTTGGTGCGCATATACTCGTTGTGTTGGGGTTAATCCTGATTCTAATTAGTGGTGGTGACAATTCAGATGAAGCCCACATCATCAAGAACCGCACCACAAAAGCTGCGCTAGCGTGCTGTGACCTTGAAGCGAAGTTCCGTTGGTGTCTTACCGGAACGCCTATGTCTGTCATTTATTTTTTCCTTGTCCAGTTTCCCTGACAATTGAGGTGGGGCAGGCAAAACAACATCGAGGAGTTGTATTCGTTGATAAAGTTCTTGCGCATAAAACCATTGAATGACTGGTCCAAGTTCAAGACACAGATCGCGCAGCCGATCAATAAGTGTCGTGGGGCAGGACGGGCCATGAAGCGCCTCCAAGTATGTCACATCAGTATTCTCTACATCTCGCCTCGTGCAATTTTTTTTTATTCTTGACGGACCGACACAAAACAGGTGGTGCTTCAGAAAGTCATGCTACGGCGCCTAAAAACCCACGAGATCAATGGGGAGCCGTTGCTGGTTCTCCCCGAACGGCGTGTGGAGATTGTGGACTGTGAATTCGACGCAGGAGAGCGTAGCTTCTACGAGGCGCTTGAGACTCGGATGGAAACCGTTGTGGAAAAGATGATGACGGCAAATAAGCAGGCTAATTATGCGAGTGTGCTGCTGCTACTGTTGAGGTTGCGTCAAGGTCCGTTGCGTCTTCAATCCTTTTGACTGTTTCCTATTTGCCTTTCGTGTGGTCCATAAAGCGTGTAATCACCCATGCCTGGTCTCGAAGGACTATGCAGCGGATCGAGATGCTGTAGACCCGCGGCAGGCAAAGAGCTCCAACTCAGATTCTGATGAGGAGGTGGAGAAGCTTGCGGCCGTGTTTGGACAGCTTGGCGTAGATGCGGGTGCAGGTGTTGGGAAACGTTGCCAGCTCTGTCAAAAAATGTAAGTGCTTAAGGTCCTTTGTTCTTGGGTGAGGGGGGCTTAATACTTGACGCACGCTTGGGCAGCCTTACAGAGCAAGACGGGAAGGGTGGTGGATATGCGCACTGTGCCGAGTGCGAGACACTTACTTCAGGCCGGCGTTTCAGCACTGAAGACGCTGGGCTTGTGGACTCGGCCAAGATCCGCATGATCATGAAGCTGCTCAAGGAAGTGGATACAAGGAGTGGGGGTGAGGAGAAGACAATTGTGTTTTCACAGTTTACGTCGATGCTGGATTTGCTTGAGGATTTTTTGAAGCAAGGAGGGATCCGGTATGTGCGATGTAAGTGGGCTGGGGTATGTTTGAGCGTGTTGCTTTTTTTTTTTCTTGTGCTTTCGTTGGTGAAAACACTGATACACTTTACCGGTAGATGACGGGAAGATGAGCAAGGTGCAGAGAGAGGCGAGTTTGGAGAAGATAGCCAAGGACAAGAAGGTGAGATGTATTTTGATTTCGTTCAAAGCAGGCAGTATCGGTGGGTTTTCCTGTGCAAGCATGTTCCATGCGTGTTCTGTTCACAACATCTCATTACGTCGTAGGACTCAATTTGACGGCATGTAATAATGTGATCCTGACGGATATGTGGTGGAACCCCGCACTCGAGGTAAATGTTCCTGCTTGTTGAGCAGGCACAGGGCTGATTGGGCGATCGGTAGGATCAAGCGTTCGATCGTGCCCATAGGCTTGGACAGAAGCGTGATGTGAACATCTACAAGCTAAAAATTGCAGAAACGGTGGAGGAACGAATTCTCGTGGTACGTGTCCAGCTTGAGTGTTGCTACTCCTTCGTCAACTGACTACGTTAAACCTTTTGTGTGTGTTTACAGCTCCAGGAGAAGAAGAGGGAGCTTGCACAGGCGGCGCTGAGTGGCGATAAGATCAAGAATATGAGACTCGGGATGGAGGAGCTGCTGGCGCTGTTCAAGCCTGGGAAGGAGGATGGGGATGAGGACGAAGATGAGGAAGACGAGTGAGGGGGATATCTCTGGGACCGGTGTCACGGGAAGGACACAGCAGTCAGTGAGCCTCAAGGACAGATGAGGGAGATATTATTTTCTTGATTGAACTGCTGTCTTGCCCACCTGTACCTCCTGCTTTTCCGGCCTTATAAAGCTGGGGTCCGAAGTAACCTCGACTCCAGCAATATGTATTAGATTAGAGCAGAGAGCAATCTTATCATTATTGATATCAGATGTGTATGATGACATATTTGGCTCTGATAATTGATAACTGGTACGCATCAAGACAAACCACAACTTAGACCTTGATATCCTCCTACCCATATGCCACCTGTTGGGGTCACATTAGTAGTGATGGACAAGTTCGGTTTGGTCTGGTTTAGGCCAAAAAAATCTGAACCTTGAACCAAACCTAAGGTTCAGTTCAGTCAATATGCTGAACCTTGAACTGAACCTTAGGTTCAGGTTCAAACAGGTTCAGTTCAGGTTCACCCTGATCTGAACCCTGAACCAAACCTGTAAGTGTATCATAGGGCTAGATTACATTTTTATTCAGTATAAATGCCTTTATTTTATGCCTTGTGGTTGTATAGCATGAACAAAGGTTCCTTTAGTGCAAATTGTATGTATTATTGTACATTTGTATCACTTAAAGCTAACATGTTAAAGAAATTAAGCATATCAGCTTCAATGTTGCAACTGTGGTACTTAAAAATAATGATAATATAATACATCATATGTACTTGAGGCTTACCTTGGCATAATCCTCAGATATTATACAACTTATACCAACTTATCCTGACAAATCCAGAGCTCAAACCCCCTGAAGGAGAGTGGCAGGATTTAACAGGGAGTTGTTAGCTACAACAAGACAAAAGTGATCATGTTTCTTCCAAAAATTAGGCAAAATTATATCACATTTGTTGAAGTTTAGGTTCTGGTTCAAACTGGTTCAAACCAGGTTCACAGAATTTCCCCCCTGCCTGAACCTTGAACTGAACCTCAGGTTCGGTTCAGGCTTCAGCTTGAACCTGAACCCTATTTCAGGTTCGGTTCAGTTCAGTTCAGGTCTGAACCTCGGTTCAGAACCAAACCTATCCATCACTACACATTAGCTTCAATGGGTGGTAATGTCATGTTAAACCTAGATGCAGGTGCATTGAGTGGTGATGCAGACATGTTGAATGATGGATGGTACAGCATTGCTGGATGTGGGGATGTTGAACATTGTTGAAGATGGAAGGACATGAAATATGAATGTGGCTGACAGTGTGGGGACATTGAAGGCAGCAAAAGGTGCAGTGAAGTTGCATAGGGATTGAAGAAAATTTTTGTCATCAAAGTTGGCATCTGTTACGGATCGCTTCTGCAGTGGGCTCCAGCAACAATCAACTTAACTGGGAGTCAGTTTCCAGAGGAGAGAACAGCAGTTTCATTGTTGCTTACAACTAAGACAACACTGCTACAAGGGGGGGGAATTCATGGTCTGATTTCGAGTCCTAAATTTATTTAGGCTTGGTCTTATATGACCTGAGCCACCAAAATCAAAATGCCACTCTATCATCACAGCAAGGCTGAGTTTGGCCATGTTTACCTTCTCATTCATTTTCTTTCTAACACGACATGTATCCTTGAAATAAGTTGCAAAGAGCAGTGTATGTACATAGTAGTATTAACTGAGGAACTCAGATATGCCATGCAAAGCAATGGCCCTCTAGCACAAGTGTCATTGCAAGCCATGGGGGTTACCCAAGACAAGAGGGTCTGTCCCAAGAACCAGACTAAACATAAGGAAGGGAAAAGTAGTGATGGTAAGGTTCAGTTCAGTTCGGTTCAGGCCAAAAAAATCTGAACCTTGAACTGAACCTTTGGTTCAGGTTCAGATAGGTTCAGTTCAGGTTCAGCCTGGCCTGAACCTGAACTGAACCTGTGAAAATACAAGTATACTAGCTAATCAATTTTCTCAATCCAAATTTTTCCTTTATTTCCTACCACTCTACATTGTTGTTGTGCTAATGGTTTGACTCTTCAATTACATGTACTGTGTCCATGTTCACTGTGAATGAATCAATAGAATCTTATGTTAGATGTGTCTGAAGCACAGTAAGCATGAAATATCCTGGACAACTGTTCAGATGGTCATTGCGAATGTGTTGCAGTATTTTAACAGGAAGGAAAGACCTTGCAATCAGTATAACTGAATCAGACAACATGACATCCTAGGCTGAATTTCAACTTTACATTTTAGAATATACAGATATTCCTGTTACAGAGCAATAGTATAAACTCTAACTAATCTAGATTGTGTTATTACAGCTGTTTTTGAAATTCTTGAGAATTTTTGAATTTTTTTGATAGTTTAGAAAAATGTTGAACTTAGAAAAATTTTGAGTGCTGTATTTTGTATCTCATGAAATACTGCATGGATTGACATGGTTATAGAGGGAACATTGTACTATGTATTAAGGGCTATCTACTCCTGTAATTACATTTAGAAAATATTTAGTGTGTAGTGAGTTGTGGATGAAACAAAAGGTAAACCAGTACTTTGTAACAGCCCAAATGATATTGTCAAGTAATGCCATCAAATGAACTCCTATGAAAAAGATAGTAGAGAGACAGTTGTTCATTTTGTCAAGGGCTAGAAGTACATATACCATGTTTTTCTTTATTTTTTGTTCTTTGAGCCAATATTTATGACTTTTGTAGTTATGATCTCAATGCAGACAAGCATAGTAATGACACTGGAGGCAAGCCATAGTATTTCAACTCAAAATATCTTGAAGTTATCTTGAAATTAATTCATGTTACTTTAATACATCATTGTAAGAAAAAGTTTAAAAACATTTTGAATAATGTCAGTTCATTTTACAGCTGTTTTCATAGCTATGCGGAATTTGAGAAAAAAATCAAGGTGGCGCAACTCCGCTGCCATCTAAGCCAAACTCCTAGATATGCTGAGTTACAACTTACATTTCAACAATCTATGCCAACTCGCACCGTCTCCAAAGATCTCAAGGAGCGGATCCCGACCCTCTACTGCCGTGGTTACATGGCCAAGGAGATCTGTGATCTTCTTGGTGTCCGCAAGTCACTGGTTTACAAAACTCTCCAGTACCATCGGATCTATGGCCTCACATACAACCCTCATGCCCAACCAACTGCACGTCGACGCATTCTCACACCTCTCGACATTGGTTTCATTCATTTACTCTGTTCCCTTCACCACATGCTGTACCTCAATGAACTCCAACTCGAACTCCAAGCCCAACGCAACGTGTTTGTATCCCTCTCAACTATCATGCGCACCCTTCACTGGCTCCACTTCTCAAACAAGTGTGTATCCATTCAAGCCCTCGAAAGGAATGACCTCCAATGGGCCATATTCATGAATCAGATTGGGGCTGCAGTGCCAGACCCTGCCATGTTGATGTTCACCAATGAGAGCACCATGAATAATCGAGCCCACAGCAGGTGATACGGTTGGTTGTTGGTTGGGACTAGGTGTGTTCAATGACAGGCCTTTGTACGTGGACAACGGTATTCCATCCTGCTGGTCCTCACACTGGATGGGATCATTGCATTTGATCTCATTGAGGGCTCAGTGACTTGAGAGCGGTTCATTCGCTTCCTTCACGAGATGGTTGTATGTTTTTTCTTTCATGTCTTTTACTGTACAAACACTGATGCCTTTATACAGATACCTCTCACCAATCCATATCCCGGGCCACGGAGTGTTCTAGTCCTTGATAACTGCAACATCCACCATGCGGAAGAGGTCCGAGAGCTCATGGAGGTTGAAGCAGGTAAAGTCTTCCCTTTTGTGTGAAGTTGATACTAACATGTGTCTTCTAGGCTGCCAAATAATATATCTGCCCCCATACTCCCCTGACTACAACCCCATTGAACTCGCCTTCTCATCAATCAAGTCTTACCTCCGCCGTCATACACATGACCATGGCCTTTTCACTGTTGTTAGTGCAATAGATACTATAATGCCAGAGAAGGCTGCAGGATGGTTTCGGTTGTCTGGTTACATGTAATTTTCACTTCGCTAGCTTTTTTTTTGTATGTCTTTTGTAGTTGTCACACAATCTCATTGTATCCAAGTGGGGCAAAATAACTGTATAATATTGGCGTGTGAGTGTGCGCAAAGTCCTTGAGATACCGTAGCTATGTGTAATTACTATGTAGGCCATGCATTGTCATCTTCTCCCCTTGGCGGAGCATGGAAACCCGGTGGTATGGGGACAAGGCTCTTGAGCTGCGTATTGTAATACGATGTAAGGCAGTCATCTCTTGTCTGATCACCAGGGGTCATCATGGGTCCAAACCAGGTACTACATCTGCCATCCTGCCAATTGATCTTGTACCAGACAATGTCATCCTGGGGCGGTGAAGGAACACGAGTGGCTGGACAGGGTGCTGGTGGATCAGACCTCATGGTTAGACGCTGGAGTAGTGGGACCTGGCCAGTCACGTGACCGGGTTCCCACGGTTGACCTAGTTAGTAGCCTTCCTGATGTAGTAGTCAGTTCATCATCCTATCCAGTCGACTTCCACCTCGAATCCTGCGTGAGCCCCCGGAGAGGTACCTCAGTACCTCTCCATCGTGGTACCTCAGTACCTCTCCATCGTGGTACCTCAGTACCTCTCCATCGTGGTGATGAGAGTGTCTTCGACTCACTGATGCTTTCTTTTTCTGGATTTTCTCCTCTTTTTACCTTTCTTGCTGGTTTTCTCGCGAGATGACTCTTTTCGGCCTCACCACCCACCGCTGTGCAACTGCGGATTTTCCCTTTATTCATGGCCGTACATCAATCGCGTTACCCCAGGCACTCTCGCTCAGTCCACCAGGGCCCCATGTCGACCATCGTTGACCCAGAGACGTGGACTGGACCCTTTTTGAGCACCCAAAAGCCCCAGGCTGCGTCACCCGCGTTCACGCCCGGTTTCTTCTTCTCAGACCCAGGACGGTCTCTCAAGCCTTCCTTGGACGTCTTATGGCCCCCGTTCTGCCCCACGTCGTCCCAGGAACACCATCGACGTCCATTTTTGACGCCCAACGGCCACCCACGTACAGCCGCGTCACCACCTTTCGACTCCCCATATTGTAGCATTCCCCGGCCCCACACATATCCATCTCGGTCCCTACATCCATGCTCGACGACCCGGTGCTTACGTTCTGCCCAAAAGAACCCTCCACCGCACTTCATTGCCCCAAACGAAGCCGTCCCGCCCTTGTTGGTCCCTACATGGATCCGCCACGTCACCAACATTGGACCCCTGCATCTTCGTTATCCCCAGCCCCACACGGACCCATTCGACCTCCCGTGCCCTCGTTCCACCGGCAAGGACCCCCCGTTCCCCTCCATTGCGTCAAACGAGCCCCCACCGTCGTTTTCGGACACCCAAGCGCCTGCCACATCACCACCTTCAACCCCCCACTTTTCGTATGTCCCGGCACCAACCCACGTTCGTTCAACCCCCTGCGCCCTCGTTCCACCCACCAGGGCCCCCCGTTGCCCCAGATGAGCCCCCGCCGTCATTTCTGACACCCCGGCCACACGCCGCGTCATCATCGCGCAGCCCTGTTCTGCCAACGCAACCAGCCCAGGCCATCTCGTCAAGCCCACGGCCCACCCGTTTGCAGCACCACAGCACCCTGCGCCCGCACAACACCCAGAACGGACCGTTCCCACCGTTTTTCGAACCTACCCCACGTTCCGCCACGTCACCATACCCGGCCTCCCACACGCCCTCGTTCGGTCGCGTACCACCCCGCCAGTGAACCCAACAGTGCCATGTACCCCGCACCGACCCGAACGAACCACCGCGATCCCTTCGCGTGATACGCCAACCCCCTTCGCGTCGAGATACTATGCCCCCGTTAGTACAACCCTATGCCCTACCATTTATTATCACAGTCTTGTCCCCCGTTCCCCCCACAACTGGATGCCAATTGGAGTCTATCTACGAGCCATCACTACACTCTGTTCACACACCTGTTCACCTAGTTTCCACCAACACCGTTATGTTTTGATCACCAGAACTTGCACGCTGTGCTGAGTACTTGCCAGGACAATTCGAGCGATTTGGATCTTGCGTCGTAAGCCCTAACCCTCGTGAGGAAGGCATTCGGAGAGTTTGAGTTTGAGAGAGGAGTTCTATAGAGTCTGGTCATCTACCGCCCCCTGCGCGAGGACGACTTCCCGCTTCACGATATAAGGCCCTGGCCTTGAGTCAAGGCATTCTGAGGGACTGGGAGTCGTGGCTTTAGAGTTTTTGGTCAGTTTCTGTTTGTTTTGTGTTCTTTTCTGTAGCAGTTGGCGACAAGGGCGTCGCCATGAGGAAAAGGGGCACTTGGAGTAGTGGGACCTGGCCAGTCACGTGACCGGGTTCCCACAGTTGACCTAGTTAGTAGCCTTCCTGATGTAGTAGTCAGTTCATCATCCTATCCAGTCGACTTCCACCTCGAGTCCTGCGTGAGCCCCCGGAGAGGTACCTCGGTACCTCTCCAACGCCTCCTCTTCTCATTCCGTTTCCAGCTAGCTCAACCTGCTATCAAACGCATTGCGTCTCCTTTTGACATCCCATACTCTGTGAGGTCAGAGACTGCGAGGGAACCAATGATGTCCGGCCCATAATCTTCATGACTCAGGGCAGCCTTGTATTCACACACCGATGGCACTCCAAGGTGATCTTGGGCATAAACGAGGTATTTGTGGAGATCACCATATTCCGGTTTGACAGGCGATGAGAATGGAGAGAGTGCTTGCACTTGGGAGTGGAGGGCTTGGGGGCCATCGCACCCACAACTGTGGTCATCAATTGTGTGAAGACAGCAAACTGATTGTTTGGATCTACAGCTGGCAGTGCCGTCTTTGCCTTCTGTCGAGCTGGTAATAAGCTAGCACCGCGATTTGCCAGATTGAAAGCCGCAGTGTTGGGGGGGAGCAGAATGGTAGTTTTTCCCTTGTGCTGTATGAAGATTAGCTACATTTGTTGCGTAGTTTAGAGAACATACCAGGCCAATGGCCCACTGATGCATCATGAATGGAGTAAGCGGGAGTTCAGTGTTGTCCACGCAGATGAATACATAGTGTCCTGGATTATTGTCATTCCCATACTGCTTTTCAAGCATGCTGCGAAACCGCACCAATGAAAGGTCTAAGGATGTAGCGCCTTCTGGTGTAGCTGCTGGGTCCGGAGCTTGTACGCTGTCATTGTCAACCACAACATCAGGCTGTGCAAAAACAGCATCAGATAAATCCGAACGGCATGCCAGTACTTACATCAATAAGGCATTTCTTTTTCACATCGTCAATGTCAATGATGATATTCACTTTGCTGTACCGATTCTCATTGATTTTTGTTATGAATTCTTTGTATTCAGACTCCTTCTCCACATCAAGTGCATCTGCTTTCCTGAGAATAAGGTCAACTAAGTTTGTAGAAAATATCTACAGTCGACCAGGATGATAATATTTGAACTTGTACCATTGCTGATCTGACACCTTCCACTTTGTTTTGCCAAACTGCATTAGCATAGCTCACATAACATGAACATAATTGTCTGCTAAACAAGCAAACACGAGTTCTTTGCTGTGTATGTCACGCTTGGACTTGATGGCAGGTTGCTTGCCAATCTTGGGAATAGCCAGCATATGTCGAATGAGTTGTAGTGAGAGATTAGCACAGAATTCGTCTGATTCATCGTTGGACGAGTCAGAGTCGACCATGGTGATAGGATACGAAAATGGGAATATTTCAAGTTGTAACTCAGCATATCTAGGAGTTTGGCTTAGACGGCAGCGGAGTTGCGCCACCTTGATTTTTTTCTCAAATTCCGCATAGCTATGAAAACAGCTGTAAAATGAACTAACATTATTCAAAATGTTTTTAAACTTTTTCTTACAATGATGTATTAAAGTAACATGAATTAATTTCAAGATAACTTCAAGATATTTTGAGTTGAAATACTATGGCTTGCCTCCAGTGTCATTACTATGCTTGTCTGCATTGAGATCATAACTACAAAAGTCATAAATATTGGCTCAAAGAACAAAAAATAAAGAAAAACACGGTATATGTACTTTTAGCCCTTGACAAAATGAACAATTTCCTCTCTACAATTTTCTTCATAGGAGTTCATTTGATGGCATTACTTGACAATATCATTTGGGGTGTCACAAAGTACTGGTTTACCTTTTGTTTCACCCACAACTCACCACACACTACATATTTTCTAAATGTAATTACAGGAGTAGATAGCCCTTAAGACATAGTACAATGTTCCCTCTATAACCATGTCAATCCATGCAGTATTTCATGAGATACAAAATACAGCACTCAAAATTTTTCTAAGTTCAACATTTTTCTAAACTATCAAAAAAATTCAAAAATTCTCAAGAATTTCAAAAACGGCTGTAATAGTGCTGAAACTTCAAGTCAGTCAATAGTTTGACCAAAACTAAGTGTCTAGTCAGCAGAAATTAGACTAATACATGAAAGATTAGGTTCAGGTTCGAACCAGCTCAAACCAGGTTCACAAGAATCCCTCCTTGACTGAACCTTGAACTGAACCTAAGGTTTGGTTCAGGTTCGAACCCAGGTTGAGAACTGAACTGTACCATCACTATTGTGAATATGTCGAGAAAGGTATCCCAAGCCTTCTGCAAGGTGGCCAGCCACGATAAGCAAGGGTGGGTCAGCAGTGGTGGAGAGAAGCAGAGACAGTGACTCACATCATATCCCATTTGCATAAGAGCTTCCCTTCCAAAGGCTACTTTGTCGTTGCCACATGTAACCATTATGTATGCAGGGGGAGCTGAGGTGGTTACCTCAATTCTGCAGATTGCATGCAGTAATTGCACTGCATCCTGCGGCACAGTGGTGGTGGTGGTCCCCAAATCTTGTTTGCACAATGGATTGTTGAGCCAGTGGTTCTGTGGTTGTTGACTGATCAGTGAATGAGGACAAAACTCTAACGACAAACAGGTGACCTATCTAAATTGTCATCTTGCTTATATCAACCATTCCTCTTTCTTATCTCTGTGAACTGCTCTCTGTACTTGACTACGATAGGCTCATAGACAATTCTGACTTCGAGAAGTGATGGAGAAATTTCATCACAGGGTGAGTACAATCGCTGTAGAGATTGATATCTCTCTGTGTGCGTATTCTCTTATTTTCTATTGTTACAGTTTACCTTATCTTCTTTACAATCCCACTTCACCATTTCTTCACCACAGTCCATTTATAGATACTATACAGTACCTATATAGTGGCTTGTGTACATAGTTACAAACAAGTTGAGTTTTGGGTTTTGACCCCAGTGACAACGATCTCGCACACCCCGAATCCGTGCCTACCCAGGCTGCGTTCACCACATCGCTACTGTAGCCCTGATGAACAACTAGCTAGTGAGACCTCGATACTCACTGGCACACTGGCACACTAATCAATCATCATACAGTATATTTGTCCTATAATGCTGCATCTGCACTTGTAATTCGAACAGAAAAAAGGGTTTTCCAAGGGAATATACATGGGTAATAAAAGAACAAAAACTCATGCGCTATCCATTCATGCCTAACCATCCACCTCTGTCTCCATACACCCCTCACTCACAAGCTCCACTGCACACCTTGACTGCAGGTACATCCAGCAGCTCAACGGCTTTGCATGGCCATCCACATTCCCAGGTGAACTCCCAATGCCCCAAAAACACATGCACAGAGTCACAGACACACACAGCTAACAAACCCACTTGTAAACTCCGCAGGTGGAACAACTTCCTTCCCCAGCGCATTTTGCACCATCTCAACCATGATCACCGCCACAATCCCAGCAGCTGCTATCCACATGCTACTATACCCAAATGGCTTCCCTGGGCACACTCTGCAGGGGTTCAGACGTGGTCTGAACCCTGGACTGAGGTGGGCTCACCCCATGAGCTCTGTTCTCCTTGCAAATGGCAGGCACATATCAATTGATACAGTGCTGCACTTTGCGAGGTAGTTGGGCTGTGGGGGAGCTGTCCAGTGCTGCTGCTGCTGCTGTCGTGGCCATTGCTGCTGCAGCTGCCATTGCCATTGCCATTGCCGCTGCTGCTGCTGCTGTTGCCATTGCTGTTGTTGCTGCTGCTGTTGCCGGCATTGGATGAGCCACCATGGAAATAGGAGCACGGGCTACACCCATGCTCCCATTATCCTTCTTGGTGCCAAATACCTCGCGAACAATGTCCACACGTCAGTTGACGTGTCAGCTCGTGTCCGCGAGGTTCCTTGGCATTGGATGGCTGGATGCAGCACAAGCTGCTGTTGCTGTTGCCATTGCCATCGTCATTGTTGACGTTGCTGTTGCCGTTGCTGGTGGTGGTGGTGGTGGTGGTGGTGGTGGTGGTGTTGGTGTTGCGGCTGTCCCACATCCGTTGGCGTTGGCGTTGGGATCCATGTTGTGCTGTGGTGGTGTGCTCACCATGTGGTCGCGGTCAAGTTGCCTGTGGCAGATAATATTAGTAAAGTTAAGAAATTTGATGAGACTTACCTGTATTCAGAAACGCGACATTGTGTCGCGTTCATTGGCCTTGCGTTGTTGCGGTGTTGGTGAAGAAACCCTACAGATAATGGTCACATGATACCGTTTAACATGAAAAAGTAAGTAAAGAAATCCAAAAAACAAATGACATAAATACCTTAAAAATATCCGCATTCACGGTTTGGATGCGGTTTGGAGCCGTTCAGGAAATCCGGCAGGCCTCAAAACCTGGAACTGAACCCACGGTCCGGTTCAGCACTTGACTGAACTTAAACTGAACCTAGGGTTCGGTTCGGGGTTTGAACCGGGTTCAGCTAGGTTCGGAACCAAACTACGGCAACACTATATGTGCAGGATGTGCAGTCCCCTGATCAAACCTTTTACCAAAATGTTTGGCAGTTGGTAACAATTGGGTACAAAAGGACAGCATGTGGGGGTGCAGCACACAAATTGACCAAGTCTACAATTCCATATCATTTGATGACATGGCATAATTTTTTTTCTGGCTTGGCAAACATGAATGGAAAAGACCTGACTTGGATTGTGAATGTGGTTGATTGACCACTTATTTTCATTGGTATGATCATTCCTCTAAGTTTGATGAGAGTCTGACTTTTGATCCATATCTAGCACCAGTGTTCAGCTGTTTGCTAGGTCCAATCAATACTAATTCTACTGAGCAGCACATTTGCTTCCCGTCAAGAATCTTCAACACTTTCCATAATGCATCCGCAACAGATGCATATTATTTGCCCAAAAGTCTTGATCAGTGCCTGAAACCATCCTCATTTGCAACAACTCCTTCCACAGATGCTTCTACATCATTAACATCTCTGTTTCTAGTTCCAGATGCTCTCTCTGTGCCTTCTACATTGTATAGAGCAACTTGTGCTAGAGGGCCGTTGCTTTGCACGGCATATCCGAGTCCTCTCAGGCTCCCATAAAATAACAACTGTCCTTACTTGATTTAATTAAGTTGTTGCTAGACAGCCAGTATAGTGTAATGGCTGTATCTTACAACATATGATGTGCTGTAAATATAACTATATTTCTACATCCAAGAATGTAACATTAATCCAAGTTGGCTTATGGGAGCATTTAGAAATCACCTATACAAGAACATATATAAAAATACAAGGTTTTTTGGACCTGCAGACAGTTAAGAAGATATTCTCTAACATTCCTTCATATTCTGTAGACCTTCCAGTGATAATTCCATCATGAAACCAAACCTGACCTGTTAATCTGACAATAACAGATGTGAAGTGACCACTTCCATAATATATAACACCTCTGAGACAATATCGCAATGGTTCAGTTTTTCCTTCAACTGTGACTACCAAATTAGGATTCACAGTAGTGGTGGATACAGATGCAGCAAAGGCAAGTAAAGGAGGGGCATCTACAAAAGTGAATTTTCGAAGTAGAAAGTCATTGCAGATTGTACACTTCGAAGCAAGAGAAATTACAAAGAGATCAAGTTCATCTTGAATAGATTCAAAGTCAATTCCCCCAACATCTATAAGGCAATTGCATGCTGCTTCCCGCTGTCTGGACACAGGATGACGTTGAGGGCAAGAAATACAAGATGAAAGAATGGGGATTTCTGTTTGTAGTAATGTATACAATAAAGTATTAACACTAGTAAATGCTCCCCATGGGAAGTTATTGGGTGAATGCTGATGCAGACAATGCCTTAGATGATCACGGACTTCTTCTAAAGAGCATTCACCATCAGAATATCTTGAAAACCCACCTACCAAGTCACCAAGAAATTGGGAATTTAAATTTCTGAAAGAATTAGACCAAGCAATCTTATTATCCTGCCAGATATCATATAAAATAGATATTACAGAGTCATATGCACAGCTGTTGTTGCTCCAAGGTGTACCAATAGGAATGCTCACAGAGGTCAATGGAGAGTCATAAGTAATATGATGTGTTTTCAACTTCTTCCTATTAGGTGCAACTCGAGACCCACTTATTTTTCTCTTTATAATAGAATTCTGACAAAACAATGCTGGAGAACTCCCATGAGCAGGAATATATTTTGACTTGATAGGAATATTTTTTATATCCTTTTGTCTTTTCCCCAGAACTTGCCAGGGAACTTCATTCTCTTGACCTGGAATATATGGATCAGACTTGTTCCACCGGATTGCCTTGTGCACATTTGCTGGAACATAATGCTTTCCTTTCCACATTCTAAAGGACTCAATTAGAGAATTTCTGCGGTCACCAGTAACTGAACTTGGTAGCTTGCCTTTGTATCTCAATCCAACTATTTCATCTAAAATTTCCAGCTCACGGAATTCCTGGCGTAATGCACCAGATGCACCACCTGTTATATTTCTTGCATCAAATCCCTGTAAAATGACAGTGCCAAGTGCCGAAGCACTACATGATAATGCAGTGTAATATGATTGATGGCTTCGACTGTTATTTAAATCAACTGGATTGTTGGGCCTTGTCTTTCCTTGTGAAGAAAAATCTGTCATTGAAAAATTGGGAAGTACCTCCACCTGACTACGTGATATTGTAATTGATGAATCATCTGGCAGTGCACAGTCTACAGTAACACTTGTTCTTGTTAGTGGTATAACATCATCAGGAAGTCCATTCAATTTTACAGTTTGTGGAGGATTAAGTAGCTTTACAAATAGTGTGTCCAATACTCTCTGACCTTGCTTACCTATTACTGACTGCCAACTATGCACTATGCCTTCTTGGCCTCTCGTAATGCATAGCTCAGTAGCACTATTATTCCGGATCATAACAGGCATTCCAACACACAATGAAAGTTTTCCAGGGATGCATTTTGAATTTGAACTAGGAGGTTGATTCCACAGAGCTTTATGAACATTATCCGATAATGTATGGTACTTGTGAGTTGCAGCTTGAGATGAAAACTTGCCCCTTTTCTTATCTTTTGAAACTATTGAATCATCAGAATAAAAATCAACTAGAGATTGGCCAGTTTCCTTAGAAAATCTCAATGACCCCAAGCGATTGATCTCATCTTTGTGAACATTCAAAGCAGTAATTATTGACACCTGTCTAAAGTCTTCATGTTTTACTGATGAACGACCAGGTAGATTGCTTGATATTCGTGACCGCAGGAAGATAATATCTTCAGCAGTACAAGCTTTATATCGCATATTTGTAAGAGCCTGTCTGAGTTGTGCATCTTCCTTTGTTTGAAGTCTTTGTCTCATGTTTTCTCGTAGTATTACTACAGTTGTAACCTGGTGCCACAATGCCTTTCCAATGGCAGCTTCTTGATCTTGGTGGCTAGTAGAAGAAGCTCCAACAGTTCTGCTATAGAGAGAGGCATTTTCATGCCCAATTGCAGGAGGCAACTGTGCAAAATCCCCTGCAAATATCATGTTTAATCCACCCCAAGGCAATTCAGTTTCATTGAAAATCTTAGCCATCCTTGCACTAATCCTGTACATATCTCGACAAGACAACATTGAAACTTCATCAAAAAAGATGTAATCAACTCCCAGCAGTCGTGATCTTAATTGAGAAAGTTGTTTAATTGATATCTGCTCATCAGTACTCTCATTTAATCCAAACATATAGTGATATGTAGATCCTGCTAGCAGAGCTGCAGCAGTTCCAGTAGGTGCCACAATAACAAAACGATGAGCTTCATTTTTTGACTTGAAAATTTTTACTAATGCCTTCAAAACTTGTGTTTTACCAGTTCCACCCATACCTCCAATATGCATTTTCAATTGCTCAGAATTGCCAATGGATGCATGATGTGCAACAATGTAAAATGCTATTTTTTGTTCCTCATTTAATCTAAACTCTTCCACAATGCTGTCTAGTGCTAACAAAGATTTACCAGAATGAGAACTCTTTTCAAGATATGATCTATCAACAACTCTAACCTGGCTATCATGATGACTTGATGGTTGTGCCAGATATTCAGGCAGGTTTTCTGCACGACGTTCAAGTATATCTTGTCTTTTCTTCTGCACAACAGCTTTCCATTGACTCCCAGTTTGGATAATCTCTGGTGATGGTAACTGGGCAACTGATGTCTCTGTGGATAAAGGCTCTGTCCAACCTGTGTGAGTCATTATTGATCGCATAGTTGCCATATCAAGTTGACGTTTCTTTTCTCGCTTGCCAATTTCCCTAAATTCAGTGTCAAACTCTTCACCCAACTTTGCAGAGACATCTTCAAATATGTAGTCATCATCCACTTGCTCCAAATCATTGTTATGATCCAATGTATAGTCAGAACCTTGAATCCAACTTGGCAAGACAACTGAACCTTTACGAAGCTGGGCATGAAAGTCATCACGAGCATCAAGACATTCATATTTTATATTAAAATTGTTCATAAGTTCTCTTTGTCTCAGAGTAAAGCTATATGATAAAAAGGACTCATCCCAAGATTGATCTTTTGTTTTCAAGTCATGTCCAGAACGCCAAGGTCTAAACAATGCAAGCATGGTTGAGCAATAATATTCACGATCACCTTGATCACATCGTGGTAAAGTTGCTCCTATAAAGGTGGGAACTTTAATGCTGTCTTCTTTTACACAACATGTCCCATGTGACTTGTGAAGTGGATGACGGTCAAGAAATGCAAACAGCCCAGCAGAAGATGTATTTGTCACATCCAAAACTGGAACTTTGCCTGCATAATTCTTACCTGGCTTCTCAATTTTCAAGTTACTCATAGACACAGCATTGTCACTGTCCATATCAGATATGATTGTTTCATCTTGATATATGAAAGATGTATCATAATTCTCACTCTCATCTGCAACACTGGCCAGTTCTTCAATATAGTTTTTTTTATTTAATTTGGATTCAGAAAGTTTCTCTCTTGAGCATCGACTTACCCAATCATACAAGCACATATGCACCAGTTCTTGAGGGCGATAAATGTAATCATAAACAGGGGACAATCCAATAATACAATCTCTACGTTTGATCAAGGCTACCTTTTCAACATGCTCCTTAGTATCATCAGTATTCCAGACCTGTCGTGCCTCATGAATGTAGCTCTGCCAATAGAAAGGAGCAAACTTATGATTTGTATAATGGTCAGGATTTCGCAAAAGATACATACAGGCCATCGGTGAACCAATTTCCATCTTAGCACTGAGATTGTTCACAATCTTGGTCATGAGTTTACGTGCTTTCTCCTTTTGAGTCTCACTACCACCAATCATCTCACTATTTTTTTGAAACATTGCTCGAATAGTGTCAAATATAACATGTGTTTTTAAGGAAATCTTGGTAATGTAGTCAGACACATAAAGAATGACCCCTTTTATTGCAGTTCCTGATTTTAGAGAGCTCACATCTGTGTTAGAGTGACACAAGTAAGTAAGAAGAGGAGTAATTGTGTTAATCATTGGCTCTGCCTTTTTCATGTTAAGAGCACCAGTTTCAGTGTCTACTTCAGTATGAGTAAATACAGGACGTGGAAACCTTGCTTTACATTTCCCCCACTTGTTATCCATACACCCAACATATTGACGTGATTTATTTTGAGCACCATCTTTATTCCTGTTGCTGGAACAGTGATGTATGTTGGATTTTGCCAAAATATCATCTACCACTTTCTCATAATTAACTTGCCATAGATTCCATTGATGACACAGCTGACAATTCCCACACATTTTAGCACAAGCACTAGGGGGTGCTTCAGGCAAAGTTTGTGTTGGATCTATATAATTTTCTAACTGAGAAGGTTTTCAATATTTGTGAGCACTTCATCCTTTGTTCCAGTAAGAAATTCACCAATATGTGTACTCTCCAAATACTCAACTAATTTCTTCTGAAAATCTGAAGAAGGATCTAAAATTCGCTTTCTTATCTCTTTTGGAGTGAGGCATCCAAGAATCCAAATTAATATGTGAAGATGCAAAGTGAGACGTCCTTGCTGCTCAACTGTGCCATAATAAGCTGATGTTTCTCCATATATTCCTGGATGATCTGTATCTACACCCAAAACATGCTTTATGAATAGACTAACCATGAAATGAAAGAAACGTGCACCAGCAACTGGATTTCTAGCAATAAGACGCATTCTCTCATCACTTGATCTAATTTTTGGTTCAAACTTCTCTTTTGTATCAGCAAAGTACAGACAAATTGGGTGCTTGATATCAGCTGGAGATAAAGTAATATACCAAGAAGGAGCACCACAGTATGAAATCAAAGACCAAATTTCATTTCTCATAAACTTCTTGCTAGTAGTGGATCCACTTACCTTGGCTCCTACATGATCAAGGTCTCGTACTACTTGGTAACAGTCTTTCTCTTCTTGGCTAGCTGGTTTAACAACTTCACCTTCCGACAGCCTTTTGGCCAATGAAGACAACACATTTTGGTCAACACTCAACAGCCGATTGGTTATATCATGGAATTTAGCCTTGTCAGCAAGCAGATAACCACCAGATGTGCTTGCCTTCACTTGAGCATGGCTGAAAGCAACAAATGGAAAATATATATCTGTCTGAAAGCGTTTATCATGATACATCAGAAGGTGACGCTTGTGTTCAGCATCAGACAGTGATGTAGATCCAATACCACCCATTCCATATGGAAATAACCAAGGGAACATCTGTGGATAAAGCTCAGGGTTCTTGTAAATAGATTCATACTGAGAAGAATGACCAATTGCCAATATTTTTCCACCACTGTTGAGATGTCTGAGTGCAATCCCTTTTAGTGAGTTAACTGTCTTAGTATCCATGTCCTCACCAGCTAGCCCATGAACAATAAAAGGACAGTCTCCATGTTCTGTACCATCTTCAAGTTCACTATCAAATACACTTGTCCCCTCTGATACTTTGTTTGTCTCTCTTTGACGATATTCAACAGAAACAGGTGGGCCAACCTCAGGATATTCTGCAAGATTCTCATAAGATATATCCAAATCATGGTAATCAGCATGATTAAGCTTCAGCCATTCAAGTGCTCTTGCAACATGGTTCCTCCGCACCAGCAAGGGGGTTCGTTCAAAGTCTTTTTCTGTTGGCCTACAAGGCCCAGTGAATAAGATGGCTAAAACATCATCAAGTTCAGCAACTGGTGGTGGTAGTATCTGATACACCTTTGGAATGGGTGACTGAAAAGCAACCACATGTGATGTCATTTTCCTCATGCCTGAAGCAACACGCACAAAGCAACAATTGTGACGTATACGAGATACAAGCAACTTTTCCACAAAACGCAGCTCAGCCAGTTCCTTCGGCACAACACCCAACCATAGCCCTCTTGCTAAAGCAAGTGGAGGAGTTTTGCCTTTTCTTATACAACTTCGACATTCATCACATATCTTATCACATTGATAGTCTAAAACAGGGCCCTTAAATTCTCGAATCTTATCTTCTGATTTCTTTCGTCCAACTCTTGTTATACCTGGTGCTTCAAGAACACTAAGCATACCTTTTATGCTTTTTATTTTGCTCAATTTGGTTAATGGTGTTAATTCACCACACACAGCACACCCTGATTCTTCAAATGTACTAGGCATTGAATCTCTGCAGAAGTCTGAGATAACAGTATTAGCCAATTCTGAGGATAAAGGGGGAGGAGGGAAAGCACATACTTGATCTAATTTCAATGAACAGTCCTCAGAAAGACTTGAAGTGCATTGTTCAGACTTTTTAGATGCATGCTGTTGAGCTTTTTTTGCTGCATAATTGTTGCGCTTCCGTTTACGCCGATCCAGAATCTGAGTTTCTGTTAATGGAGCAGGCTTGCACTGTTGTTTCTTTGTTGCATGACTAATTGTAACAGAAAATATGCTGACATATGCACCACAATTAAGACAATCATGATTTTCAAAGTAAGCCAACATGTCTTTTTTAAGTACATGAGAGCCCATGGAAATGCTGTGAACTTGTGCAATCTTATGTACCATATGACCAGGTATGTGGGGAATAATCTCAACAAATGGGATATTTGCATGAACAAACTTATTAACAGGATAAGACACAATATTGTCTTTTTTCACATAATCAACAAAAGTGTAAGATGATTTAGCATCAATAGGAAAATTGCCATTTTCTATATATGGCAGTATATGATCGGCTGGAAATATATGAGACCTTCCACCCCCCAATGGCATTGTAGGCATAGTGTTGTCTTCATGTATTTCAGGTTTAGTGAATGCGCTAGGGGAGTGTTGGGGTTGAATTTGTGACTTTGACCATAATATCCAGGAACCATATTGATGAATAGTCTTATGTACTGACAAACACCTCAGGACAGAAAATAAGTCACGAGCAATGAATAACCAGTACAGATCCAGAGATCTGGGAAGTTGAACACCCATGATATGGAAAGGAATCAAAGTTGAAGCATGCATAGCACATTTTTTAGCACACTTGTGCAACTTTGAAATCTTTGGTGGATCATGTAAAAGAGCAATCAATGCGTAGAAATCATGACGTAGCATCTGATTACGACACATATAAAGAGCCAAAGTATGACATATGACAGTAATGTTATGCTTGGGCATGGCATAAAAGTGAACCAACCAAATGTGCACCTCAGTAAATATATGATACAACCATGACAAATTGTACACAAAGTAACAAGCCAAGTCGAGGGCCCAACACAACAAATTGTGTATGATATCAACAAATTGAAATATCAAGTAGGAAGCCATGTTATAGACATGATAAATTGGGGAATATATAACCAATGCAACAGGCTTTGAAGTAAATTGCAGATCATGCACACTAGTGGTCAAACATGCATCTCGTAACACCAAGTGTTGATTTATGCAGAGCATATCACAAACAATAATATGATATAGTGTGCTAGAACTAGACACAACAGTAGATCGTGACATGTCAATGACATTGGACATGTGGAAGACAGGGGACATGTCAACAACGTTGACGGAGACAGTGGATTTGTAAGACAGACACCCACAGGGGGTAAATGACATGTGCATCACGCATAAAGGCATGGGGTACAAGGGAAATGGAGACACGCAACAGCCAGAAAAATATCTATGAGCAGCACCTACTGCAGTGAAGGTCTGAGAAACAAGTGAGAAAGCTAAGCAATACTGCGTGATAATTATTTGACTGACCGTTGCAATAAGGTCAACTTGTAGCGACTGAATATTTACCCTGCGGAAAGTCAGCATACACAAACGCAATGATGGATAGGGCCAAAAAGAGGGAACATACACATCCCATGTCTCCTGAGAACACAAACATTTGTGGCATGATAATCGAGAATACTCCCTCTGCAGGGCGGCATCAGATGTGGATGACCGGTGTGTGCAATTACCATCTAACAGCTGAGCGTGTTGGCCGTTTTTGCTGTTGCCCATCAGTAAACACGGTAACATAGGCTTGATAACATAAGGAAACTCACAGGGTCAACGCTCCCGGGGGATGGGGGACGGCTTGGCATGACAACTGGGAATACCGCAGCGAGAGTGGAAGCCTAGAATGAGTAAGGGGAATTCACGAATATGAGACTACTCACTGCCAGGAGGGGATCTGACTGTAGCAATGATGCCGTATGTACACTGTAGGCACATAGTCAATTAAGCCATGATATAAAACAATACAAAAAACCTACGCAGTCGACATCCCAATGAAACAAGACATGTTTCTATAGCGAAGACAAACTAAATCAATGCACATCGAAGACAGTTGAAAACTTACACATTCATACTCCAGTTAGGCCGGCAGAGAGGAACATCAAGTCTGTAGGATGAACTTCAGTGGGGTCGATAACAAAGCGGAGAGAAAAAAAGACCTATGGAGTCAAAGTTCCAAGTAGATGGGGATAGGTCCACACACAGCCCAGTATGTAAGTCAGTATGAGTTGGGACACGGTGAGGATAGCTATCAAGGCTGGAATAATCCATAGAAAACGAAACGCTCGCATTTTGCGTTGAGAGTTCGAGGCGAGGTTGCGACATGTGCTTGCACTGCATGAGTGAACCTTACACTTGTATCAGCGACGACGTGTCCCAAGTCCGTGCGCTCTAGTAAGAGCACCGCGCTCACAATGGACCTCTCTTTGGACAAATCCACATCTGCACAAATCCACGTCTGCCACGAGCTACTCCACCTACCAAGCCCGGGAGGCCAGAACCATGGCGGACGCTACCGTGGACAATTCCAATCGTACTGAGACTCTCCTCTTCTATCAAACTGCCAGCAATTCACCTTCCACGTCTCACAGATGCCACACTTTCGATATGAATATCAATGCTGTGTCTCGCAGTCGGCTATACAAAATCGGCAGCCAGTGTACGCAAATCAAAACGCTATTGGGTCGTGACCAGAATCCCTGCCCAGAGTATATTGAAACGGTTTGGGGTGCGCAAACCAAGTCAGTAAAATAGCCATGCAGAATGCAGACCAAGGTGTGCGTGTATAATGGACTCCTGACATCAGCGACGTATATTTGATTATCAACAGCTTTGTGTGTGATGTGAGTGTGTGAGCACAGTGAGGATCAAACAGAACAATCAAACGTAATGAGCACGCTGGAGAATTTCGCAGTGTTAAGGCCCGATCGTCAAGTTGGAGGCGCCGGGGTAAGCACGGCCTGTATCATCGGTGTATGAGATATCCATGGGAAGCCGCGATGGATGAAAGCATAAATACCGCCCAATTGAATGAGAGCAAGATGAATGACCTGAAGATTCACAGCTTACTGGACAATTCGACTCGGACATGGTTTTCAATGAGGGCACGGCCACAGGATGTCATTGCAGAGAAAGGCACAAAATACGACTCCGGTACATAATTCAATATTACGCTTTGTCAAGAGCGGCGCCAGTGAGACCCAAGAGGATGGCAAACTGTATATTAGAAGAAAGCACCGTCAACCCTGATCGCTCAGCAACATATGTGCTCAGTGTATAGCCAACAGCAACTACCGCATTGGCAGGAAGGTCCTGCGATCCATTCTTGAACAGAGGGAAGTCCGACAGATCCTGGAAATCTTTGTCCGTGAAAGAGAATGCGCGACCTGCCCTGCGACGGCCATCATAGATTGGAACTGCGCAAGCATTTGAGTTAGGGAAGAGACCACAAGGTGGAACAGTGAATAAGAATGTACTTTTATCTTCAAATGCACGTGAGGCTGGGTATGTACCCCGCCTTCTTTCTCCCTGCACACCGGAGGACAGAGGGCTTGCAACAGTCACGAAAAGGCCCCCAGATTTGGACGGGGATGGAGGAAGACTCGCAACTGCAGCGGATAAAAATATAAATCAGTCCACACGAAATAATATTAAAAATCTGACGCACGCTGCTTACGGCTAAGGAAGGAGAATCCATAACCGGAAACTGAACCAGTCACCACATGAAAATCAAATAATTGACCCCACAAAGAGGTATCCCTCCGCATTTCTTGTGCGAAAGGAATGATGGTGACCTTGTGAACTGGGTATGACGCATTCTGAGAACCAGCCATGGCCTGCTCGATAAGGAAACACTCCATGATAACACCTAACATTATCCCCACCGCGTAGTTGGTTGTACCAGCAATCTTCAAGCGGCGTGACTCGACAGCAAGGTAATCAGGATGAACTCTGCTTGTGTTGACATAAAATCCAGAGTTGACAAATAATAGACCCTTAAGTACGGAGCTATGAAGGGCATAAGTGAAAAAACAAACAAGTGAATTGAGAAACGGTGTACATACGTTACAGAAGACTCAGAAAGAACTTTGACAAGAGATGAAAACGAGACACGACTTGATCCGGTCTCGTTGGATAGGTAGGCTAAGACGTCACAGAATCGGCTGCAGACAACATAGGTATCCATATAATTGAAAAATGTTAGAAACTCACCGAAGTTTAGGGAGGTTCTCGTAAATTTTGTATAGTTTCGGGTCTTGTATGTCCTTGCGCATAACCGCTAGGACGGGGTCATCCTCGATGGCACTAGCAGACGGTGCAGAAGAATCTGAAATGACACCATCTTCACCAGGATCGGCTCGGACAGTACTGGTCCATAGTGAGCCATCATAGAAAAAATTCAATATGTACTCACGGAACAACATCCGAACCGGAATCCGAACCAGCATCTGAACCACTCCCAGCAACGTCCACGACACCAGGTCTACATAAGCAACGGATTAGAAATATATATCAATCTAGTAAGATCCAAACATACAATGAATCCCTTTCAACCTTTACAACGACATTCCCAACCCTGCGATAAACCAATCAGCAAATGGACAAAAATAAGCATAAACACTGACGGTTCCTGGTGGTGCAAAGGCGAGGGGGAGATTTCCTCATCATCAACAGCAATTTCAGTTGTGGGTTTTGCTGACAGTGCTCTAAATGATGAAGTCAGTACGCTCATTGTAAATTTTCGGAGCCAAAGAGAGTGGCCACGAAGAAAAGGCATACCCCTCTTCAATCAGGCGAGCTTTCTCAGACTTGACCTTGGTTCTACTACAAAAAGTCAGACAATAGAATAAGGAAAACTCGGAACAAATTACCTAGAACGTGCCCTCACAGGCAACGGCGTGACTTCACAGTGCCCAGTTTCTGAGCTGGAGGCGGTCAGTATTCAAGAGCGCACGTAAATGGATGGATTACATAGGAGATTGTTGCCTGGTCGGGGTAGACACAGTTGTGTCCTTATCCTTGCCTTTGCCCTTGCCGTTGCCCTTGCTAGATGTGTTTTTCTTACTCATAGTCTTGCCCTTTATGACAGAGGACCTGTATACAATCAGTACAGCATAAGAAATCCATAGACATCTCGTACCTCGCCACCTCCTCTTCAGTAGACAAATCGGAGGCATCTGCATCGCTGCCGAAGACGAGGGAGGACTTGATGTCAAGGAGCGCAGCATCAACTCTAGATTTCAACAAGAGTAAATCATTGAATCGAGGGAGAGCAGAGAACACGTACGAGAAAGACACAGGAGGCAGCTCCTGGTAATCTTGAGAGCCTGGAGCGGGTGCGGGTGCTGACTTTATTTTTTTGGTGCGAACTTTCGGACCCTTGACAATTTCACTAATAAGTGGATATGCCTCAGTGGTAAAAAATAACAGAAACAAGATAATATACAAACATATCAGAGTCGGAGAGGGTGACTGCCTTTCGCTTCGCAGTTTCCTTTTTTCCAGATCTATACAAAAAAGTATGTTGAAAACGACCATCCCAGAAGGTGAAAAACCTACTGCTTTTGAACCGGAGATGGAGACGGCGGGGCAACGACTTTATCCACCTTTTTCATCGGAGAACTAGCCGCACAAAACAAAGTATCAAGCACGGTTAAGGCAGATGAAAGAAATCGAATATCACCGTTTTGACGCAGATCGCGTAGACATGCTAGTGTAGATCGATTGGTTGTAGAGTACGAAGAGATTGGCAAGCATTGAGGAGTGCAGATGGTACAAGGCCAACTTATAAAGAACTACATCAGTGCTTTCCGCGAAAAAGAAAGAGGAATATACACACTGCGTGCCCTGCCACATTCAAGTCGAAACATCGCGTCGTTAAGATAATGAGACACACCATGAATGCCGCAGGAAGCAGCGCCACAGAAAGGAGACTGTGGCGGACGTAAGTTGAATGCGGCATTAATAGACAAGGCCCGGAAATTAATATTAATAAGTTAAAATTTGTTACAACTGCTCGACATAGAAACTATTCCATCTCCCAGCCTATTTGCCCTCATACACATTATCTTCTCAGATAACAATTTGAGAGGTGGTCAACAGTGAGGATGTTTCAGATCGACGGCGAAGCGACTCGCTGAGTCAGAAGTGAAGGGATACAAAATTAATTAAGAGAGGAACACACACAACGCAGAAGTGAAGTCCCAGATAAAAAGAGGCGTCCAACGGCGAGAATGTTTCAGATTGACGGTGAAGAAACTCAAAAACGATGTCATGGATACAAAGGAAAACGACAATTAAAGTGGTCTGAGTGAGAACACATGGAACACACGGAGGAACAACATAGAAGCGCCTGGATACAAAAGAGGATGTTTCAGGTGGACAGTGAAGAAATCGTCTGAGAAACGAAGTAAAGCAGAGACAATTAAATAGCAGCTTGAGGGAGAGTGCATGGGACGCACAGACGGGACGCACAGACGGAAGCGACGGCAATGACGAGGATGATTAGGCCGACAGAGTGGATCGTATCAAGAGCGTTGGAGAAGGCAATTAGACCCTGTAAACCATGGCGGCATGTGCAACAACATGAGGTCCGGAAGAAGGAAAATCAGCGCCTCCCGCGAATCATAAGATGTAGAAAATAATAAAACCCATGGCCACAAGATATTGAAGAATTGCGTAGCGAAACGATGGACCCAACGTACGACCTGCAAGGTGCAAGTAAGTAGCTTATTATCGTACAGCATAGCGGAACAAATGATAACACTGGACCACTTCAACTAGGTACCGCGTTACAGAAACTCGCATCTGAGCAAAGTGAAGGAGAAAACCGTCAGTTAGCCAATGCAACAAAAGTACGTTATGATCAAAAACATGTGGTGACGTACAGCTCACGCACCAACTGACAGCCCGCCGATTGGAATCGTCGACTAGAAATTGTCAGCATGGAACACCCCCCGACCTGGCGACTGATCGACACCCCATCTGTCCCATCTGGAGATGCAGCCAGGGTAAACGAGAGGGCAAGGGAGGAGAAGGTGTACACCGTACAGGGCATTGTGTGTGGAATTGCTCTACCGCCCGTTTTAGAAAAGCCTTCGTGAGTAGATGTTCCCAACGACAGAAAGGCGATGCTAATCTTTCTGAAAGTATCAAGCCAGCTCGCTACAAGTTCATTAGGCAGGGCGTCTCTATCACGGGCGCAGGAACGACCACATTCGACGAAGCCGTGAAAGCAGTGCAAGACATTTATGCCCAATTTCATCGCCAATTTCCCGATGGAAAGCTAGACAGCTGGAGTGCGGCAACCTATGCAGGACATCAGGCTCTCGATATCACAAACCGGTATTTCACGCCAAAGAGGGATGCACCGGGGATGGAACACGTCCCATTCAGTGAGGTGGTCGACCCCCATGGAATCCTGGCTGATATGGCCAAGTCTGGCTATGTACATGGCGAGGAAAATAACGTACTTTATTACACATGCCACATCAATGAAGAAGGGGACAAAAGGTAAAGTGGAACCAGCACGGCGCATTGCAAATTGGACTGACAATTTACGACAGCTTTGAACCAGCCAAGCCTCAAATTTTCCGTCTTGGTGATATCGTCGAAGTCCAGATGTCCTTTGTCTGTGTGCCGCTCAAGGATCAAAATTTCAAAATGTTGACGGTTCTTCATTCTATCGCATTGATCAACAGCACTTTCACTCAGGTACTAGTTCACAAACAAGTTCAGTTGAAGATACATACTTAACATCAGATTGACCAGGACGCCTTGAGGAAGCGCATGACAGTTCCAAACAATCAGGGAAAGCCGACGCTCAAGCGGAAAGTTGGTTATAATAATGACGGCAACGATGACGCAAAGGCAAAAAGGCTCAACCACGATTGAATGGACGTAGAACAATGATGTATCGCGCACACGAATATATGTATATTTTTGAGCCGTTTATGAATACGCCTGCAGCGGTAGGTTACTTTAAAGCTCCCATTGAGACAATAACCATAAAGGATGACGTTAACGAATAGGTACGTGTATCATGGATATTATTCTACACGAACATGTACCTACACCTTACCCGTTTACAACGAACCTTACCAAACACCAGGGACTTCAACATAAACAGGATTCCTACCCCGCTGGTGGGCAGTCACCAATACACCAGTCATCGGCCCTAGTGAAGGGTCCAGTCATTCCTCGAATCCGCCTGTGTGGCACACCGTCGTAGGCATAGGTGCTGTCGCTGATGCCGGTGTGGGTGCTGGAAGCACCGTGTCGCATTTATCAACAAGAATAAAAAAAAACATACCAAATAGCAGCGGGGGGACACACCACCCCTGCTGGGTGTTCTGTCTTGTTAACCCTACTATTCCACCCCATTCACGTTCGTTCACATATGCGCATTACGCGGAAAGGTGGCACGGAGCTGGTGCTGGCCTCAGTGCTGATGCTGGCGCCGTTGCTGCGTTGTGATGGGAGCTAGTGCTGCCGCAGCGCTGATAATGGGCATAGTCCCGTTACCGGAGCTGCCTGTGGTGTTGGCGTAGGGCGGGATATTGGTAGTACCGTGCCGCATTTGGAAATACGAATAAAAAAGAATACAAGATAGTAAAAAAAGACACACCAAATAGTAGCGGGGGTGGGTGCACCAACCCCTACTGCACAAATTGTCGTGTTGACGTTGGCATTCCCCCCGCATTCATGTTTGTTCGCGTCTTGCGCGTGTTGTGGGCCCGTCTGAGTACAGCGGAGGCCGCGTGTTGATTTTCGCATTCCTAGTTGTTGATGTTGTGCGTGTTGAGCGATGAGAATGAAAAGGACAATAGACATGGAAAGACATACCATATAGCAGGAGGGACCACCCCCTGCTGCGTGTTCTGTCTTGTCATTCCCACCATTATTCACGTTCATTTGAGTGCACACGCATTGGAGGCGGCGTGGGTGGGATGTTTGAAGTTGCCGTGTCGGCCATAGAGTTGATGTTTGCATTCGCGGCCATCGCTGTCGAGGTTAGCAGGGATCGTGGTGATGGAGATAGTGGTGTTGGTGGTCTTTTACTAGTAGTACGGCTTTGCGCGTTCACCTGCAGCTGGTGTTTTAGTAGGTAGAATCAAACATTAAAAAATAAAAAATATACATACATGGGCGGCTGGCCGCTGCCTGGGAGTACCCAACCGCAAATTTGGTTCTCGTTTGGTCGTCAGTCCACTTTGGCGCGCTATTGAGGAGTTGTGAATGAGCTCGAGACGAGGGACTTAAGAAACTTTTGGGTGAGCATGCAAACACAACCAATCTCGGCATTTGCCGCGAGAATAGATGGCTGGACGAAATGGAGCTCCACATTAAGACCGAGTCCAAATAAATTTAGGACTCGGAATTTCTCTGACTCCTGCAGTGCATCCTGCACTTGTTACACCAAGTATCACTCCTGCCATCTCGTTTGCCAACCCTCCCACCAGTTCTGGGACTATACCAGCCACAACTATGGTGGATTTGCCTGGCTTGTTTGATGGTTCAGTCAGGGTTCAAGGTTTACTGCACGCTCCATCCTCAGAGCAAGTACCTCTATTCTTTGGAGAGTTATCACCCATTTTAGAAATGAATACTGCTCTCCCTGATTTCCTTGACTTGCCTCCTCCGAAATACTTCTCGTTTACATCCTGGAAATTGGCTGTTCAATGTCTTATTGTGTCAGACTCTTGTGAAGATGACATCTTCTTGAAAGCACCTGACATCAACTCCATTGTGGTGGCTCAATACTCAAATCAAGTGATATCAGTAGCACGACATACAGAGCTCAACATTAGGATTCCAGTGCACTCCACTTTGACTGGACTTTTCACAGATAATGCTGCATTTCATATGTATGTTCCACTAATATGTTGTGATTTGATCTAATATTCTGTGTTTCAGTGGCAATGCGACTGGAGATGGTGTCATCTGTGCTGTCCTTGAGATGCTCATTAACATCATCGTTGATGATCAATGTTGGAGAGGTATGGAGGTACCTTTCTGAGGGCTAGCTGGAGAGTCTCACAGAAGAGCTGGCAAGGAAGACTTGATTGGGAACTGCTACCAAACAGGGAACTATCTACAACGAACTGTGGGAACCTCATCATGTGACTGGACACTCGCTACCACTCCAAGTGCCCCCCTTCCTCATAGCGACATCCTCATTGCTATCGAGGACCTGAAAAAGAAAAAAAGAAAAAGAGGAAGGAAAGAGAGAAATGGACCAAAAAAGGAACTAGTCTACTCCACTGGGGTCTAGCAAAAGTGGTCCAAGACTGGGATCAAAGGGAATGGGAACTTGTCCAGAAAAAGATGGGAAAGAAACAGAGGGATGGGAAAAGGTAAGAGAAATGTTGTGGACAAGCCAGGAGTTTTGATGAGTTTTGCATAGAGATGGTGGGAAGATGGCAGGGTTGTACTCAGTATGGGGAGTTGTCGAAATGCATTGGGTATGGTTGATGATGAGGTGGGGGTTTATATATGGGGTATCTCAGGGGGAGCCTTTGAGGGCTGGGGTGGATGCAGTGGTGACGGTAATGAAGTGTGGACAATGGATTTTGCGTTTGGGGGTAGGTAAGGGTAGGGATGCTCTTTGGATGCCAAATGGGGATGTGAGTAGGGTGGTTGTTGCGCCGGGTACAGTTTTGATGGGGAATGTTGAACACAGGGCTGGCTTGGGTTTTCAGGGCAGGGATATTGTCATGGTATGCTGATGGAGGTGTTTCCATGGGCTCTGTTTGCATAGACACATCAGCATATCATTTTGTGGGCATAGGTGGGTCTGCCTCATGTGCAGTCACAGGTCGGGATGCTTCGTCGTGTGGTGTGTCCTCAGTATGTGCCTTCTCTGCTGTGCTCGCATGTTGTTGCTTTTTCTCATCCTGCCCTTCGATGTTTGGACCATCCCTCCCATTTTGGTCCTCTCCTGCAAGGATCTCCATGATTTGGGATGGCAGAGGCCATACTCGGCCATCGCAGCATGTTTGGTGGTTGTTGGAAGTATGTTACGGTGTGGGGGCAAGATGCTTGTGTTGGGGTTTTGGTTTTGGGTCAGGGTAGATGGGGATGGTGGGTCGAGACAGTGTAGGCATGAGACGTTCATGTTGGAAGGGTTTTGAGGCTGGTTTCACAGTGCTGGGAGTGGGTATGGCGGTGGGAGTTGAACCCTCGCATTCATGTGAGTTTTTCAGGTTGAGGTGGGTTATGGCTGTAGGTTGGGGTGGCATGGGTGCAGGGCAGGGTTCTGGGATTGGTTTTGCATTGGGGTTGGGTCGATGGGCTGGGCATTCACATTCACAGCCATTTTTGGTGTTGGGGTTAGGGTATTTTGGTGGGAGCTCACAGCTGCGCTCTGCCCCAGGGTGTTTGGGCTTGGGGGTGGCAAGAGCCATGGGCATTGGGCATTTGCGTCTGTGTTCAGTTTGGAGGTGGTTGGCATTGTGGGATGGCAATGGTGGTGGGTTTCAGGGCCCATTCATGTTTGGGGCTGCATGTAGTCTGTGTGGGCCATTGGTGGTGTGATTTGTGGTTTGTTTTTTGTGTTGGTTTTCTGCCATGTTTTTTCCTTCTCCACTTGTTCTTTTTGTTTCTTTTTCATAGTCATTGTGTAGGTCAAGAAAATGAAAATGTTTGATGCTTGGAAAATCATTCGGTACTCGGAAAATCACTTGATGCTCAGGAAACTGCTCAGTGTGTGGTGCTCTGTGCTCTGTGCTCGGTACTCAGAAATCGCTGGGGTGCTGAAAAATCACTGGAAATCGCTGAAAGTCACTGAAAATCGCTGAAGACAGAAGCTGGGTTCAAATCTGCTCTCATCACCATGTTGTAGAGGTACAGAGGTACCTCTCTGAGGGCTAGCTGGAGAGTCTCACAGAAGAGCTGGTGAGGAAGACTTGATTGGGAACTGCTACCAAACAGGGAACTATCTACAACGAACCATGGGAACCTCATCATGTGACTGGACACTTGCTACCACTTCAACGCTACTGGCGTCCCGGACTTCAGGAAGGCTATTTTAGCTTAGCCCAACATTTAGAAACATCACCATTATGTCAAACTCAGATCAAGGGGTATGCTATGCTCATCATGCTAGCAATATTCCATGGCATCCGCCTGGACCCTATTTCTCCTTTTCTACTGGCTAATGTCATGGAAACTGACTCTGTGCTTGTTGACATTGATTTCATGACAACAATCGCACCTTTGACAATAGTAGACTTCTCTGACTGGCCAACTGATGATTCTCCTGTGCCTCCCACTCCCCAAAATCTCTCTCTCTTAGCACAAATTAACATGGAGGTATATTTACCCTGCATCGTGTTGACCGAAGCACTCATAATATTAACCGTAGTACTGAGACATGGCAGACTATGATGTTGCAGTTATGAAGACTCTGGACATGCCTTTTCCATGATCTTCTTGTTGGAAAACTTGAATTGTCAGAGGTGACCGCATTGCAAAATGGGCTTCAGATATATATATCTAATTCTGGGTCCGATTTACTTGCTGTATGTGAATTATTTGTTCATAATAGAAATGCTCTAACCAATGCCCACAATTATAGTCATTTGAAGGTTCCAGTGTAGAGGCTCCAGATCGTGTGGATCCGTTTCCTCTTCATATCCCACTCCATTCTCATCCATTACCATTACCGTATCGTCGATTCCGTTTGTTTCCGCTTGTTTCCATCGATTCTGCTCCGGATTCCACCTCCGGAATCGTTCCTACACACACTGCAATGTCCCTAACGACCCGGAATCAGTATGTTTCTAGTTATATATCATGTATCTTCGTTTCCTGTCTCCCAGTACATAGCATTCTTCCTATCCTTCACTCCACTCCACCCCTATCATTTACAGCCTTCGCTCGTAGTACTTAGTTACTACAGCACAGGATCCCTCTCAGTAGTATAAAAGTAGCACATTTATACTACAAACAATATAGAAAATACCGACACCCACACTTTAGTTCTATTTCTGAGTCCACTCTTCATATCGTCTACACCGCTCATAGTCCTTTCCCATACTCTCCCTCTGAGTCCAGAATCCCTGGATTCAGGTTGGATTGACTAGACCTCCAAAAGAAACTAAATTCCTCTGATCACTTTCTAGCTGATCACCACTTTTCGTAGATTCCATTCCGGGTCTACAACAGAACTCGCCATCACACCGGAAGATTTCTGTTGTCTCAGCTTTACACTCACCATATCAAAAATCCTGACCAAGTCATTGCACTTGTGCAGTTTCCAGAAATGGCGGATGATGAAGTTCTTTCCATTATTGCAACCAACTGACAACCAATTGAGCTAGATGTGCCATATAACAGTGCTCGACTATGGCCACTGGAGGAAAGGTTTATGCTACATCTTACACGCTATCTCCAAGGCACTGGTCATCCTGACTTTGATATTTACAATGATCTCATCACAATGGAAAATCATCAAGCTGCTCAGATGGAACCAGCATTCTGCGCCCAACAATTTCTATCTGAGATGAGTGGTATGGGATTTCTTGCAATGTCCCCCCATCCACTTGAGGTTTGCATGTTTTCTGTCCATTCCATAAGATTCTGACTGTATATTCAGATTCACTGGGTCTGTTGTTTAAGCAAAGAACATATCCGACCCTTAGATGCTCCAGCAGATTGAAAGGTGAACTTCTTTTAATGATGTGTTAAGCCTTGTCTGACAATCTCAGATTCCTGCACAACCACTCTCTTTTCACAGCTGCTTTCATTATGCAGATTTGCCTGTCACTCTCGGTTCGGTTGATTTACTCAACACTTCTGTCCCTGATGACCCATTGATCATTTCTGATTTTGACCTCTGGCTCCATCAGGCCATATTTCCAATATCAGATATTCTTGAGCATGGTTCTGAGATGTTCAATATGATTTGAACTTGCATGTTTTTGACTGCCCATATTGCATGTTTTCTGCATCACCCTGCATATGTTTAGCACCAATGATCCTTTTGTGCTGTGGTGAACGCTGCCTGGGTAGGCGCGGATTCGGGGTGTGCGAGATCGTTGTCACTGGGGTAAAAACCCAAAAACTCTTCTTGTTTGTAACTATGTACACAAGCCACTATATAGGTACTGTATAGTATCTATAAATGGAATGTGGTAAAGAAATGGTGAAGTGAAATTGTAAAGAAGATAAGAACTGTAACAATAGAAAATAAGAGAATACGCACACAGAGAGATATCAATCTCTACATCCACTAGGGACACAAATAGAGACTGTCCTCAGTCTCACACAAGGCAAGGAATGAAGGAACAGGTGGAAAAAAAAGTGAGGAGGGAAGGGACAATACTGAAAACAAAACAAACAAAACAAAAACAAAAACAAAAATCCAATCAACTCAACACGAATCTTCCAACACAAAGTCTTCCAACTTCTCCAACCGATCCACCAACTTTACCAACTTTTGCTCCAGAACCTTGAGGGCCTTAAGGGATAACAATGCTGACTCGAGCGCAAGCAATGTCGCAGCAGGTATGTCGTCAGTGGCAAACGTGGACGTTGGTAGTGTGCCCGACAAGGGTGTAGTGGGTACAAAGTCATGGAGCGGCAGTGCATGGGCATAGCAGGACGGGGTTGAGCGCAGGGTCATGGTATGGGCTACTGAATGGGCCTGCGAGGCTCCGTGGGGTGGATCGTGGGCATGCAGGGTTGACTGGGGTAGCGGGTGACGTGGTGTGTTGGGGGCATCGAAGAAGGACAGGGGCGGACTTGTTTGGGACGGGAGGGGGCCGTACAGAGGCGCTGGGACGTGAACGTGGGCGTAGGGGCTGGTCCGTGGGTCTGGCGTTGGTCCTGGATGATGGAACGCAGGGGCCAATGGTGGGGCGATGTGGGACGGCGTTGCGGGCTCGAACGCAGCGGGGGCGGCTTGTACGGCGTCACGGAGGGCGATATGGGGGTCCTGGCGGTGGTACGCGGCTGCCGGGGGTCGAAACGAGAGCGGAACGGGGGCGGATGTGGCGGAATTGGTCAAAAACAAGGTATGTTTGGGGCTGGCGCGGGTTTCTGGGGACGGCGGGGGCTCAGACGGTGGGGGCGTGTCACGGATGGCCTCTGGGGACGACGGCGAGGGCGGAGACGTGGATGGCAGGCGACACAAGGGTGAAACGAGGGCGGATACGCTGGGACAGGTCAAAAATGGCGTCCGTTGAGTGTCGGCACGGTTTTCTGGAGACGGCGCGGGGACAGACGGCGGGGGCGTGTAACGGTTCGCCTCTAGGGACGACGTCGAGGCCGTGGACGCGAACGCGGGGCGAAACGGGGGTGAAACGGAGGCAGAAACGGGGGCCGATGTTGAAAACGGCGTCTGCGGGGCGCTAGCGCGGATTCCTGGGGACGACGCGGGCTCAAACGGTGGGGGCATGTCACGGCTGGCCTCTTGGGACGACGGCGAGGGCGTAGACGGTGACGGTGGGCGAAACGAGGGCGTAACGGAGGTGGTGGTGTCGATACGCGTGTTTTCGACGCGTTGGGGCACGTGGGCGGGTCGTCCTGAGGCTGGCGAGGGCACCAACGGTAGGGGCGCATCACGGTTCGCCTCCGGGGACGACAGCGTGTCCGTGGGTGCAAACGGGGGGCCATTTGAGCCGGAAACTAGGGGGGACACGTCGATACGCGTGTTAACGTTGCGTTGGCGCGCGCGGACGCATTTTTCCGGGGACGGCGCGGGCGCAGACGATGGCGGCGTGTGTTGGAACACCCCTGGGGACGATTGCGAGGGCGTACGCAAAGACGGGGGCGGAAACGAGGCGGAAACGAGTGAGGATGCGTCAATATGCGTATTCACGTTGGACTTGCGCGCGCGGACGCGTTTACCTGCACGGCAACCGCGGAAACGGCGAGGAGGGGCGTACCTGGGACTGCACATGCAACAGCCGTTGCAATGCGCGCGCTTTCCTTCGACTACCGGGTCTCTGTTACTCGTTTGATGCGCGAGGCGCGCTCCATGTTGGACGGGTTCGTTGCGGCCGTTCTGGGGCTTTCCGGGCGCGGTTTTTCGAGCGGGATCTGTGGGGGGTCGTCTTCCGAGTCCGTTGGATGTGTTGAGATGAGTGTGGGTGGGGGAACTAGTGAAATAAATGGGAAAAGCGAAGGGGGGGGCATATTGAAGACCGTGTGACGTGGCTGTGACGGCGTGACAAAAAGGCCAAAAGGCCGAGTTCTGCGGCCCAGGAGGCGCAACAGGTACGAAATAACCATACGGAGGTGTTGAAAACATCGGAAATGGGCCTGAGAGTTGCTGAGCCACTGGAGAAGCTTGAAATGCTGCCGAATATGGCGCACTGTTGGCTATGGGGCGCTGTTGCTGCCAGAAAGAGGTGTAAAATGCCAAAAATGGCAAAGGCAAAGAGGGAAAGGTGAAGTGAGCTTGACACTCCTCGCGGTGGGCTCCAGATGTGGTGAACGCTGCCTGGGTAGGCGCGGATTCGGGGTGTGCGAGATCGTTGTCACTGGGGTAAAAACCCAAAAACTCTTCTTGTTTGTAACTATGTACACAAGCCACTATATAGGTACTGTATAGTATCTATAAATGGAATGTGGTAAAGAAATGGTGAAGTGAAATTGTAAAGAAGATAAGAACTGTAACAATAGAAAATAAGAGAATACGCACACAGAGAGATATCAATCTCTACAGTGCCACTGTATCCTCAATGCACTTCAATCCTACTGTATTGACATGATGTTGTTCATAGTACCTGTATTGCTTCAATGTGACAAATGTTAATGTTTATTATAAGTGACTGATTGTTTCAGAACTTATTATATGGAACTTGTTTACAAGAAGCAGTTTAAAAAATTGGTATGTTGATCATTCAATTTAATCATATTACATACATATTTCTACAAATCTGGAGAGCAGTAATCCAATGAAGTCAGTAAAACTCAATACTGCAAGACTTCCACGAGTCATTGTGAGTAAGCTGAGCATCAAGAAAGTCTACCTGTTCCATTGACAATGGAAAATTGGGCTCCTCAACTTCCACCACTGCAAGTTGTTCTGGCATATGACGTTTGAATGGATTGTCAGCCACATCATCACTGACTTCAAGCTCAGATTCTGGGGCATTAGCTTCATCATGATGCCCACGGATATGCCGATCATCCAATGCCTCCCAATCAATGCCATAACCTGCAATGTCTTCATCAGCAATCTCATCAGCTAATGCAAGTCCTCAAGGGCCTTCCTCAATCATCCCAAAGAAAAACATATCACGGGGAGCTCTTGACCATTGATCTCCAAAACGTATAACAACAGTATGATTGTTCCATGCCCCTGCCCAATCCAGTGCATCATTATTGATGGCTGACAGGAAAAGGTGCTGTAGAAGCCAGATGTGGGTGCTGTTGTCAATGTTGAGACCATCCGATAATTCTAGATTCTGGAAAAGATACTTCCACTTTCTGCCAAAGCCAGAGGTGACATCAAACCAAAGATGTTCAATCCAAATGTTGTGAACACTCCTGAAAACTATATTATTAAATAGAGAGTATTAAATGAAAGTGATGTGCCTCCCCAGATATAAGATCCTCGTGCTACCCCTTTTGTTTCTTCCGTATATGCAGCAACACACAAATTTTCAATTCCATGGTCACCACACACATGACTTGGAAGACCATGAACGGCAATTGCATGCATGAATAAGAGAAGTACAGTTTCTGCCTGGTTATTGTTATTTGCTCGGATTCCTGTAACAAGGTGAGAATACCCATCGACAAAGGCATGAATGACAACCTTCCAGTGAATGAGCCCTGTTGGACTGCTGTGTTAATGGTAATTAAATCAGATCATTTGAATAAACCTGCCATGCTGTTCGTTGTGATGCCACAGTGAGTTTGGGCCTGGGACAGAATAAACTCGTCACTCAATTCGTTGGGCACCAAAGGAAGCTGCAGGTGCACTGTGAACCCACAAGTAAGATCCCTGCACACGTGAATGGGGTACATGATAGCCAAGGGACTTCAAATGACCATCTATCATTCTCTGTCCAAAGTTAGGAAATGTCTCAATTATTTGGCAGGTGATTGCATCAAGAGCTTCATTAGGAAGATCTGATGTCCTCCTCTTCCTCCTCCTTCTTCTTCTTCCTTGCCACACTTTCTTCTCCTTCTACCTTGCACCATGCCTTCCTTTTTTGACATGCCTTGCAACTCCTTGTTTTTCCAGATGCAGGCCACACACAGTTCTCCCTGCACTCCACGCACGCCTTGCACTGCACAGCCCTGCTTCTCTTGTCACCTCCAGGTCCACTTGGACAAAACTGTGTAACTTACCTGTCTCTTTTCCTTTTCCCCTTCACTGTGCACATGGGCCCTGAGCTGCCTGCTGTGCTTGTTCCAGGCTCCTCTGCCACGGCCTTGCTCCTGTTCTCCTCCTCTGCTTTTTTCCTCTCCTCTCATTTTATCCTTGCTTCTGCCTCTGCTTTCTTCCTCCTTTCCTCTTCCTTCCTCCATTCCTCCTCCTCCAACCTTCCCCTGCTCTCCTCCATTCCTCCTCTTCTTCCTTCATCCTCAACTTGGTGAACTCATGTTCCATCTCCTTAATATGGGCTGCGAGGTCCTGGGAGGATAACATTTTTGTGGAGTTGTCTCCTGGCCCAGGAGTTGTTTTTATACTGCATGACTCCTGCTTCAAACTCCACTTCAGTTCTCCCTTTGTTCCAGAGGTGTCTCAAGGGTTCGACGTTAAGGGGGAGATACTGTCCATACAACTCCAATGGATTCTGATGATCTCCGCTCTGGACTTTTTCTGCCCCCTTTATCTTATCTTATTTTCTCACATAATTTATTGTTCCATTCCTTATTATACTCACTATTCTTCTTCATCTCCATTACTCCAGACTCCTTTCTGTTCCTACCCTTTGTTTACTTGTCACCATATGTAGCAACCTTTTATTCCTTTTATCCTTCTCCCAACTCCAGTTCCCCTTCTGGAGTTCTTATTATCTCTATGTTACTGTTAGAGTCATGCAGACAACTCCAGATGGAGCAGAGTTCATCTGAGGATCAGAGGTGCAAACTCTTGACATAGGTGAACTACTTCCTTAAGCCATACTGAGTAGGCACAAAGCAGAGCGGAGTTAGTCCAGAGGTCTGGACTAAGGACAGGGATAGAGAGCTTAAGGCACAGCCTTAAGTTTGAGGATGAATAAGATAAGGGGTGCTCAAGTTGATTTTCAGAACAGAGTTACAGGACATTGTAGTTCTAGCTTATATACCAGTAAACTAATTGTTATGTCCTTGGTGATGAAAAGATTATAGGAACTCCAGAAGGAGTACTGGAGTTCAGAGGAAGATAAAAGAGACAAAAGGTTGCTACATACAGTGACAAGTAAACAAAAGGGAGGAGACAGATAGGAGTCCAGAGTAATGGAGATAAAATAGAATAATGAATAGAGAGAGGAGAACAATAATGTATGCAAAAGAAGATATGATAAGATGGAAATGAAATGGGAAAGTCCAGAGTGGAGATGGCTGGAGTTCATCAGAGTTCATTGGAGTGCATTGGAGTACATTGGAGTTGCACGAATATGACACATGTATGATAACAGATGCCAGTCTTACATATTTGACCAATGTTGGCAATTCTTGTGCTACATAATCATTTCACTCATTCTGGCATGCTTTGCAGTTTCTGCCAACTCTACTGTCCTATATAAATACAGATAGATATTTCAGATTTATATCACTCTTGTTGATCTGAGTAAGTACTGCCACTTAGATATGTTCTCCCAAGTTTAATTCTGTTATGTATGATCAGAATTACCAAGACTTACATATTTGACAAATTTTGGCAAATATTGTAATACCTGTCATTTCACTCATTCTGCCATGCTTTGCGGTTTCTGCCAACACTACTGTCCTATATCTTCCATGACCAGACCATGTATAAGGGTTATATATATTATTTAAATTATTAAACTTTTAATCATTTATAATCCCATGTCATTCCATCCACAATTTCCTGATGACTAATACCTTGAAAGTGGTCCCATAGCCCCAAATGTCTTCATCAATATCTTGACAATTCACATGGCGCACTGGTGATACAGTTTCTACATCTATGACCCCGGATAAAGAGGCAATAAAAGAGGAAAAAAGAGGAAAATGTCGCAAAGGTGCGAATGGGACTTGGGACACTCCCAACAGTAACATGATAAAGTATGATGAAATTAGTGATGCCAAAGTTCGGTTCAGAACCGGTCCGAACCCGGTTTGAACTGCAAACCGAACCGAAAAACCCGGTTCGGTTCAGCCAAATGCTGAACCGAAACCGATGGTTCGGTTTGCAGTTCTGTGGTTTTGAGCGGTTCTGAACCGCGTTTGAACCCGGTTCGAACCGCGAACCGATAGATACGGTTCTTCCCGTCATTTTGATCCCCTGATCATCCAAAACGGTCAAGTATTGAGTGAGTTATGATTAAAACAACTTTTACTCACAATATATATATATATTGGATTTTAAAAATGACAATAACATTATAAATAAAATAGATAAAATTACCAAATTATTTGAGTACATTGCCCACACTAAATGATAATTGATCCTCTGCTAAGATTAGTTAATTTAACCAATATCTGGTCACTCATTAAACTGACTTCAATTTGTAACCAATTATGCAGAAATTCCAAGTTGGTCCAATAGGTGAATGGATATTGATTAAATTAATTAATGTTAACAGAGAACCCATTACCTTTTGATGAGGGTAATGTACTCAAATAATTTGGTAATCTTACCTATTTTACTTATAATGCTATTTTCATTTTTTAAAATCACAATCTATATATTGGGAGGACATCCGTAACGATAAAAATATTCTGGGCAATAAACAGGGTGCCAGTTGGGGTTGGAACCGCTTTGCTTATATCAGTTTGGGATCGTTGATGGAACCAATAGATGACATGCCAGTGATCGGCATAGCCCACTTCAGGAGGTCGGACCTTGAAAATAGTTTTTGTAGTCTATTCAGGGGGTCGACCCCCTCCAATAGATATCACATCTCTGTATTATATCTGTACCCCGTTTAGGGTGGGGAGTTCAAATGTTTTTCTGGGGTCTTTGCAGTGTTGGAATCTTGTCCCAACATGGGGGAAACTATATCTGAATAAAAGATATGTTATGGATGTCCTCCCATTGTGAATAAAAGTTATTTTAATCATAACTCACTCAATACTTGACCGTTTTGGATGATCAGGGGATCAAAATGAAGCTGACAGGTAGGAGAAGCTTTAAATCAAATCGGTTCGGCGTTTGAACCGGGTTTGAACGCGAACCGAACGCTAAAAAACGGTTCGAAGCGGTTTCAGTTTCGGTTCGGCATTTTGCTGAACCGAACCGGCGGTTTCAGTTCAGGTTTTGCAAAAAACCGAAAAAACAGAACCGAACCGAACTTCGGCATCACTAGATGAAATGTGCAATCAAATAAACAAACACAGGGAAATGCAAGATGTCACAATGTCACAATGCAGTGATAAACAAGGATCGGAAGGCTCAGCTGGATGTCCTAGATGACAGCGCAACACACAGTGTTGATGCGACAAGACAAAGATTCTGCGCTATGACTTAGGTCACAATAGCAGAGAGTACACAACGAGAAGAGATGCAAATTGAGTGAGAATGATTGGTTTTTAGAATTAAAACGCAAACTGGTAGAGAGGGGAGAACTGGGTACTTCTTTTTTTTTGCTACTACAGGACATTCTTTATACTTTAAAGGGATAGGGGTTTAAGGGTGGATGAGTGAAATAGAAATGCAGTGAGATATCACATGAAAGTGACGAAATGACAACAGAATAGTGAAGAATTTCAAACAAAGTCAAATATCACATGAAAGTCAGCCAAAGGAAGAGAAGAAACCGGATGAATTACATGTAGGACATCAGACTCGACATCCAAACATGTAGGACATGTTTAACGGTGGTGTTTCATTGTGTTGAGACCAGGTCACATGGTTAAGGTACAGCGAGAATGTCGAAGCCACATGCACTGTGCACATATTGCATGGGTAACCCAGGTATTTTTGGCTGTACCCATACCCGCACCCATTGTACCTGTGGGTACAATACCTGCAGGTTTTACCCATCATTTTAAGCCCCAGATCGTCCAAACTGGTCAAGTATTGAGCTAGATATGCTCAAAATACTCCAATAAGGTATTTTGAGCATATCTAGCTCAATACTTGACTGTTTTGGATGATCCAGGGCTTAAAAAAAAGCTGGCGGATCCAGGAATCCATACCCATACCCTACCCGAGACTATACCCGTCCCAAAACACCCATACCTGTGCAATACACTACACATGCTGCAGCAGGTGCTGCTAGCCCTAGGACCCCGGAGACCCTTAGCCAGTAGATTCCCTTCCCTGTAGTAGCTTAGTCATCCATCCAAGGGTTTTCTCCGCTTTCCCCTCCCAGCCACGGCTCCTCTTGAGCCTTTCCCTCAGAGACCAGGAGATCCGTTCTCCAACGCATAGATCAGCATAAGTCACACAGGTTGCACATGGTGCGCGGATGTTTTGCACATACACTGGATGCAGAAGAGTCATAGGAAAGATAGGAATAACCATATGAGAGATTCCGTGCCCAAAGGGGGAAGCTGTGTATCACCGGTTCCTAGCAGCCATAGCAGATCTTCATGACCTTGGGATTCTGTCTTGTCACAATGTTATGATGCTGGAACAAGAGATCAAAAATCATGCCGTGCTGGCAACTATGTCTTCTGTGGATTGGGGTGGGATGAAGCACAGGATGCATGGTAGCATACTATGTAATGCAGTATGTTGGATTTATTGGACAAGTATACTAAATATTGTTATCATATTGTTGCACACAGTATTCAAAGAGTATTCAAATGATGAGTCAATATTTTGAGACAAAGTACATTACCAGTATCAAATGACACTTTTAGAGTACTGCTTCAATAACAAGACATTTACTCAAATTATTGAAGTAGTACTGTAAAATTGCCATTCAATACTGGTAATGTACTTTGTTTCAAAATATTGAATCATCATTTTGAATACTCTTTGAATACTGGTGCAACAATATGATAACAATATTTAGTATAGTTTTCTAATAAATTCAACATACTTCATTACATAGTATTGCTCCCTGTGAAGGTTTGCACTTCCAAGCATTGTTTCTGGGATATTGCCAACAACATCACAGGTAAGGGGCTCAGTACCTTTCCATTCACGTTCAAAGCTGATTATGATAGAGTATATTTGCAACCACGAGGTGGAACAAGAAGGTTATTACTACCTGATATAGTCAAATACAATGAGTGTTGCCATATAAATCTTGCGAACGGTACATGGCGAGTCAAATTGCTCACATCAATTTCTCGTTGGTTGACGGAACCGCTTCGATATCCTGCTTAATCCACTCATACCCCGAGTCATTTCCGTTAGGCTGAGATTCAATGTGTTTAATCCATGTGTAGTATATCGAACCGCCAAGAATGATGGCTATGGACGAAATGCGGCCCCTGCGTAACGGATAAATCAGAGTCTATCCGGGATATCATGCCAGACCAAATCAACGTACAAGGTCATGATGTCGTGGAACAACCATACGCCAAGGAGAGAAGCAGCGACACCTCGCACGGCGGAGGAAACCATGTGTGTGATGGGGGAAGTCACTTTAATGGAGAGGTAACTGGAAACGCTCATCAAGAATCCTAATGCACCCTGAAGGGACAAAGGCATGACTGAGAAAACGCAAGAAACTTAGACGAAGCACCTCACTGTGATAGCAGATCCCCACAAAAATGTATGCAAAGTGCTCATACCGCCGGTTGCGTCCAGAGAGTCATTCCCGCCGCCCAGCAACTTCATAACTGCCGGTAGCTCCCCAGCCAGCACTGACATAGGGGCAAGAACCATCGCACTCATGAGGTTCGTGTACCAGGACAGAGCCAGTGCACTACCCTTAACAACACTTAGACTCTTCTTAATCACCACAGAATGCACAGCGGTGATGATAGAGCTGGCAACTCCAAACCATATTCCGATCAGGGATAGAGGTGTCCCATCAAGAAATATTCCAACGAAGAAGCCCAATGTGACGAAGGAACAGGCAATGATGATGAAGATAGATGGACGCGCTTGTAGCAAGATGAAGGACGACGCAACGGTGCAAGGAAGAACCAGGCCGCGTGCAACTTGATAAAACGACGCATCAACGTATTTGAGAGTGTAGTTGCTAGAACTGAACGACGGAAGCGTCATATTAGATTGCGACGAAGAATATTAGGAAACGACACAACCCACCTGATCCCCACGACGGACAAGGCGACCATGGGGACAAGTCCTTTGCAAACCTCGACGTCGAATGATAATCTATCTGGCAGCAGTCGCAACATGTCTGAAACCAGAAACAGAACCACAGCTACGATAACTTGTACGAGGAGGAAAAAAAGAGGGACATTGGTGGTATTGAGCACCCATTTGTTTCTGTAAACAGTGCGTTCGATAAGATAGTGCGTTCGATAAGATAGTAGCGACCCTGAGAAAGAGTACATACGCTACGACCATCTGCAAAATGACAAAATAAGTCCTCTGGGAGTAGTTTCCGGAAATTGGACGTACTAGTAAAGCAGCAACGACGTAAAAAATAACGACACCAGTCTGCGTTCACCGTACCTGAGTGCATGTTCGGAAATCTGACAAAGGGTTGACTCACGACGAGCACTTTCGACTCCTGGACAGATGTCGGTGGAGACATTTAATTTGTGTTCGGTAAAAGACGGTGTGTCTCGCTTGAAAAATCAAGGAGTTCCAAAGGGCAGCTGGGTAAATGCAAGAAAACCCTAGAAATCGTTCTCAACGTGGATGTAAAAGGGTTGGCCCTTTCAAGTTGTGCCTACAACCGTGGGAAATTGGAATTCTTGGCAGTCGGAATTCAAGTCGAACGGCCACCTCCTGAGGCCTGAGTACTCACCGCTATATTGTTCCTTACTGGCTTTCGGAACGACCTGAACATCGGGGAAGATGTCTCAAGCAGAAGAAGATGCTGTTGCAGCACCGACCATTCAAAATGCGTGTCAGTAGTCGCATTCCAAGTCCCAGGAATTGGCTGACCATCCTCTAAGTCGCTGATGATACCATTCGAATACTGCTGGCCACAGACAATCACATCGGATATCTGGAAAGGGACCCAGTTCGTGGTCAAGACGCTATTAACACTTTCCAAGAGATTCTACAGCTCGCAGTCAAGCACGATGTGAGTGGCCCCAGGGAACGTGCAATATTTGCGGTCGAGCGTGATTTTGGACCTCGACGCGTACAAAGAACCGGATTTTTACTAGAATCTGTAAATCCAGGTCTCGGAATCCCCTGAGCCTTCGCGCCCTCGTGACGTTCCGGGTTCCTGCTTCTTTGGCCTTCTGTCGCTAGCCTTGACTAAGTGATGGGTTAGAGAGGACGAAATTGTTACGCTCTTGTCTTTCATTGCTGCGGGCAACTCCCAACGATCCCGGCTTTAACTTCTACATCTACCTCGGTAACTCAAATGCTGAAATGCTCAACAGGTTGACTTCATTCTTCTAGCGGGGGATCTATTCCACGAAAACAGACCATCAAGAGACTCCTTATACAAAACGATGGCTCTTCTTCGTGAATATACAATGGGCGAAAAACCAGTCCAAGTGGAACTTCTCAGTGATCCAGGGGAGGGCAGAGCAGAAAATTTCTCGTTCGCAGCCGCTCTTATATAACAGCATTATAATATTGGACTGATCTATGTCAGCTTCCCTGCCATCAATTACGAAGACCCTAACTTTAACGTCGGGATCCCTGTCTTTTCCATTCACGGGAACCATGATGATCCTCAGGGTGCAGGCCCTGTTAGTCTTGACTGAATGGTTGTTCAATTTTCTCACGGTGTCTTCCTAGGATGGCGCCTTGTGTGCCTTGGACGTCCTTTCGGTGTCCGGGCTGGTGAACTACATGGGCAAGTTTGACCTCCCGATAGATGATATGGAAGCGCACAATACTGGCATCGCTGTAAAGCCCGTTCTTCTCCGAAAGGGCAACACCTATCTGGGTATGTATGGCATCGGCAATGTGAAGGATCAAAGATTGCATTTCGAACTGCGGAGCAATCGTGTGCGGATGTTCATGCCTCGAGATAGAGATGACTGGTTCAATGTCTTACTGTTACATCAGAACCGGTGAGTTCCTCATCAGACGTTCAGAATGATAAAGTTCTGGCTCATTCGAGAGTGCAGTGTCAAGCACGGACCGCAGGAGTCGGTTCCGGAGGGTATGTTTGATGACAGCGTAGATCTGGTGGTCTGGGGCCACGAACATGATTGTCGAATCGTACCAGAACCTGTCGCAGGGAAGAATTATTACATCACGCAGCCCGGTTCCTCCGTGGCTACTTCCCTGGCTGATGGAGAAGCGTTAGAAAAGTATGCGCTCTGCCTAATATATTGTGAAGATGTATCATGGCCTCTGATCTCCATTTCCAGACACGTTGCTCTTCTTCAAATCCAGGGCAAAGAGTTTGAATTGAGGCCAATCCCGCTGCGGACAGTGAGACCTTTTGTTCTCGAAGAGGTCACTCTCAGCGAAGCGGCGGAGGAAGAGGGATTCAACCTTACGGATCAGATGGAGGTTGCCAAATTCCTAAAAGCCAAGGTCAGGAATGAGATGGATTTTCCACAATTAATAAAGATAAAAATCATCAGGTTAACGCTTTAATCGATCGTGCCAATACGCTTTGGAACGAACGTAACGTTACGGCCGTTGAGGAAGGCGAAAATGAACTTCCACACATGCTGCCATTAATTCGCTTGAAAGTTTGTTGCCTTCATTGTGCCGAAATCTCGTCTGATGCACTTTTATATCAGGTGGATACAACAGGGGTCAGCGAAATGTCTAACCCTATCCGATTCGGCCAAGAATTCCAAGGACGAATCGCTAACCCTCGCGATGTGCTTGTGTTCCATCGGTCTAAAAAATCAGCAAATCGGACTGCCAAAGTCTCCATCGACCAACCTGAGCTCAGCATTGACGATCCCGATCTGAGCGTTTCCGAGAAGCTTGCCAAGGTGCGCGTGCAGACCCTCGTGCGAGAATACCTCGCGGCACAAGAGTTGCAGTTGTTGGGTGAGATGGGGATGTCGGATGCAATTCAGATGTTCGTTGAGAAGGACGATCCACATGCAATCCAGTCGTGAGTGCAAAAATCCTACCTTTTTTCGCCGAAACTCTTAAACCTCTCGATTTTCGTCTAGACATGTCTCAGCTGCTTTAAAATTGCTCATGAAAGGTATACAGACTAACGAAGCAGTTGACGAGGATGATCTAGAGGATATGGTGAGCCCGACATCAGTTGATTTCCTCTTTCTCTTGCGAATGGACCCCTCCGCCGCAGCTCATCAAGGCCAAAGAACAGCACGAAAGAGACTACGCTGAAAAAATAAAAGCGGGAAACACTTCTAGAGCAAAGGTACAATGTCTCGGTAGACAGAGGTTTCCATGATTCTCAACCCAAAAACCTGTTAGGGAAAGAGCAAAGCGGACGACCACGATTCCGACGCATCGGCGGATTCGATGGCCGTGGATATCCATCCAGTTGATTCCGATTTCGAAGAACCAGTCTCTGACGAGCCACCTCCAAAAAAGAAACCAGCGCCAAAAGGTGCGGCTTCTAAAAAGGCGTCTGCTCCGAAGGCTGCTCCGAAGGCTGCTCCAAAAGGGCGGGGCAAGAAAACTATTGCTATTGTATGTCTTTGAATACAATATATCTAAAGTCTCAAGCTGCCTCTTCGGTTATTTCAGAGCGAATCAGATGATGATCACATGGAGGAGGAAGAGGAAGATGTTCCAAAAAAAAGAACTAATAGAGCTGCCGTCCTCAGGTAAGGGTAGTTTTTTTACGCCCTGATTTGGTGTAACTACCTTCTTGTGCAGCCAAAATGCTAAGAAAGCACCCGCTAAGAAAGCGGCAGCGAAGAGCTCGAAGCAATCAACCATCAGCTTCACGCCAGCAGGTCGCTCGTCGACCAGGGCTGCGGCGTCGAGAGCAAGAGGGAAAATGGCGGAGGTGATTAATTAGCCATATCAACCAATGGTTTACTGACCCCTTTTCAGGTACAGGAGAGCGATTGAACGGTTATATTTCGCATTTCCTCCACAAGACTTCGTCCTTACGCTTCGTCCTTTGGGAATCCAGCTCTCAGGTCCACGTAACAAAACAATTTATCTTACATGCTATTGACCGACCTGAGGGCGATTCCGAAGCTTGACCCGGGATCCACAACCATTACTCCTCCTGAAGTCCTTAAGCAACAAGTTAACCGTTGTTAATAATTCAAGTGCATGCCAATATTAATGTCGTCATTGCATTTGCATAGAGTGGACTTGACTGTGAACGACTTCAACACCGTCAGAGTCCATGAAACGTATTTCAACATCTGAGCATCTCCAACTGGGTCACAGGAAAACTATTAGGTTTCATGCAACTTTGACAACCTGGTCCATGAGGCAGGTTTCGACTGCAGCCTGGACTTGATCTTTTCGCAGCTACAATTCTCGGACTGAGGAAAATCACCATCTACGTTAGGATGCCGTTGGGTTACCCTTGCAGCTTAGTTCGAAAGCATTTACCCGGATGTCATGCTCGTGGTATTCTTTATTTCACGGATAGCCGTTTGACGACGATTCGTGAATGTTTCCTGTATTCTGATTAAACTCTTCCATGGAGCTTCATTGGATCCGGCAGGAAGGAAACTGTATCTAACGACATCATCCCCCCATCACAACTACCGCCAGCAATGCTTACTTACGTGCGGGAAGGACGTGCGTGCCGGGAGCAACTTGTAGATCTAGTCTGGACACTGACGAACTGGCTGTCGGGGGTGGTACAGGCTGAGGCCATTGTACGGCCGTCATGACAATATTCGGCTGCAAACCATATGCAATCTTTTCGGCTACCCTCGCCAACTTGAACAACCATCTTTTGGGATCAGAGGATAGGACTCTAGAGCCCGTCACACAGAGCAGGTGAGGTCTTCAAGCATCAAATGAATGCAACCACAATTCACTGCACCGCGAATCCCTCTTTCACTGTAGATTTGAACAACAACAAAAAATCTTCGACTTTCCGTAATCCATCCCCTTGTCATCGTCGTATTGCCTTGTTTCTCGCCCATCGCGTCTTGCCCATTGTTTTTGTCCCATTTTGATGCCGTAACAGCGGATTCTCGTCATTCATCATTCTCGTATTCTGGACCTACACATTACCCAGGCCAAGATCTAGTCGCAAGGGAAGTCGACTGGTAGTGGAAATGAGACACTCCAATCTTCACTCGTTGTTGATTCGAACGGCCTGTAGGGACTAGAAGGCAGGCATAATCGGCGAGATTGGGAGACGAGTCGAAATAAACATTCTGAAGAGGCAAACCGACGATGGTTGCAAAATACCTACCAGTGAAAACAATTGTACGCGTGTGTGCGTCCAAGGATCGACAGCGGGGACGGAATTTGACCCCAACGAGCAGCGGACCACCCCTTCCCATCGTCGGATGGCTGAAGAATGAGACTCTACGATTGGATGGTAAGTTTGTCAGTTCAAAAAACTGCTATGGTTGGTGGAACCAGCTGTGGACAATATTCGTAGCAGGTCCAGTTTCAGACAAGCTTGTGATTGGAGGCCAAGTACACAAATTACAAGCATGGATAAGAAAGTATCCACAGGACGCATGCACTAAGACGGAACCCTCTGGAGTCTGGACCCTCACCCTTCAATCTTCACGGCGTTGTGTGAAGAAATATGGTTCTCTGGATGCGGCGGGTTCGCATCGAACTTGGCCTTCCTCCCGACGAGGAAGAGTGAGTCACCTGCGTCATTCGCTGTCTTGCGCTTTGTGCCCTTCATTTGAATGAAATGACTCCTTGTCTCTTTCGCCCATGCTGAGATGCCAGAGCGTCCTTCACTTCGAACCAAAACGACGAACCTCGTCAAAAGGTAGGCTGATATCACGGTTGCGGTCAGAGGAATGGAAAACAAGAGTAATGCCGTCAGAAGGGATGCGAGGAAAACAACTGTGCGAAATAGTCTGATCAGTATGGCTGCAAGCTGGAAAGAAAATAAAGAAACATGCCCAACACCAACTCTGTCGTTAAAATGACTATAAATCCACACGCCAATGCAACGAATATGACAAATGTGACGATGAACAGCGAGAACCCGCTGTTACAGTATTAACATCGAATGAAGCAAGAACGAAAGTGAGACCAACATAAAGGACACAACGGGCAGGAAACAAAGTAATGCAAAGATAGCGATGAACGTCTATGGTTTCAAATGTTTCATGATAGAGTTTTCAGCATCAAATTTCGAACGCGAACTGACGGATAATATGGGATACGCCTCGAACGAGGTTACACAGTAATTGAGCGCAGGCCGACCGTAGGATTTTTCAAACCTGCAAATTGCAGAGGGGAGTCTGGCCTGGAGTTATTATAGGAGAGCTCGACTTGACTTTCCTTTCAGAATATTCGCGGACGACGGCGGCGCTCTTGTCAAGATAGGCCGCCAAGTGGGTTTGATAGCTGGCATTGCTTTCAGACATCTTCGTGGTGGCTGCCTCGGAAGTGCTGGAAGTCATTAATAATTAATAATTAATAGACCGTTGGCTGTGTTTGCTTCCGTTGCCCGCCATCAATATTCGGGTATGTTATTTTATGTATCTGATAGTCAACCATCGACAAGCACCATCAGTGCAATGCTTGAGACAGGAACCACTTTCAACTTTCGACATTGTTAAACCCTCTATGCTTGTCATCCTCAACTCTATACCTCAAGCAGTTATGCAGGATCAGCCTTACAAGCACGACCTGCACGCTCCAGGCTCTCATCAGCGAGTTCGTATGCAGGCCGGTATCGTGCAGTGGTCCCTGGGTCACATAGATCACCCGCACCGGCGGGCGTGCTCGCAGTCGGAGTCACACGACGATGATCAGGATGCCGCCGTTCGGTTGACGAGGAGGTATGGTGACGGTTGGAAAGGGAGGCTGGTTCCGTGACAGAGACAAAAGCAGAGGGGCCGGTGGCACAATATGGCTGGATGAGGAGAGCAGGATTTGGGAAAGTGTTGTAGGTTGAGCCTAGCGATGTGTATCTAGATCGAAACAAAACAGTCAATGCTACAACACGCACCATTGGAAAAGATCCAAGTGAATTAGGCGAGACGTCGAAGAAAGCACCTACCCTTGATCGTACAACTGACAATAGGGCACGTTGAGGGTTCGCAGGAAGGTCCATACATCGGTATACGACCAGTGTATGATCGGATTGATACGTTCAAATCGAGGCCAGTCTGGGTCCGTCATGTTTCGGTGTGAGAGTATCGCTGGCGAAGGAGATAAACGAATTCAGAAGTATCGCCAAGAGAGCGAAAAAGAACTATTAATACCACCATGTGGATCTGTGCGACGGGTTCCAACCAGAATGGCACTGATATTTGGATATCGTTTCTTGTACCTATCAAGCGCCTGTCGCATGCCCTCGCTCGCGTTTTCTTTGACATCAGCCTTGGGTGGGGAGTTTTTGAGGTAAATAGGGCCATTCAACTGTAGCGATGTTGTTGTGTTACCCAGTGATGTTTCGGACGATGGATTTCGACAGCGAAACAATTCAAGATTGTAGTTGTTGACGGTGTCGTCGATGAACGACTCGAGAGCGGGGAATGGTGAAGGGATGGGTATGTAGATTCCTGCAATTGGCCGAATTTGGTCGGATGGCGACGATCTCCTTGCGAGTGCTCCTGCAAACAAATGTAACAGCACGGTACCTGCATTGATTATGATGATAATGCTTGATGGCGTTGAGTACAGCAAAACAGCAAATTCCTCACAGTCTTTCCCACCATTGAAACTGATAGATATCTGGTCCTGCCTTGAACACGATGTTATTCACGACGAAGGGTCCCCACAAGGGAGGTTCCGCACCCATGGCTGTCCAGACTGGAGTCAATGACCTCCAGGGCTTCCTTGACCAACGGGGCGATTGGATCCGCTGATTCCGCCAGATCATAGACGTCTAGTGCAATTCTCTTGCAGTTCATTTTGTGGTACTGGCGCGAGATGAGAGAGAAAGAGACTGAAATGGCTCTACGAGCCATCATCGCCCAAAAATTGCCTGCCGCATTGCAAGCGCCAGCGTGGGAAGGCTGAGCAGATTAATGACAAGTCGACAATTTGTCTCAGTACTGAGTAGGTGGTCTCAGCGACGCCTTGTATACCTGGCCTTCGTTGTCTCTGTGTGCAGATGGAAGCCGTGGTTCTCGTCACTGGGGGCACTGGCCTGGTAGGAAAAGCTATCCAGCATGTTATTGCAACGGAACCTGAAGGATCAAGGTTCGGGAAGAAGTCGAATGAGGTCTGGATATTCGCCAGCCTGTCCGAGGCAGATTTAAGGTGAGCCCCATCCTGCACTCTCCGTCGGCGTCGCTTGACTGTATGTGTCGCAGAGACCCCGTGCAGACTCGTCAACTCTATGAAAAATACAAGCCCACTCATGTAATTCACCTTGCTGCCCTGGGTGAGCTTCAGTGTTGATATATTCATCTGTGCGTTCTTCTAACATGTTTACTGACCAGTTGGGGGACTGTTCAAGAACATGAAAAGTAAAGTTCGTTGATCCTTTCACTCGTTGTTTCTGCAGCCCTCTCAATTCATTTCGCTCATCAACAGCTGACCTTTCTGCGCGAGAACATCCTTATCAACGACAACGTCCTTCACAACTCTTATACACACAATACAAAGAAACTCATCTCCTGCCTATCCACATGCGTATTTCCGGACAAAGTCGCATACCCGCTTGATGAAGGAAAAATCCACTGCGGCCCACCCCACGGGAGTAATTTTGGCTACGCCCATGCGAAGAGGTTGGTAGATGTTCAGAACCAGTGAGTTGCCCTCTGTCTGTGACCGACATCATAGGCCATTGACTCGTCGCAGCGCATACAAGGAGGAGTTTGGATGCAACTTCACCTCGGCCATTCCGACGAATGTGTTTGGTCCACACGATAACTTGTGGGTTTTCCAGGTGTACTACCTAATTCAACTTGCTGCTCATCCGCGAGCCCAGTGACCTCCAAGACTCCCATGTTATTCCTGGTCTCATTCATAAGTGTTATCTTGCAAAAAGTAACTGGAATTCTCTCATTCTCAACATTCACTCCTGACAGGTACCTTTTCTTGTAGGGAACAACGGACCATTCGTAGTATCTGGCACTGGCAAACCTCTTCGTCAATTCATTTATTCCCGTGATCTGGCCAAACTCTTCATCTGGATGCTTAGGGAGTACGATAGTGTTGAGCCCCTGATTCTCTCGGGTAGGTTTTACCTCTTCATTTCCAAGTGCTATCAATAGCGAAAGCTCTCTCCTTCAGTCGGAGAAGAGGAAGAAGTGAGCATCAAAGAGGTAGCAGACGCTATCGTCAAAGCTGTGGGCTTCAGTGGCGAGTATTCCGTACGTCAAGCCTTTTTCGAGCAAACCTTACCGCTGATCCGCTCCCATTCATTGCCTTAGTTCGACACATCTCTTCCAGATGGCCAATTTCGCAAACCTGCATCGAACGCGAAGCTACTCGGGCTTATTGGTGGGTTTGAGTTCACGCCCTTCGACCAAGGTTCGTTTCGTTGTTGCTTCAATGGCTTCTGACCTACAGCCATTTTCACGCGCTTGTTAGCGCTCAACTCGACTGTGCAATGGTTCATCGATAATTATGACAAGGCCAGAACTGGAAACAAGCTTTCTTCTTGACCCCTCCCATCGTGTTGTCGGCTATCTGTGTCTTTTCCCGGGAGAACTTTTCATATATAAATTGGACGGTATTACATGCTGTAAATTTTACAACGCACAAAAAGTCTCGATCGAAGAACTGTCTCGGGCGGGGACCTGAACAGGGTCTAGGCTATAGGTCTTGAGTTTGGTTTCGTATAATAAGGCACCATAAAATTCAAACTTTGAACCACTTTCCTTCTCCCATGTCCATCGCAGAAGTCATCCCGCCGTTCGCAAAACTTAACCTCCCATCGCCAGAGGAGTACCACAAGCGCAAAGTCGCGCTCATTTCTGGTAGGATTGACCACCCCCAGCCCCTTTTACAAGTATTTATCAATGGTTGCTCGACAGGTATTACTGGTCAGGATGGCTCGTATCTGTTAGTTGGTTCTCTATACTTCTCTGTCCTTTTTTCTGATCCAAAGTATCTGTAGCACGGAGCTGCTGCTTGCCAAAGGCTACCAAGTGCACGGGATTATTCGGCGATCTTCCAGCTTCAACACTGGTCGTCTGCACCATCTGTACGAAGACCAGCACGAGCGTACGTTGATGCGCCTATATATGTCAGACAGACTTCAACACTGACCTTCCTCCCCTGAAGGCCCCAGCAAATTCAAGTTGCACTATGGTGATCTAAGCGACAGTACAAATCTCGTATACATTATCGCTCAGGTGCAGCCAACCGAGATCTACAACCTTGGCGCCCAATCCCACGTCAAGGTCTCGTTCGAGATGGCTGAGTACACCGGGGATGTCGACGGTCTCGGGACCCTCCGTCTCCTGGACGCCATCCGCACTTGCGGCCTCGAAAAGCACGTACGCTTCTATCAAGCGTCCACTTCCGAGTTGTACGGCAAGGTCGTCGAGACGCCTCAGAGCGAAACGACCCCTTTCTATCCTCGTTCTCCCTATGGCGTCGCAAAACTGTACTCTTACTGGATCACGGTGAATTACAGGGAAGCGTACGGGATCTACGCTTGCAATGGAATACTGTTCAACCACGAAAGCCCAAGGAGGGGTCGGACGTTCGTGACACGCAAGATCAGCCGAGCCGTGGCTGACATCTCCTTGGGGAAGCAGTCGTGTCTGTATCTGGGGAATATTGATGCCCAGCGTGATTGGGGACACGGTGAGCATTTATATTTGGTTGGGGTTCCGAAAAGATGTTGATCACATGCGGCTGGTTGTAGCTCGCGATTACGTTGAAGGGATGTGGCTTATGCTCCAGCAGCCTGCCCCCGAAGATTTCGTTCTGGCCACGGGAGAGACCCACCCTGTGCGCGAATTTGTGGATAAGTCGTTTGGGGTGCTGGGAATTAACCTTCGGTGCGATCTCGTTTATTTTCATTGACGTTTTGGCGTCCCTTCTATTTCTGTGTGATCTTGGGTTTAGTAGTCTCATTTCCGCTTTGAATTTCCAGATGGCAAGGGATGGGAGTAGACGAGGAAGCCGTCGACGTCAAAACAGGCAAGACCGTCGTAAAGGTCGACCCCAAATACTTCCGTCCTGCTGAAGTCGAGTGCGTGTTTCTTCCCCGTCTCTTCCAGGAATGAACGTTGACTCGTTTATCTTAGCCTCCTCCTCGGAAACCCAGCCAAGGCAGAAAGGATACTTGGATGGAAGCGAAAGGTTGATTTCGAATCGCTTGTAAAGGAAATGGTTGAGGCAGACCTTCAGGCAGCCAGGAGCTTGGTCGAGGATCAGAATTAGGCTTTTCTGTACTAGTAGGAATGGAACACATTGGATACTAGCACAAGAACAAGAACTTTGATAGAACTTTCTACAGTAGCCTCAGTTTCTTAGAAAACCAGTTCAATGGACACTCTTCAGATCTTGCCATATCGTGCATAACAATTCTGTCATCACGGGTAGGTTGTATCCAAGTCCGACAAGGCGGGTATCTCAAGTCCCGAGACAGTTGGTTTTCCTTAAAGATAAACGTTCAATTATTAATATCAAAGGGAAAACGGACGTGAGAATGGAAAATATAAGGTAGAGAGAGGAGATGGACGAAGGCTAGTCCAAGGTTAATAAGTGCAGGGATCATGGGGCCCAGGCGTATCGTTACCGCAGTTGTCGAATGCACTGTGACCTCCACCGATGACAGCTCATACTTGTGGAAATGAAACAGACAAGGTCCTGCCCTCAACCGAATAAAATTCCACTGACGGAGTAAACGGAAGCCTGAAACAGTGACGCCTCATCTGTAAAAATTTGCGAAAGCGGAAAAAAGACCGCCGGCGATGTCAAAGCACCATGCGAGACTGTAACGCGTCCTACTCGAGCGTCAATACCACATGTTGTGGGTTGGCAAACGAATGCATCGGCATCATTTCATCAGGTATTCCCCCACATAGAGGATAACGGAGGATTGGCGAATGTGTGAACCCTGGTCTGATTGTTGCTGCTGCGGTAGTCTTGTAGGGGATCTTGTCTATAGAGTATTCCAGCGTCCACGATCGACGCAGGGTAGCCTTCCAATGACGTTTGAAATGGCTGCGCACCAACTGGAGGCACTGTCTGTTGCGGAAGTATCGGAGAACAGAAGAATGGGTCACCAGAATGTCGGTTCTGGTTCGCGAAAAGCTGGGCGCCGGAGATGGACGACGATGGTGTTCTTTGGTGAGTGCCATTATTGGCCGTGCTTTGTGGCAGCAATGCGAACGGTGTATATGGCAGTGGCTCAGGAAGATGGCTCTGCGAGGTCTGACATGCATTTGGGTACAACGACGACCATATCGATTGCGAGAAATCCTGTGAAGACGTGCCAGGTACATGTTGCTGCGGCGAGTGATACGACTTCCCGGTGTGAGGTCCATTACCCGCAAACTTGAGGGAGCGGTCATCCAAAGAGGTTGACCATATTGAATGGTCAAGTCGGTTGGGAGGACCCGAGCCGAAGAGGAGCTGTGGTTGGGGAGCAGATGATTCTGAGTGACGCGAACAGTGGAGGTCCCCACCATCTGACGCTCGCGGTACTCCCATAACGTTGTTCAAAAGGTCTTGGGCAGTCGTAGCCGTGGACGCAGTAAATGGGCTGACAAACGGTGATGGCCCTTTTGGCAGCGTTGGAGAACGTGTAATGGTGCCGATTGGGTTCAGGGCGTGTTTCATGGTGGTTCCCGGACTTGTGTGAAGGGAAGGAGATGGCAAGCCGGTCGGGATTGCAGTGCCAACAGGTGAGAGAGAGGGTCTGCCAAACAAATAGTACGATTAAGCACTCAAAGTGAATTGAGTAGCAATGACGAAAGTACCGGGGATTCCATACAATTTCGTCTTCGTCATCTTCATCGAGTTCCACGTCCAAAACTTGCCTAAAGGCATCACCGACAGGGTCATCATCAGTACGAGAGGCCAGTTCCGTCATAGCGTCTTCGTCACGTTCCTGGCCGGCGGTTTCAAATCGCCCGTCTCCAATCGTTGTTAGTAGGTGATTATGAGAGTTACATGGGTCTTCACCGGGTAATGTGCCGCATAGTACAAATTCATTGTGAGAGAATTTCACGAAGGAATTCTGAAGATACACCCTCCGCATTAATAATAGGTAATCGCGTAAAATAGTGATATGCTTGCCTCCATCTCAACCAGGGTCTTGACGTCATCCAACAAGTCGGCGATCCTCATCAATTGCTCCTCGTTCGGGTGTACCTGGTCCTCGAGACGACCTGCTTTATTGAGGATGTCACCCCGGGAGTCCATCAAGTCTTCAGAACTTTTTGTTGCATCATCCATTACACGCCGCAGCGGCAGAAAGCCGCTCATGTCCACATCTTCTTCCAACGGTGCACTCAGCATAGGCAACCTTTCCGGTGGAAACGTGCGCCACAGCGAGGTCGAGAACCGCGTGTACGCGGTCCAAAATTGGGATACACCAGCAACTAGTTCCACATGGTATTCATTCCCTTTATGCCCGATCGCATCTGTTCCTGGCCCCGCCTCCAATTCGTGGCTTTGCATTACATAATTAACATTGGCTCGGAGCCACTTGCTCGCGATCCTTAGTGCAGGCAAAGTCCGTCTGAATGGTGCAGTGATCCGCTGCGCGAGATCGTTTTCTGCAGCGTCCTCTGGTGGGGCCTCTGCAAGCTCAACCACGCCGATCCGCAGGAGGGTTTCGTGAAGAGTGAGAACATGTGCAAGCATGCGCGCTTCGATAGCTTCTGCCGAGGCTGCACAAGGTAGAGGGGAATCGTGGTCCTTGCGCGGTCCGGATGTTGCAGGTTCGCGGATCATGCGATGTTTCCAGAGTGCGCCTTGAGAGAGAATCACAGCCTTCGAGATCATATCAGGGGGTAGACCGCGTTCGGAAACAAGCGCAAAGAAGTCCTGACCTACGTCTTGGGCGTGTTTGGGGGATATAGCATCCATTCTATTAGGAAGATGAGCTTGTATTGCAATTCAATGAAACGACACGACGTACTTTTCAACGCCTAGTCGCCACAGTGCGTGTAACACCACTACCTTTTCCTTGAATGCCTCAACTCTCAACCTTGGAACCAGCGACATGGTCCCACCCCCATCAACCTCCTTGGGGACCCCCTTGTCCTTTCTTGCCTTGGCTCTCCATTGCTCCAACGCCTTTGACAACACGGTACCTAAGTTTTCGGATGCTGTATCATACGGCTGGCGTACACACAGCGCCTGGTAGTAATGCACCAGCGACCCGAAGGCATCCTTTTTATACGACGCCAGGATTGCCAGCTGGTGCGAAGCATTCCCCTCGCGCGGCACCAGCATTCGCGCCTGCTCGTAGCATAGCTGCGCTCGGTCGTAGTTCCTTGCGCGCCCGAACACCTCGTGCCCCCCGCCACGTTTGCCCCGCACGACCTTTCGAATCGGAGCGCTCTCCTCATGTCCTGCTTTTGGTCGCCCACCACTCTCGTTATATAGTTCCCGATATCTTGCGATGTCTCCAAGACACACGAGCGCTTTGCTCAGGATCGCAAGCCGGGATTCCCTTTCCGCAGGTGTCCGTGGTACCGCCGACATCGCGCCATCGACCGGCGGGAACAAGACGTGTCCACGGCCATGGGCTGCCTCGGCGGTCCGAGCATCAGCGTTGTCGGTCCCTGGTGAATCCTGTGCAGTGGCTGTACTGAGAATGCCGAGCGCGGCGAGCGCGGGTTGGGCCTCATCAAGGGCAAACGAACGGCGGAACCGGACAACGAGTAACGCCCAGAATTTGTCTTCTTCAGCAAGGAATTGGCGGAAACGCTGAAGGAGCTTGCGGTACTCCACAGGTCCGTGGCCACCACCCTGGTGCTGTGGGTTAGTGCGTGGGGCAGCGTGGATAGTACGGTCAAGTGCAGCGATACGCTGTTTGTACGTGGCGATGAATGTGTACGAGGTCTGCATCCAGAGATGGTTCTCGGCGTCTCTGGACTCTTTGGCATACGGATGCAGAAGAAGAAGGCGCAAGTACTGTCGGCGAAGACTGCTCGTGCTCCGTCAGCGCGCTTGGTTACCAATGCATGAAAATTATCACTCGCTTTCTCCGCTGGAAGTCAACTTCTCGGTCCCATGGTTCGTTAGACTTGAGCGCCTCCTTTAGGCTCTGATGGGTGCCCTTGGCCTCCCTGCCATAGGGTGAATATGGGATAAGAGGATACGAAAGAAATTTCAGGGGAGATCACCTTGCAACGCTCGAGGCTTGTTCTGACATGCCCCGAAGCCCTCTCGCGCAAATTCAAGCTGATTCAAGTTTTACGGTCATTACCTAATGTTATGACCAATTGTGCAATCTGACATAATTTTTTTCATTTATTTTGGCAACTGCAAAACCGACAAGGTGCGCTGGTTTACTAGTACTTCAGGTTCTTCATAGTCCTCGTGAGATTGTGCGCTGCGGAAATCAACGTAACATGGCTACACCGAAGAAGGGCAAGTTATAGTGGAATATGCAAGAATCATGCAGAGAACATACGTAAAGCCCTGAACGGCATTTCCGAGTCTATGGGGCTGAGATGAGCACCGGTTATCATGAGAATCGGTTCAACACACCCTTCTCCAGCATCAGAGATTTCCTCTGTGCATAACCCAACGTGATTGAGGTAGAGCAAGAAATCCTGGCATTCGATTGAGACCTCTGTCGCGCCTTCCATATAACAGACACTCACTTCAAACATGGAGACCGCTTTCGGAAGCATTGTTGTATCGTACTGCCCGGCGCGAGTTAAGGCTTCGATACACCTGAGGGCCGTACACAAAGGGTGTAAAGGAAGGACAGTGCTGGATTTCTTACCACAAGGTACACAAACAAAAGGTTCCTTCTTCCCCTCCAACACCGTCATCGGACTTGTTAACGTCATAGCGGAAGACGAGGTTCTACGGCAGGTAAGAAGAGGGATAATACGGATTCCCGGGTATTTACATTCGATGTCAAACCGTCCCTTTCAGGCGACTTCAGAATTTGCTTCAAGGTGCTTACGAAGCGCGGGTCGGACTAAATTGCGAATTCAACAGAAGTAGAATCAAGAATCCTTTAGACTCACAGCTTGCATGAAAAAGACAAGTGGCATGATGAGGACCGAGGAATCTAGGACATCGGTGTCCTCAAAGCTTTGACCAAAGTATTGCTTTTCCTTGTTCCACGCTTTTTCCATGATTTCCTCGTAAAGGGAATCCCTTGCAGTTAACCACTCGTTGCGCTTAGGGCAAGGAAGCGACCTTTTGTCTGCCAGGCGAAGACCTGCCAGAGTGTTCTTAGGCGAATAGGTAACTTTGAGGGAGAAATAATACCTCGGTCAATGGCCACCCTGCGCAACGGATGTGAGCACTGCTTGGGTAGCAAAGGACCCACACTCATCATACGCACCACATCATGATCTGTGTGGATGATGTACCCAGTTCAAAGGCAAGGCTCACAATTCAAATCTCTGAGTACGAACCTTGGAGTACTGAGAACGCAACGTCAGCTTTATTCAAAAGCCAGCAAAAAAACTTACAGTAAAGTGCCGCTTCTTGTTTCGGACCTCCCTACGCCAAGACAAGAGTGAAATGAGAGAAGTCATCGAAGAGTTGCTTGTCTTCTCTGACTGACCAGATTGATCTAAAAGAAATGGCGTGTATCAATAAGAGTGAAGAAACGGCCAGTGAAGTATTGATTTACAAGTCGGGCTTGTTGTAATTTGCAACGACATCTGTTGATTGTTATTGGCATCAAAGCAATAAGCATTGAGACACAGGAACCCACAATCAACACTACGCAACATGCTCATTAGTATTTTGCCAGCATGCTTGATTGAAAAACTTACAGCCCACGGACGGCAACCCTGTCAGGAACAACAATAATGAGTAAATAGTGTTGATGCAGTTTTCCATTCACCAACCATATATCATATGACTGTAGCGCCGGTTATTAGAACTTCTGGAACTTATATATCGACTTGTCAGCATACCAGCGGTTTTCCGAACTGAAGAGCTCATCAGAAGCATGAACATGAACTCAGGGGGTGCGATCTTCACCTTCTGGCCCAAGTATATACAATCCAAACTACGGCACAGGGACTCTCAGTACTAGAAGGAATTCAAGAATACACTGAGGAGCACATTAGCTGAGCATAAAAACGTGAAGTCAAATTCACATTGACTTACACAAGGTTTACAGTTCTCCGTAAATATCCTTTAGAACTATCAGGATTAGCAGCGATCCCTTTTTGTGAAAATCTGCACTACCAGCTGAAGATGATCTGCTGCCCCATTTCCAATCCTACACCACGTCCACGTCATCATCAAGATATGGGATACAAACACCAACTGACCTAACAGGTTTCGACCCTTTATGGCCATCAAGGTGAGTCAATTCAATCTCTGGAAGATCTTTGCTGCCTACATACCACAGAAAGTATCAATCACGCAATATCATGCCAAAAGATGAACTTGCCGTGAATACTATACATGATCTGGAGGGACCCATCAGGGTTCTTGTGCTTCAACCGCTCAAATATGAACTCCATATATGCTTCAGCAAGATGAAAACAAAGGACCATCATCGTGCATGTCCATCACAAAAAAAGGAAATCGTACCGTTCGCCTCAGTCGTGAAGCCAAGACGAATCAAGGCATATAATGTGAATGAAGAGTCGCGAATCCACGACGCTCTGTGTGTGAATAGAAGTCGGGTAATAAAAGTGTGCAGTCGAAATTCTAACACACCGATAATCCCTAGGTTTGTTTCGTGACGATTTTATATTCGATTCAATCATGGTTGATACAACCCACCAATTTCTAGTACCTCCAATGTACTCAGGCAAACTGAATGTTGGACTAGCCACCACAGCACCTGCAAAATTGGCCCGAGTTTCACAGAAAAACAGAGAGGGCAGAAACAACCGTTCGCACCCGTTGGCTCGTATATAAGAAGTTTTAATGCCAAAGCGCTCCGATGAACGGCTTCCTTCCACGAACCTTCATACGTTGATGTTCGAATCCATGCGTTCCAATACCTATTAGTACCCTGGGAAAGAAGTGATATCATTCCCAGTGAAATAAACAGAGAAAAGAAGGAATATATTTACCTTGAAGAGAGCGTGTACCAGCGCCTATATCAATGTTAACCAGGAAGAGAGTGCGGCGCTAGAGGCGAGCCTACTTTTGTTAGAAACGGATCATCCTTAGCCCTGAGTTTTCCGGCTCCATCAAGTAATTCTGAAAACTAATCACGTTGGTCCAGGACTAATCAGTGGAATACCCACTGTCCCACGAAACACCCAATGACTCGGCCGTCTGCTCATTTGGCTCTATCCTTGGGGGAGAGCCTTTTAATGGTGGTGTCCTCAACACAAACGTCACCGCCTGCCCCTCCACAAGCTCTAAATTTGCACAAGCTGATAACCCCAGATGTCCTTTCTTGGTCAAGTCAAGCATTTCCAGTGCAACGTCCGGGACTGGGACGTTGTCCATAATGCTCTCAGAAACATAACGCAAATCGAGGTTGTGCGATTCGGATTTGAAAAAGACTTTGATTTGAGAAGAATTGGGGATGCTGTCATCGCGAACAATCTCCGCGGTGTGGGGTGAACGGGCGTAGTTGAATGCTGGGGCACACTCAACACGGAGTGGCATGGTGCCCCGGATAACCTACAGAATATCAATAAAAGAGCAAAGGAGAGGCCAAACTGTCACCTCGATTCGGCGAATTAACCAGGAGAGCAGCGGTTTCGTCGTCTCATTGGACGGCTGGCGAGGAAGGAAGTCTTGTGACTGAATTAGACTTGACCTGCCCGTACATATAAAATAACCGCTGACCTGTAACGCTAACGACACCCATTTCATTCAAGAACCTGAAGACGCGTCACTGAGTAGCATGACAAGTCGTAGAAGATATATTACAAACTTTGTTTGAAGTACCTGAAATTTAGGAATAAGCGGGAAGCAACAAACATCAGGATATATACTACGCGTACATTGGAACTCGGGAGATAGTTCTGTCTCGTAGAGAAGGCGACTGTCGGAGTGATAGAAAAGTGGCCCCCCTAAAGTATGGTTGGATATTTATTGCGTGCATGAGCGATGAGGCGTGCAGACCTTATCCTTGTCTAGAATTCGAGCGAAGACCGATGGCGAATCGAAGTCTGGTACACAATAACTTTCGACTGGACAGAATTTCAACGGTTGAGCCTCCAGTAACGAGAGAAATTGATTTTCTGTGACACACTTGATCCGTCGATGCTAACCTGGCAACACGTCCTTCAGCGTACTAGACCATGGGAATGAGACTCACTAATGCAGCAGTCCTTAGATTTCCGATTCTAAAATGTTACACAGCACGCCAGTAAGAATTAAATATTCTGAATGAATATTACTGACAGCCCATGATCGGCGATGGGAATGTAGTCTCTTTCTTGTTGTGGATGACGGATGTTCATGCTCACTTGAAGTTCGACACCGCCAACCTTATTTACTTATTATATAATAAATGGAAACTCCGATTCTCCGAGTCGTTTGTGTCTTCTGTCAAGGGGGAACTGAAATCTGGTATACAGACAAGCGAAGTCATTGATCATTAATCGACGATTCTTGATACCTAGATTGCTGATCTTCCTTGCAGATGGCTCCTCTCATTGTTCCACACGAGGAATGGATCAAGGCTCGCGTCGACTTTCTTGCCAGAGAAAAGGAATTTACTCGTCTCCGTGACGAGCTGAGCAAGCAGCGTCGCGAGCTGCCGTGGGAGGCTGTGAGCAAGGAATACGTATTTGACGGTCCCAACGGTCAAAAGGAGACCCTTGCTCAGTTGTTTGGTGACAAGACGCAACTGATCGTGTATCATTTTATGTTCCGATCCAAGGACGACGCCGGTTGTCCGAGCTGCTCCTTCTGGGCAGACAACTTCAACGGTATCGACGTTCACATTGCCCATAGAGACACCGCTTTTGTGGCCGTCTCCCGCGCGCCGTCCGAAAAGCTGCAGTCATACAAGGAACGGATGGGCTGGACGTTCAAGTGGGTCTCAGCGGGCCCAAGGAATGAGTTCCCGGCAGATATGCAAACGGCTTTTAGCGAGGAGCAGGTTGCGACGAAAGCCGTGTACAACTACAAGGAGATGAAACCTTGGGGCACAGAAACACCTGGAATCAGCGTCTTTGTGAAAGACGAGCAAGGGAACGTTTTCCATACGTATTCTTGCTACTCGCGAGGGCTGGACATCCTCAACGGCGCCTACCAGTGGCTTGACCTGACGCCGAAAGGGCGCGACGAGGCGGGTCTGCCGTGGGGAATGGCTTGGGTGCGAAGGTCTGACGAATACAAAGATTAACAAACGCGTAACCGCACGCATTGGTTTGTCGCCGTTCCTTATGTTGTTATTTGTCGTAATAACGAGGTTTGCTTTAATAGTTGGCTTGCCTAAGAAAAGATCAATTGCAATTATATCGTGGTTACGAGTTACCGAATTATATACGAAATATTTCATCCAAATTGTTTCATCCAATCGTCGAACGTTCGAGGTTCGACCTGATCGCGCGATTTAGAGTAATTTCACATGAAGACGTCGTTGTCTGCAAGAGGAATTGGACTGCGTGGGATGGGTGGACGATAGTGTTGTGGTCGCTAGATAATGTATGCTCAGTGCGGAAACTAAACGCAGCTATGTGGGTCGTAATCCGCTGCACCGTCAGCAAAAGTGCAATATCTAGACCTTGGCAGGTCGGACCGGTAATCTCCGGCCGTGTTGGTCACACCTCTCAAGGTCGGGGATGGCAGTGAACATCTTGGGCGTAACATGGTATTCTATGGCGATCTGGGTGGAGATTGGGAGGGATCCAGGATCTTTGCCGAGAGTTTGCAAGGTGGGTTGTAAGATGGTCAACTCAGGGTAAGGTCCCGGCCATGTTGGGCACAAGTTTGCAAAGTAGGCGACGACATAGTGGAAGTTTCCCATGTATAAACATGTTCATAGTACAATACATGGAATGGGATTGGTGGGCATCTTTGGTACATAAGAGAAATCACTATTGCAGAAGGGGGAACAGCATATCACGAGAACGTTACATCGGCGCATACCCTTCAACCTCCCACTCATCGGCCTCCCAGTTATCCTCACCGTCCTCTGGTCCCAAGTCCTCATCCTCATCTGTTTCCCCATTTTCGTCATCATCGTTGTCCACGTCTACATCATTGACATATCCATAGTCGTGTTCTTCATCAGAATCACCTTGATCTAAATTTTCATTGTAGTTTTCTTCATCATCGTCTCCAAGTTCAATTACCCCCCCTTTGACAGCGTCATTGAAAGCTTGGCCATCCTCAGGTTCGTCGTCATTTCCCAAGTTGTCTTCATGCACCTGATCGTCGTCATGGTCTTGTGATTGTTGTCTGTCTGATGAGGGCCATGTCGATTTATGGCCAATGCTGCTGCCAAGGTACCGCATGAACATGTCGCGGTCAACAAACCTTTATATGGCATGTGAGCATGATGATGGGTCGGAAGTGAGTCACATATATAGAAACATAGTAATACACCCAATCCTCGTCGTTCTCGCTGGGCTGGCGAGCAATGGATGGCCCAAGGAGATCGGATGTATGGCCATATGCAAATGCAGGTATGAGGTGTACACCTCGAACGACCTCATTTGGATCCAGGAATCCAAATGCATCGATAGTGTTTGATGGTAGAAATCCCAAGCGATGAAGCCGCCTTGCCTCAAAACCTGTCGGATGAGTGAGGTCTCGGCCAAACCACCTTACCCACAGAAAATCCATTTTCTGCGTCTCTGGTGATCTTGAATTTGGGCCAACATGGCACACCTGGGCATGAAAGATACCAATGATCCGAGCATACCAATAGGGATGAGGATCATTGTCATCATCTGGGTCTTTGTGTGACAAAAACATTACATCGGAATGAGTGCGAGGATTAAGAGAATCTTGAGAGCGCCGTAAATCATAGGTGGTGTAATTAATTCGGAGAACCTTATGTCGATATAACCGGTTGTTGACGAAGATCACCGAGGCCCGTTCATCATCTGAAAATGTCTGCTCATCACCATCAAAACTAGTACCTGAGAGGCGGCTCAGGATATGGTCCTTGAGTCGGGGCAGAAACTCCTGTAGTGGCATATTAAAATCAATTATATCAACGAGACAATCTACACACTGTTGTTGCTGGATCGCCTTGATTTGCTGTGAGCCAGCCGGTGATGTTTTCAGCATGGCGTATAGCCTCCGATACATGGTAGTGGGCCGTAGGCATTGTATATGGCAGTGGATCTGACTCCTCAAATGGCACAGCAGCGTTGCACCGCTGTTTCTTGCTTGATGAGGTTGAGGGACCATCAGCTCTGAGTTTTGCCCTTGCAGCTGCTTGGCTTCGGATGCGAATTTTCCGTAAGATTCGCTCACGATGCTGGTGCTTGGTGATCTGCCATTCGAACTGAACTTTGTTGGTATGTGCATAGAAACGTTTAACTTGTCGATGTTCAAGCTCTCCCTTGAGCTGGGATCAGCGAGATCATATAATTTGATTCAGAACATATCACTTGCATATTGTAGTTGTCCGTCGTCCCATAACACCAGATTGCCATGAGATAGTCACCAAGTGCATGCAACTTGTACGTAAAAAGGTTGAAAGTCTTGGCCTTTGGTTCGCTTCGTGCATTTTCCTTTCCCTTTCCCTTTCCCTTTCCCTTTCCCTTCGATGATCCTTTCCCTCTCATTGCTGCATTACGCCGTCCTCGTGCAGCCTCCTCTCGTGGAAGCTCACACGTGTTGAATGCTGCGCAGGTTTTGCTGACAAATTCACGTAGAATCCGGCCGAGTTCTGTTGTGGTTGCATCAAATAATGCAAGGGTCTTCTCAGTATGCAAGCGAAGCTTGGCATGTGCATGCCACATTGCAAGGACGAACAGCAAATCTAGAACGATTTCATTGTGAGGTGAAGGCAGCAATCCCTCAAAAACCGGTATTGAGCACTGTGGAAGTACATATTAATGGACAATCTCATAATGGCGACAGAACCACACCTGCAGCAAGTCTTCAAAATCCCGACCAGCCAGCTTCTTCATGGCAGATGCATTCTTACTAAAGCGACGTATTGTTGTTCGTCCAAATGTGGGTACTTGCCGGAACCTTTTGCCATGTTGGAACATTAGTTGCATATGAATCCTCATCGTTTAAGAAAAGAATAAATACCGTTGATTTAAATTCTGAATTGCATCATTTCCAGATGCATAAAGAAGCCAGATAAGGTGTGTGAAAACTGCTTTCCAAACGCCCAGCTCAAATTCATGAAGTAAGTCGGGTACGAACATTGTGTAGAAGTTGAAATCAAGTCCTGAGAAAGCCGCAGAAAAAGCATTCTGAATAAGGCTCTCGTCAGTATGTTGAATTATAACCAAAATATGTTATCTCACCAGGACAGGAACAGATGATGTCATTCCCAGTACCCGCTCAACAGCCTTTCCAACAAGAGAGTACCCCTTTTCAAAAATCCATGTACGAACCATCTTAATGTTGTTCCATCTATGTGCGTCATCTTTGCATGTTTTATTATGCTGTTGCCTATCTGCTGTTGTACCTAAAGCATCAATTTGATCCTTTTGAATAAGACAACGTGGGCATGGACGTTTCCCAAGTGATTTGATTGACGTGAGAAGCACTCTAATGCCAGACTTGTTAATAAGGACCAGGACCTGTGATTATCCTGTGGGGAACTTACTTTTCAGGGTAGTCAGCAGAATAGGTGAAAAATTGAGGAAAAACACATGTGATTGTCTTCGGAGCTGAAGGCTCTGTGTTAGCAGCTTCTAAAAACCAACAGGTAAGCAAAGACACTGAAATATGAAAGGGATTGATGATCTACCTGCAGCAGAGTTGTGAGATCTTTTTTTGGGGTTTGCAGCTTCAATGACAGGGAGGGGAGCATCAGGGCGATCCGGGAGATCATTGTCGGTGTAATGGCGAGGTCAGGGTGGCTGTGGAATAAAGATCCTAACCTGGTGGGTGTCAGCGTAAAAGTGACAGGGAATAGTTTAGCAAGCTTCAAAGAAATGATAAGAAACTAATAGTAAAAAGCTGCCGAGTAATACTACTAATAACTATCGAAACCGGTCTAAGCCGACAAAGCCGACGATGTTGGGTACAGCGGGTCAGGTGTCAGTGATACGCACTCATATGCACTGACCACCGAATCAACGAATCGGACAGATTTATACTATCCTTCCAAAACAAGTCCGACATCTTGCAACTTCGCAATGGCTCGCGACAACTAGTACGACTTCTCAATCATATCGTGATCATCTCCGACGACATCGCGGACCAAGATAGAGAAACCCCCGAATCGGATCTAGCCCTGGACCCTCGCATAATAGTTCGCCTTTCATAACAGTAATACCCTGTTTCATCTTAGATACACTAACTCGTTTAGAGTACCTATTCCCTTTCTTCCATCCAGCTCCTTTGTTCTTCCTTTGTTACAGGATCATACTCATCTTCCTTTCACCACCTCTTTTGGCTGCGTTTACATGTGATTGATACTCAGTCCTTTCTTTCGACCCCTATTAGACTAGGTTTCTTTCTTTACATGACTTTCTCACTTCGTCTCCGATCTCCGACCATCTTTGTATAAAATAGCTGTTAGATTACATGTAGAAACAGCGAACTAGAGCGCATCGTTCCTGTCTCCTCACTCAGTTATACCTTTCGAACACCAATACAACTTTACTTTCCTCACATTCAACCATCCCCAACTGTAGTTCTTTACGTTGATCTTCTTTAGTCGCCGCGACTTTAATCACCAAAGTCGCACTATTGATCGTGATCGTCGCGAGACTCGTAGAAGTTATTCCACTTCACTTACTCGCAATCTGACCAGTCGAAGAGTGTTGTTGTTAGTGCACAGCACCTCGATTAGCATATCATCGGGTGATGAGGGATGCAGAGATAAAGACGGTAGAATGATGGGGAGAGTGTTGAGGAAACCAACGAGTAATATGTGTGATGGATTTTACTGAGAGACTGATTCTTAGAGAGGGGAAATGGGGGAACTGATTTCTTTTTTTTGACATGGCGCTTGGGCACCGTTTTTATACTACAGAAATCTCTATCTAGATTCGGACGAGAGTCCTCAGCCGATGAGAGAGAACAAAGAGGAATAAAAAGGGGAAATGAGAAGTGGGTTGTGAGGCGACGGTGACAGGAAAATGGAGGGGAAAGTAAATATCCACAAAAACAATCTAAAGATTCATACCTATCTCCAAAAGGACGAAAGGATGCGTATATAAGGCAAGTCTGAAGTCGGGAATCGAGTCCAATGAGATCCGTCTGCAATAATTGGGATTCCATGAGTTTAGGAGGTGGACCGACCAGGTACGTGAGTGGCCGTGCTAGTCGGTATGCATCGGGTTATGTTGGGTTCAAGCGTGGATCGCTAGAGATGTTGGGTTCGAGCGAATTTGTGAGATATTGAGTTTACGGCCTCAGAGGGTCGAGGACCCTCTGCATCAGATTCACTGTTACTAGATGCCTCATCTTCCTGGTCGTCTTGAGAGGTATCAGCTGCAACTTGGACTGGCAAGCTTGATCTGACAAGTTGAGCAGATTTGCGAATTTTTTTCTTGGGCGGCATCATGGTATAAGCCAGAGCAGTCAACATTCTACTAAGTCCCTACTTTCCTAATTAGACGAAATTCCACGCTACTGACAAGGAATACCCAAACAGCTGTAAGTGAAACTATGAGTGTATCATCTGAGTAGAGCCCATTTTTGCCTATACAGCTGATATTTCTGTATATAGTAAGAGTAGTCACATGTGACTATGACTCATGCATATATTATGTAGAATTACCTTATATGGTTCATGTGACCTGGTATGAGGTCTATATATATTGGTTTGTATCGGACTGCAGCATTACGGTAAACCGTATGTGCATATATAGATCCATGTCGAATCCAAGATTAAAGCTGACTCGAAACGTCCCCCGTGACGACTAAGAGCACCCTGAATCCAACACCACAATACTTAGATTCCATCCCATTGATGGCCGGGATATCCACCCTGTTGTTGCCCCCGAGGCCAGCCCCCAAACTGACTTGTCTGAGCGAACATTTGCATCTGTTGAGCCTGCTGTTGTTGAGAAAATGACGCCATAAAATTTGCCTGCAAAGGGAATGGCTGTTGCTGCAACAGCGGTTGCGACTGGAAAGATTGGGTTTGGAAGGATTGATTCGGTTGACCGAATACCTGTTGCTGGAAAGCGATAGGCAGCTGAGTGTAGGACAACGGTTGCTGTATATAGCCAGGAATTTGGTTTGGGAACGACGGGGCGGGGAGAGACACCGCAGTCGTCACCCCTCCCATACCGATGCTTTCCCCAAATCCCGTAGGTAAACCGGTGGGAGTGTAAATCTGACCATAGGAGACGGGGTACTTGCTACCGGCTTGCATGAGCGTCGGCGTGGTAGGATGGGACCCGGGCTGCTGTGATTGCCATTGGGTATGCTGAAATGGGCTGTGTCCAGGCGGTATGCCTGCTGGTGCCCCGGTGAGCATGTCCGTTCCGCCACCTTGGTAAGCTTTGGCAGCAATCGTTGGGGACTGCACATAACCGCCGCAAGTGGCCACGTATGGATTCGAATGAGGTCGTAGATTATGGTTGGAAATGGCACCATGTTCCGCGGGCAGCATTGTCGCCGTAACATTCGATTGGTATTGCAGAGGGAGGGATAGACTGGAGATATCAGAGGTCTGTAAGGAAATAAGATCATCCCGTACGGCGTTATTTGACTTGCGAGCCGGTAGTGTTGAATGAGATGACACAGGTTGTGATAGTGGTCGTGATTGCGAAATTGGTGTAATCGAGCTTGGCGTCTTGGCCGCCGATTCTGCCTCGGAAGATCGTTTTTCAGGAAGATTTGATGGAGGAATATGCGATGATGAAGGCGAGGGAGCTGTGTCGTTGACTGGCGTGGACCTTGGACGCGAAGACAAATCCCCTGAAATAGATCTGGAAGGTCCAAGATAGGAAGCGACCAGTACAGGTCGGTTAATAAACTTCTTGTACTCGTATTTGGCTAAGGGAACAGTCAGAAAAATGGAAATGAGAGAAGAGAATATCTAACCTCTAATGTATTTTTCAAGCTCACTGTCCCTCTCTGACTCTATCATATTCGTGGGTGGCGGGTGACGAATCTCGTCGGGATTATACAGTTCGTTTGACTTGAGGTTCCCGTTCTGTTTCATATTCTTAGGTTGTTGTTGAATGAGAATAAATAAATAAATTTTCGAAGTAATGTGAATGCTTACTTCGATTTGCTCTTTATTCCATGAGTCGAGCGTCAAACTTTTCCTAAACAACAAGTTGTGGACTATGGAATTGAATTTGCAGGCCAACGCACACTTTCGTAATATGAGTTCCGATCTTGCGATGAATACTGGCACAATTGACGCTATTCCTCATCAAAGTACAAGTCCGACGCGATATATAAAAACACGAACCATATAAATATTCCGATGTTATGCGAAGCCCACCTGGGGTACCGAGCTTTGCAATCTGCGCAAACATCTGGAACAAGTGTCAGACTAGATGGGGATGACGGTTTTCCCCCAGGGCTTGCCATTTCCAGGTTTTGTAGCTAATTCCAGCAAAGCACGCTGGTTCCTCTCGGCAGTGATTTTGTTCAATGGTTGGGACATGAGAGGACCTGCACAAGAGTGAGTCAGTTGCCGAGACAATTACTTTTTGAGTCGCCCGGCAGCAGCCGACCATTTCTGAGCTCCAATGAAAGAGCAACCAGAACGCTGTACCTCCGACACATTACACCCGCTGCAACAATTTGTTGATTACCCTTTCCACTCGGACGATACTTATCAAGTGTGTTTCCTGCCTAACGACAATTTTCGCTGTAGTCTAAGGCGACTGTATATACTAGCAAGGCCTGGCGAGCGTACTGGCGGGAGCTGCCACAACATCTGAAGAAGAAAGGAAAAACATCCTTCGTCGCGCACGAGTATTTTACTTCAATCGGTACGTAGGATTGGAATCTGGAGCAGTTTTTCACTTACCTGTTGGGATTAGCATAACGGGGTTTTCAGTGACGGTCGAGAATATCCTTCATTACGAGCAGTCTTTGAGTGGCAAGCTGACAAATGTTTCTTCGGAACATCGATTCTCGTCACATTTTCTGAGATTAAATGAATCTCACGGAACTCAACCCTTAAGCCTTGCGGAGCTAAAGATTCTCATCGACCAAGGCAAGACGGATCAGGTTCCAAACAACAAAGTCATCCCGGAAGTGTTGAATGTGAGTAGTGCTGTCGACGATCTGTTTCTTATTGATTTATTGCCAACCAGGATGCACCCCGCAGTGAATCGGCAACACCAGCTAGGAAAAAACCTTGGGAAGCCACCTGAATCGTGACTCGCAGCTTCCACATAACTTGAGTGCAATTTGGCACCTGAAAGTACAATTACAGTAGCCAGGCCCAAATAAACATGTGGAAAGTGAGTTTGAAGTTTCTGAGAGGCGCTTGATCAGAGCCGTTTTCTTACATGGCGGGCAAAAATGTCGTATTTTACAAATAGCTTACAGCCATTTTTGAAATTCTTGAGACTTTTTGAATGTTTTTGATAGTTTGGAAAAATGTTGACTTAGAAAAATTTTGAGTGCTGTATTTTATATCTCATGAAATACTGCATGGATTGACATGGTTATAGAGGGAAAGTTGTACTATGTCTTAAGGGCTATCTACTCCTGTAATTGCATTTAGAAAATATTTAGTGTGTGGTGAGTTGTGGATGAAACAAAAAGCAAACCAGTACTTTGTGACACCTCAAATGATATTGTCAAGTAATGCCATCAAATAAACTCCTATGAAGAAGATTGTAGAGAGAAAGTTGTTCATTTTGTCAAGGGCTCGAAGTACATATACCGTGTTTTTCTTTATTCATGCCAATATTTATTACTTTTGTAGTCATGATCTCCATGCAGACAAGCATACATCAGGAAATTGATGAGGAAATGACCAACCATGGGAAGGCATTACATTTTATTTATTTGATCCAATGAGTCCAATTATTGCAGACATTCTGCCAAAGCTAGAGATACCACTAGAGCGCTGCTAGATTTGAACAACATGTTAAGATTGAGACAACATGATCATCATTGACACAAATCCCAGAATAAAGACAGAAATTGAGAGGAACTCTGTGGTGCGCTAATATTTTATAAGGGTGGCAAACTCCAGCTACTTTTACATTACACTACAGGCATGATTGGATTGATCAAACATGCCAGCATGATGCTGCTTTGGCGAACACCAGAGGAAAGATAGCTGTTGGACTGAACTATCAATGTTGTCAAAAAGAGTCCATAGTTACTGGCTTTATATGAGTCTGCAGACCTGGTAAAACTTACCTCTAAAGCAATGTGGACTTATGTGGGATCAGATCCATAGGGCAGATGAGTGGTTGTCATAAGCAACTGTGTGGCGCCGCTTTGTTAACGGTACGGAAGAAAGATGGCCGGTTGGCTGAGTCGGTAATGTTGCGACAAAAGGGTCAGCGGTGACTGGCTTTGTATAGAGCTGTAGACCTGGTAAAACTTACCAGAAATGACATTCTGACTTTGTGTGGCTGGTAGCCATCTGTATGGGGGTCTAGGACCAAATCCCTATGGACGACGAACCGTGATAAAATTTACCTATCGGGCACTGCTTTGTTGGTCTGATTTCATGTGGCCCGTAGCCAACAGTATGGCAGGTCTGGCATCGGATCCATATGGAAGATGGATAATTGCGAGGCTGACCATATGTACCCATGTGACAGCTGGTTGACCGAATCAAAAAAAAAACGGCCACCAATGACTGTTGAACGGACCCAGAACGGAGGCTAAATTTCTTGTATTGGCGGTACTCAGTTGATGACAGCATTCAAGACAGAACAGGGTATGATTCAGATGCATTCCAGATGCAAGTTTAGAATAGATACAGGTTTCAAGATACACAATCCTAATCATGAGGAAGTTCGCCATTCATGGCCCTGAGCTGCAACCGCTTTCCTTTATCCGAGCGAGGGGGCTGTCTTTGCAGACAGGAGGCCTCGCTGATGAGTAACTTGGGAAGATCTGGCTGCAGAGCAGTTCAGATAGATAAGGAGGCACAACAACGTGACTCACTGATTCCACCACGTAAGAAGGTCATCGACCTCCGCTCTTTCTTCAATGTCATCAAAGATATCGAGCACCATGTTGTAAAACCGCTCAGAGTCTATGATAAGATCTGTTCTCAAGAAAACAGGTGACGAAGAGAGTGCAAAGCAAACCTGCAATAAATCTCAGATACACAAGTGACGATTAGCAATGGAGACGAAACAGTTACCTGAGTAGCAACATAGGCAACTGAAGGAGATGTGATATGAGTCATGCCGTGAATTTGTGCGTTGCCAGACCATGTGGCTTTGGGCTCCTTTTTGACAGAACTTGGGGATGTGAAAATATGCTTGTATGCCTAAGAAAGTATTAGCACTGGAGGCCAGAAGAGATTGTCATTGCGCTTACACAAACAAGAAGAGCACTTCTGAACAAACTGTTCCATGGATCCTCCCACTCATAAGTGTACCCTTGATACAAGAAAATGGGCCACTGATCTCCTGGTACCTGCATTTCACCACTGCGTAGCTTGTCCTTGATCCTAATTAATATTAGAGTGTGTATCACATAGATTCAGTTGGCATACTCAGCATCGGACCACTTCAGAGAGGCAGGACACAATAGTGCCCCAGTGCGCTCATGATGGAAGCCACGATCAGTTTTGATATTGCGAGCCAAGGGCAGGTTCAGAGGCTGGCCATGGGGCGTAATCCAATCTAGGATGGCTCCTTTCAGGCTTTTGGTGTTGTCAGCCCTTGCATTGGAGGAGCCTCTTTGTATCTGTCGCCAAGTTAGTTGCCGCGATGTTGAGTCGGAGACAATACGTACCAGTTCGCCTATATGCACCACGTCTTCGTCAGAGCCTTCCAATAAGCGCTCCTCGAGCCCCGGTACCATTTGCAGCAGTTGTTGGAAAACTCTATGCTCCTGGCATTCCCTACCAATAAGAGTCAATAAATTCATGCTAGAGCAAAACAAAGAACGCGAACTCATGGGTGAACGTTTCCTCCGGCTCCTCTGCAAGTTCTCCCATGCGCAAGATACCATTGTTCAGAAGGGCACTAACGGTGCATAGTGCATGAATGGTGTGTCCAAAATGCCTTCCGTGATGCACAAGTGGGTCCGTACCACCGCTACACCTGAGTAGAAATTAGATCAGAACGTAGAGATCAGGAAGGTGGTAATGAATGGCTTTTTCCTAGGACCAAGGTGTAAAGCTCCAGGTCGTTTCTGACTACGAGGAGTGTTCGAAGAGTCATTCTTGTCTGAGGACATCAAGAGGTATGCTTAAAATTCAAATGGAATATTGGCTTTTTATACCCCTGCGTGGGTAAAACGTGACTGCTCTCATTTTCACCGTCTCATTTTTTCATGATGCCTCTCATTTTCGGGGTCCTGCTCTCAATTTTACATAGCTATCTCTCTGTAATTTTACGCTGGCTTTGTAAGTTTCATAGTCATAGATACGCAAAATAAGATTAATGGAAGAGAGCTCGAGGTTAAAGACTGATACATGAAAGATTTACAACGGAGGACAAAGTGAGACAACAAGATAAAATTGTAATCTCATTTTGTGGTTTGGGTGAAGGATCTCGAGTGTAAGAAAAATTCTCTGCGAAAGAGTGAGTGACAGAACGCAAAAAGGATCTGGGAGCAAGCTCCCAGTAAAGATAGGACATTTTCATATGTAACTACATCGCGTGAAATATAATCATTAGTGCGAATTACATTCCAAACGAGAATTGACCAAGGGCACTAAGATTCTGCTTTCATATGTTTCTGGTTATAATTCCTTTTCAATTCTATCGAATGACATCGTTTGCGATCGTTCTACATATTGGTGTATTGTTCCCCTCCCCCTCTTCATTGTTCCTCCCCACTCCCATTCCCTTGATCCTACTCCCCCATTCTTGGTCACATCTGTCCACTCGTCACAGCTGACAGTGCTCATACCTTTGCTTCCTTTAGTTCTTGATGCTAAGCTTCTCATATTGCTACCTGTAGTCAATAAATTTATGAGAGGGTTCTGAGAACCTACCTGTTTCGTGACCTCATCAAGTCCATTCCAGAGTGCACTGAATGTGGTCTTTGTGACAGAGTTGTTCTTACAATGGTTGACCATGAAAAGATTCCTGATAATCAGTGTACATCTCGCTGTAAAATGTTGACTTACTTTGTGACCTGTCACCACCATACACAATCCCTCGCCTCGGCTCCTGGTCTAGTTCTTCTCCATCCCATCGTGAGATTCCTGAAATCCACTCAGGTTCGTGCCCCTCTACTGTGGGTTTGTAATCGGACATTGTCGACAATGATGACACTACTGCATCCATCTGCCCTGCTCTCGCATCTGGGTTTTTAAATTGCAGTCATTTTCTGATAAGGCACCATTGACCAAGGAGAGTGGCAAGTTGGCACTGAGATGGGTCAAGACACACGCATTTGATCTATGCATCATATCTACTTGATTAACAGGAGGGTGGATGGGTGCAAAGAATGCTGTACATTAGAGTGATCACTGATCAGAATATTTATCAGAATATATGCGTAACGTTTGTTGTGAAAAACTTGGTTTCAAAGGATCCTGGTCGTCAAAGAACTCTGAAGGTCATCGAAAGGGAGGACAGGGGGTTGATACTGGGCATACCCTTGCTTGGAGTGATCGTATTGTGGTGGCGGCTGCTGCAAGAGCGAATGCGAATGATGCCATTGCTGCTTGCTTTCAGTGGGGTGAGTAGAAGTGGTTGATGAGACAAATTTAGGTAAAATATCAGCTTGCTTGTACACACAGAGATGCCAAGAGTGAGGGAGCACATTCACTGACCTCTTCCAGCTCCATGACCAGTAACAAAATGGCAATGCAGTGCCACTGCCTCCATCTCTGCCTCCAAGACTTTGCCCACACTTCCACTGCCACCGAGGATTGAATAAATGGGACTTGTACACTAAGACACCACCACAGAGCAGAGAGAGTGGTCGGGAATGAGCACATGAATGTGTCCCCTTCTGTCTTCACCTTGTGCCCTCCGCAGAGTCGCAATTGCCAACAAAGAAGATTATTGTGCAGTCGCATTGCTGATGGCATACCTGCATTTGCCTCCCAAAGATGTGTCAAGTTTCGAATATCTGTGAAGACCAAAGCAAGGTGTCCAGTCGGTGGTGGTACTTCGTCGTCCAACTGAGAAATGTTGCAATGAGAGATGTCGTCTTTGCGTCTGTGCACCTTGCCGAGACTTGAGTACATGTCTGGGTCAACAATGGAATCCAATGTTGGTTGACAGGTGTGGTTGTGGAAAAGATCGCCAACGCTGATAACCATAATCGTTGTGCATTCCATGGTGCCATAGTTGATTGTGAAATCGCGCAGCTTCTGAGCTGCGATCATCGGATCTGACTTGGAACAAGCAATGTCCACTGCTGTCTGATATGACACGTAGTCCCATAAACCGTGATTTCCAAAAATTAAGAATTCGTCCAATTCTGACAATGGCCAGGTGCGAATTTCTGGGTGGGGGTTGAAGGTAGTAGATGGTAGAAGCCAAACGATCGATCTTGTCGATCTTGTCGATCTTGTCGTTGTTACAAGTTCTTTTAATAAATTAAAAGACTCGTTCTTTATCAGACCTGGTTCAGTGAGGGTTCGTAATTAATTAATCAATTAATTAATTAATGAAGTTGATCGTATGTAGGGGACTTTTTTTTTTGGTAAAAGATATGATTCTACTTGTTATACTGAAAAATAACATGTGGTCCTAGCCATGTGTGGACAAGCTTACATAAGCATCCAAATATGGGTTGCCTCAGAAAAGACACATTACCTTCAAATTATATTCAAAATATTCATACTGACTTCAATTCTTATTGGAATCAGCTGAAAATTGAACTGCTGACTAATATAACTATTTCGGGCAAGGTGTGACAGTCACATGTGACCAATCTAACCATATAAGGCAATTTCTGATATTGTATAGCAAATTTTTTACTGATCACAATGGTGACAGTCACATGTGACCAGTCTAACCATATAAGGCAATTTTACACTATAAATGCTAAATTTTGAGCTGATCACAGGAGTCATAGTCACATGTGACCACTATTACTATATATGGAAATATCAGCCATATAAGCAGAAATGAGCTTAACTCAGATAATATACTGATATTTTTACTTAAAACATAAAATTCAATGTGATATTACCATATATATACATTATCTTATATGCTAATTTATTTCAAGCAAAATTATGGTGTTCATAATAATCATACAAACAAAAATCCAATAAAAGAAAAAAGACTTTGTTCTTGCCATATGTAACATTAGCCCAATCATCAAGCACAGCTGTCTTCATGTTGTCATCTGTTGTACAGCATAGAATATCCTGGAGAAGGTAAGTCAATTATTATCATAATGTTTAGGAGGCAGTTGTATTTGATAGTTGACCTATTGCCTCCTCAACATTTCTTTTTTGGCTGAGAATATTATATAATGATACAGCACAGAAGACATGACAGTAAGAGAGGAGGTTGATGAACACTCAAGACACTTTATGTAGTTTTATTTTTTCTACTTTTCATGTTGCTGAGGTGAGAGATGGGCTTATTAGAATAATTGGCAGTATACAACATATGCTATGTATCTTATACCATATGTAACATGCTTTATGCAATTGTTTACTTCATCATGGAAGTGGAGAGGGGAAAAAAAGAACTCGTTCATGCCATGCACAGCACTGGCCCACTAAACAAGTCTAACCCCTTTGGTGAAACCCGTCCCTCAGTAGCACAAATTTGGGCAATCTCGGTGCAATTGAATGGGTTATGCTCCATCAAAACAAGATGCGCAGATCCCTGCCGGGACCGTTGGGAACATATCGCGTTTTCTCAACTAGGTATAGAACAATGCCAGAGGTGCCGCAATGAAGACAGGACTCCTCTTGACCAAGCATCTTACCAGCCATCAATCCGCTCACTTGAGACAACTTGCGATTTGAACACGACAGAGAATAGAGTTCATCATGGAGAAGCTTGTTAAGCTTGAGGAATGAATGACGGAGGGCATCAGGAATGCCTTTGTTCTTGTTTCAGTCCAGGCAGCAAGGTGTGTTGAGAAGACGGACAAAAAATGAGCATGCAGGTACTTGGTTAGGGCGTTGTGTCCTGCAAATGGCTGGGAACGCCCAAAGATAGCAAAAACTGCTTCATCCTTTCTCTCCAAAAACTTAGGCTGTACAAGGTGGAACATTTTGGGGCTGTCATCCTTGCCCAAGTTATCTGCGATTCTGTAAGCCATCTTGTTGACAACCAGAACCGAAGTTCTTACACGCCAGTCCTCGTTTTTGTCAGGGATATTGGGTGCAAAAATTGTAGTTACATCCGTGAGACCCAAAACATGCAGCTGGGTACGTCTTTCTGGTGACTTACCAGCAAGCCCTGCAGATCGCTTGGGAGGGGGCACTTGTGTCCGGGTTGTTCCTGGTTGTCTGAATGCTGGGTGAGGGGACGATCTATATGATGTGGGTGTTGGGACTGCAGAGGACACTGAGAGACTCACATGGCCTTCCTCCTGCTAGTGGTAGTTGGGACTGCTGTCATGCACAAACATGCACACAGTGTATGCGATGAGCAGGGCTAGTGGATGGTGGAGATGTTGGAGTTGCAGGTGGTGGCAGCAGAGAAAGAGAGGGGACTTAGTGAAAGAAAGGATTCCACCCACTGGTAGTAAGTAAAAAACGAGTCCAGCGGACAAACAGATTAAGGGAGACACTGAGAGCACATGGAATAAGTTCATTACATGGCAAACTATCAGAATACAGATATTGTATTTCGCACGTATTCACACGATGCAATAACATATGAAAATGTCCGATTTTCACTGGGGGTGAAGAAGGAGGGAGAAAAGACGAGGTAACAAGAAAACAAGGCAGCAGAACTATATACGAGGAATTGCTTGCGTCAATGCTATTTCCGCAGGCAATTAGTCTATTTGGGCTTGCTTACAAAGCCCTAGCTCTCCTCGCACTTGCAAGCTTGTGCGATGTCAAACCGCCATCTATTTCACAGGGGGTGTCACTGGGTAATTATAAGTCATCAGATGTATCTAGGAGTTCGACCCGTACATATCTTCCATAGCAAGTAATTCCTCGTCGTCTGTGTGCATGTCAGAGTCCTCGTCACCCTCTTCACTGGCATGACTGTCACTGGATCCCTCATCTTCAGATTGGGAGGCCACACCAGAATCCAAGGAAGAATGTTCCTTGCCCAGAGCTTCTGGATCCATTTCCTCTCTTTCAGATCCCAATCCTTCAGCAGCTGACTGGTTAAGTGACCAGCCAGCATTAGGGTGAACATGCTTATGCCCCACACCAAGGCCTACGTAGTACCACATAATCATATCGCGATCAACAAATCTTAAAATAAAAGTTGAGATGGCGGTGGCAGATTTCATCGACGTGCTTACCGATTCACATAATATGCCACCCAGTCTGATGAATCTCGAGCACACACCAACAAACCCTTGCCAGCAACATGTAACTTCCCCCTAGCAAAGGCAGGAATCAAATGAAAACTTCTCAGAACATCCAAAGGGTCGATAAACCCAAAAGCGTTGTCTTCACCCACTGGCAGGAATTGGACAAGATCGAGTTTGCGAACATCCCAGCCTGCTCTTGTTGTATCCACTCGACGGTACCACCTTACCCATAAGAACTCCATTCGGTGGGGTTGGTAGTTAATCATTCCGGGGCCAATGTACACCATGTTGACATGATAAGTTCCAAGGATTTTAGCATAGCTGAATGGATGAGGGTTCGTGTGTTGACCATCCTCATCATTCAAGACCATGATGTTGCAATGTAAGGTGGATGCATTTACCACGTCTCGAGAATATCGGACGTCATAAGTGGTGTAGTTAACGCGCAAAATATTATGCTTGTAGATATGGTCATGCCTGAAAAGAACTTGAGGACAGTGAGTGTCACTGCCATCCTGTGTAGCATAATCTTGTATTGTCGGCATGATGCAGGCGAGGAGGTGTTGCTTAAGCTTGGGCAGAAAATTCTATCAAGAAAAGAACGTTAGACTGCGACTGGCTTTTTATCAACCGTTTCTCTTACCTTGATTGCTGGGTCGCCGGAATGCTCTCGAAGAAAGGTGCCGATATGCTGGTATTCATTCTGTGATATCCTGATGTGATGGTGTTCTTCTGGTGTCTTCGCCACTGTTTCGGCCCAACTCGGAGCATTTCTCCCTCTGATCTTGCGAAGTCGAGCTTCTCTGCGCTCAATCTGAGCCATTTGCGTCTCGAAGTCTTTTCGACTTGTGCGAGGGTACCAGGATTTTGGCGTGCGGTGTTTGAGCTCACCCTAGAATGTGTGTGTAAAGACCAACTCAAGTAGAGTAATACATGCTTACCGGCTCAGTTGAGTAGGAATCTGTCGTGCCTACCCGACGAATCATACTCGCATAATCTCCAAGGGAATGATATTTGTAGGTATGGAGGTTGAATTTCTTCCACCACGGCCCATTCTCCTGTGAGGGCTGAACCGTCATGTTGGCCCTCGGACCGTTAGGTGTCAAAAGTGCTTGTTTTTTCTTCAGCTGATGACACTTACATGCATCTACCTCATGGGTAAGTTCCTGTGTGTCGAAGGCTGCACATGTCTGGTCGGTGAACTTGCAGAATGCCATACCAACTTGAGTGGTTATCTGGTCAAGGATGTCTAGAGTGATATCAGTATGCATATGAAGCTTGGCTATGCCATGCCAATGTGCGCAGACAAAGAGTAACTCTAGAATGGCACTGTTGTGCGGCTCAGGCAGGAGGCCGTCAAAGACTGGGATGGCACACTGGTAATCCTGCGGTCAGCTGACTGATGATAAGGCAGAATAGAATACTAACCTGTAAGATATCCTTGAAATCCCGTGCAGCCAATTTTTTCATTTCGGAGATATTGGCAGGGAACCGTCCAATGGTGTCTCCACTGAAAGTGGGCACTTGTCTATAGCTTCAAGCATGGTATGAGTTGTTGTGCATTAATTGTTAGTCATCACATACTGATGGTTCAGTTCAATGATCAAAGTCTTATCAGTGGCTTCCAAGATCCGGAGGAGATGTATAAACAAAGCTTTCCATACACCCAACTCAAACTCATGGAGAAGATCAACAACCAGCATAAGAAAAAAATTAAAACCCAGTGGGGAAAGCTTGCAAGAGAATGCATTCTGTAATATTGTTAGCTCCAGCTTCTCCAAGAGATCAATTTTATGCTTACAGATGTTGGAACCAGGGATTGTTCCCCAAAGAGGGTTTCCACCATTTCGGTGTCGACAGTATAGTTTCTCGTATAGATAATTTTCTGAGCCATTTCAACCTTGTGCCTCCTATTTTCGTCATCTACGCGAGCATGTGTCTCGCGATGCTTCATGTCTTGTACTTTCCCCATGTTATGAACTTGTGAGAGCTGTACAAGGCAGTGGGGACAAGGACAGCGACCCAAGTCATGGATGGTGGCAAGGATGACTCTGGGCTTCATCAGAACAAGAACCATGGATAGGAAACACATTGCATACTTCTCTTTATAATCAGCTGCATAGGTAAGGAAATGTGGGTAAAACTGTCATGTGATTCCATCACAACAGTAGATTACAATACCATGTTCATGTGCGACCATGAAGTCGTCATTGAGAAGGATATCCCACTGTGCGTGTAGTACTTCGCGCTGGCAGTAGGTTATTAAAGCATCACTTGGTTGCTTTCCACCCAATTTCTCGCTTGCAAAGTCTTGAAACGTGTCTGGAAGCTGAAAACATTATCAGACTAAAGTGTGACATGCAGTTGAAATTAATCACTTACAGTCTGAAAATAGGCCACATGATTGCATAAATTGCATGAAGGTTTGCATCGGCGATATTTTGACTCATTTCCAAAGAAAAGGTAGCATGGCCATATTTTCACCATACCAAAGTCTGTTAGGTGGGTGACATCCGACCAAAACATCATGGCAACAACAACTCTCAGGAGGTCGCAACCGGGCTCTCCAGGCGATTCTTGTAAATCCCGGTGAGCATCAAGAAACCCAGGTGATGTGTAAAGTTCCCCATGGACCCGTACATCAGCACTTGTAGGAGTAGGCTGCCAAAAGAGTTCAAATGGTTCATAGTGGAATTGCTGAGCATCGTGATTATTTGAAAGTTTTTTGCGAATGACAGATACCAGTGATCGGTGATGTAAGTAGCCTACATGGTAGTTTTGCAGACCTGGCTGCTTCAATCTTTGGTGGAAAGGAACCGAGATATTTATGGGAGATTTCTTCCACCCAGCATCCTTGTCCAACCATTCCGTGTCTTCCTCTTCATCCGCACCATCTGCCCTATCAAAATCATTGCACCCAATTTTGCATCTATTTTTTTCCATGGGGTGTGATGCACATCGTCTGGGCAGAACTGGGGATCACCAACGATGTTCAGAAGCTTTCGGAAGCTCTCTCCAGATTTTTGAGCACCCTGTCTCCAGTACCAATCGCCTAGGAGGAAAGAGTTTTTGTTTGGATAAGGGCTAAAGGAGGCTTTGACCGTTTGGGGCTTCTGGCACTCATGAAGTGTTGGATCTGTGGCAGACAGGCCCTCAGATAAGTCATGGATGTTGATGTGCTCCTCAGGGTCATGAGACAGTAATTTAACTGATCGGTACTGTCTGAAAAGTCCAAAGACATTTGGAGGCGTTCGAAACAGTCATTTAATACGTTTGGTGATTGAAGTTGTAGGTCTCAGGGATGAGGATCCTGTTTGAAAGGAATCAGAAACAGCTGACAGAGATCTCGTTGGTTGCCCCAAGGATGCTTCGTCGTTTGGTGGCAAGAGAGACAAAGGCTGCGGTAGGACATCCCGAAATCATGCTGGCATTCTATGATTGTCTCGATGGGGCCGACACTCCACCAGAGACAGATGACAGTCATCAACAAAACTTTGCTGGTAATTCAAGGGCAAGAAAATAGATAAGTAAAGTACTGCAGCAAGAAACACAGCAGAAGTTTTACCTCACCTTCAGATTCTTGCATGCCAACACCCATGCTATCCGCTGCCATCGTCAGATTCTATAGGAATCTGGCCATCAGTGAGAACAGTAGGAATTTCTATAAGTTAAATCATGGAAAACCTACCTCCAATACTCTAGGTGTGTCTGGGACACTCACGACAGCCTCCGGAACACCTCCAAAATCGGCCTTCCCTTCTCCAGACAATTGCCCAACGTGAGTGCCGTAGTCTGTTAAATCTTCAACCCTCCTTTTCTTCCTCTTGACCCATAGCTCTTTTGCCTTCCCCAAAGCGCCACTTAACCGTTTCTTACTCATGTTACAAAGGCGCTGGTGCATCTTCAAAGCATGAGGTTGGGGGTATGATTTCCCACACAAGCATGACTCAGCTTTGTAGAGGTCCGGATCCATGGTCGAGCAGGGTTGAAGACAGTCATAGTGAGTGAGACATCAGCGGATGCGGTACCGCACCATCATGTTTTTGAGGTCACACGTCACGATGGCCAAAAAACAACTATAGCTAGAATTGAAAACTAGACATGAAACGATAATGTACGCTTGAAATGCAACAAAATTTTATCAGAAAATATCCAGCTTTCTGAGTGAGCAAACAACAAGTCCAGTCCAAGCAGAATGCACTAAATGTTGTCAAGGGGGTAAATTCTGTCCTAGTTATTCAAGTTTTCTTTGCCTGGCATCTCCTCTGTGCCTTCTGGCTGTGAGTGATTGATGAAATAGCAAAATGGGTTCAGATGAATGGCTCAACTTGAAATAATTTGAATTACTTACATTCGAGCGGTTTTGGCTTCTTCATAAAGCTCCATACGATGAGTGGTATCGACTTTGATTGACAGCATGGTCAATGAGTGTTGAAAGTTGGCCTCAGATAATTGAATCTTATTGTCCCTAACTCCGGAACTCATTTGCCAGACACTATGCATAAGCTGCTTGCACCATCAGTATTAATCAGTCGCTATTCAAGAATGGGGCTTACAACTGTAGCAGCGAAGTCATAAAGGTAATATTCTATGATCCTAGTGATGTTCCACTCCACTGCAAGGATCGGGCTCTTCTTGGTGATGTGGATAACAAGATATTTGATGGACGCCTCAAGTACTGTCCCCTTGAATTTTCCCGTAATGATGCCCTGAAAAATAGGTCAAAGGTCAGGAATATGGACAACTGGACATTTAGATGACAAACATTTTCAACTATATGTAGGAGCAAAAGATTACTTAACAGGGACTTCACATGCTCAGCGTTAAATTGTATATCAGCTTCTGTACTTCCGTTTTTGAAGTCAACGACATCCAAAGCATCGGAGGTGAGGTCGATAACCGCTGGCAACTTCTGAGCGATAATGGCAGCTACAGCGCAAGTGTGGTATCTGAAGATTCTCCAACCAATCAGTTGCCCACAACAGCACTGTGCAAATAGGCTTCTGAACTCTGGACTAGATGATAGGCCTCTACAATTAAGCTGCTGACCCGATAGCAATTCGGGGACTCTAGGAGAGACAGGAGGAGGTGTGATTTCAGTATTGTCTGTTAACAGTGTCAATGATTGCAGGGGGAAATTTTGTTGAATAAAAAAATGCACGCCGAAGAGGATATTTGTATAACATCAAACCCCTTTGCATATACATATGTTCTAGACTGACTATACAACTTAAGCCAGAATCCCACAAAAGATTGAAGTCAACGTACCGAGATACCCACAGCTTCCGGATGCACACCTGGCAACATATTCACCAGAATATTTCCCATGAAGGGGCTGATAGATTGCGCATTCAGTGTAACTGGCCTCTGAACCAATGGTTGGAGCGGTGGTCAGTGAGATCTGATGGTGGCACACGTACTCCTGACTGGACTGGCCTTCGGATAAGACTTTATCAGTGAAATCCAAGTTATTGAAGCTGAGCACTGAGATGCTTACCAGCACCAAGGATGAAGATCATTTGAGATGGGGTCATAGTGCAATATGAGGGATTGGGCTTGTTGGATTCGGACATGCCTGAGAAGAGCATTCCTATTATTAACTGGATCTAGTGTTGCTGCAACTCAGCTAAAAGCTGGCTGGAAGCCAAAGCCGGTCACGTGTTGTAACCAAGCCAACCCAGCTGATCCTGGGACAAAGTCGACTAAAATAGTCATGACTATGAGTTCAGCCTCAACCAGAAGTCTACTCGGACCGCTCCACCCGCAATAATTTGCCCAGGGACCTAGGTCCACGAGACCGACACCTAACCTTCCCACACTACAAGTCAAATGATACTAGGCGACGGCTGTTGCCATCTAGTATAGTTTGACTTGATTGCCTTATTTCTCTACTCCAGCAATATCCCCAGCAATACCGGGAACATTGTTACTACTAGTTGTAGATTAGATAATGATATCTGTCCAAAATGGGGATCAGGTTCGCTTTCCGCCGCTGCCCCGGATCTTTCCGCCGCTGTCAGGGACCCTCGAGCTCACTGTCAGCAACAGCGAGCTCGACTTACTCACTGTCAGCAACAGCGAGCTCGACTTACTCACTCTCCCCCCATCTTTTCAAGCTGATTTTTTTGTATATAATATATTTATTCTTGTACTTACTATAGATAGACTAATATACATGATAATACAGCAAATAAAAGAGAAATAAAAGAAACAAAAAATAAGGATACATGGGGTGCTACCATTGAACCGGTGGGTACTCACCTTCGCGGGGGCGCCGGATGGGGTCTGAAATTGGTGGCAAAGGGCGCTAGAGGGCTGGGACAGATGATGGGGGGTGGGGAAGATTGTATGGAGTGGGGGGTGGCAATGCATGGCGGGGAAAGGGCCTGGAAGTGAGGCGGATGAGTGAAATGGAAAGGGGATGGATGGGGAAGGGCTCCCGGCCCCGAAAAAGCGGCGGGAAGGGGTAAGTACGTGGGGAAAAAGCAGGAGGGGGATGGGTACTCACCTGTACCATTAGGGGCCCCCCGTGGCCCTCCCAATATCCCACCTTCAATGAAGCAAGTGGGGACGTCATCTCAGACGGCCCCATCGTCCATTCCATGGTTTTCGCCGTCCCAATCGGTCCCGTCATCGAGTTGCGCAAGGGTGGCGACTAGGGCGGTTGCGACGGCGATATCTCAACGACACCGCCGCCGTTAACCACACCATCGCCGGTGGCAACCCTCCATGTTGCCTTCATCGTGTTCGTTGCTGTGCGCCAAGCCCGCCGCTGCTGGTTTCGATGTTCGAGACCGTTGGTTGAAAAAGTCGGGCATGCTCCTGCGCGGCTTTGAGGACGTCCGGGGTGGTGGTCTCTGCGCCAATCGTCGCCGTCGTCGTCCTCCTCCTCGTTTCCGTCGTAGTTGAGGGGGTGGGTAGTGGGAGCGTGGCAGGAGGCGAGTTTGGAGGCGGGCATGTGGTAGTAAAAGGTAAGTGAACAGTCACATGCCTTTTAGGCTTTTACCACCACCATCCCCCATTCCGCTGCGCTCCCACTCCCCACCGCCTCAACAACAACAGCAACGAGGACGACGAGGACGACAGCGACGATTGGCACCAAGGCCACCCCCCTGTATGCCCTCAAAACCAAGTAGGAGCGCCCCCGCCGTTTTCAACCAATGGCCTCGAACTTTAAAACTAGCCGCGACAGATCGGGCGCGCAGCAACGAATGCGATGGAGGCAATGTGGTGGGTTGCCCACGGCAGTGGCGTCGTCAACAGCATCGTCGTCTTCGAGGTATCATCGCTGGAACTGCCGCCATCACCACCCTCGCGCAACTTGATGACGGGACCGATTGGGACGGCGAAACCAATGACGGGGCCGCTGGGGACATCAAAGATGATGTCCCCCATGTTTTTATTAACGGTGGAATACAGGGAGGGCCGTGGGGGGCCCAATGGCGCAGGTGAGTACCCGCCCATTCCTGCTCTTTCCCCCATTTACTGATCCCTCCCTGTTCCTCGTTTGGGGCCAGGAACCCTCCCCCACCCCTCTCCTTACTCCAGTCACCACCCATCTCGTTTACCGGCCGCTTCCCCACCACCCACTTCCACCACCCCAGGCTGGCCATCCTCCCCTGCTCCCCGCGTCCTTCCCGCCCCTCTGGCGCCCTTACCCATCACCAGTGGACCCGATGTGACACCTCTGTGAAGGTGAGTACCCACCGGTTCAATGGTAGCACCTCATGTATCCTTATTTTTTGTTTCTTTTATTTCTCTTTTATTTGCTGTATTATCATGTATATTAGTCTATCTATAGTAAGTACAAGAATAAATATATTATATATATAAAAATCAGCTTGAAAAGACGGGGGGAGAGTGAGTAAGTCGAGCTCGCTGTTGCTGACAGTGAGCTCGAGGGTCCCTGACAGCGGTGGAAAGCGAACCTGATCCCCGTTTTGGACAGATATCATTATCTAATCTACAACTAGTAGTAACAATGTTCCCGGTATTGCTGGGGATATTGCTGGAGTAGAGAAATAAGGCAATCAAGTCAAACTATACTAGACGGCAACAGCCGTCACCTAGTATCATTTGACTTGTAGTGTGGGAAGGTTAGGTGGAGACCGATCACATTTTTTTGAGTACTTATGTAATCATTCAATGCTTAGCAACCGGTTGCGAATCTTATTAGTAATTCAACTCCTTCACTTTTATCATGTCGCTATCACTGTTGCTCGAAGTTCTCAATGAAAATCCCGACATTGTTCAGGTTCTATCATTCTTTCAACTCGCAACATTCATTTCAGTCATTTCCCATCTTCGTCAATGCCTCTCATGGAGCCAATCGCCAGAATCATCTGATCCCCCTCTCCGTCTCCCTGCTGATGCTACTAGCTTCCTTGGAGTTGTACTCGCTGTTGATGGAGGAGTGGTGTCGGAGATCTGGAGGAGTCTTCGCCTGTTATTCCTTGTTGCATGGAGGAATCATGAGGATAACCAGTACAACGCACCACTAAGAAATGCATCTCTCCTGCCATTATTCCTTGAACATGGCCTCGACTTTGGCATCGGTAAGCTGATCATCACTTAAACACCTTTAGGACTATAATGTAAACTCGCATTACAGGTTTTTATGACCTTTTCCCACCAATCAATGTCTGTTCGGACCTTAAGTGCAGCATCAACTCGAGAGGACCGCTTAAAACGAATACTCAGGAACTTGTGGATCTCACGCGCTACGAAGCTGTCTTGTTTACGCAGGATATGGGAGCAATACCTGTTTGGTCGTATTCAGCAATATGTATCAGTAAATCTTACTCTTCATACGGTTATGGCGTTGCTTGTTGATCACCCGTATAGCTTGCAAGACCCGATATTATTCCAATTATTATGTTCATCAAGATGAAACCACTTGCTCGTATTATCCTGGGGTTTCTCCAATTGTTCAGATTTCGATGCACTACTTCGTCGAGACATGCCTTATTGAAAGATTTGCGAATATGATGGTGTGCACGTGGTGAGCACAAATAATAAAAATGTTTTCGCATCTTCTTCATGAATTTTCAAGGGTTTCGGCAACGAACTTGGCACGGATATACAATCTCAATGTTGACCACCTGACAGCTCAGATCTTGCCATTAGAATGGCCATACAAATTCACGATGACCTGCAATCACGTTTGGGATGCATTTTTTATCCATGCACTGCTGTTAGATCGCAACGAATGCAATGCCACTCTCAGCCTACCACATGCCGCTGCCGACCAAGCCCAACGGCTTCGAGCTGCTCTTGAATTGCGGACAGCAGCAATGGTAGGCCCTGGACAGGAATACTGGAACCATGCTTGTAATTTATATTGCAAGCTTCGTGAAAATGAAGCTGGTGTCATCGGTGAGCCCATACCTATTGGTTTTTGTCTCCAGTAATAGCTAACTCTCGTTCGGTAGAGGCATTGCGTTCGACTGTCACAGATAGAATTGATATGGGCCATCCTTGTTGCGATGTTCAAGACTGCAAAGAGCCGCTCCCGTCAAAACATCAAAAGTTTTGTTCGCAACGTGACTACATGAAGAATATGTGTGCCATCACAACTTGCTCTCAGCCTCACCTCTCGCGACATCAAACTTGTTCAATACCAGCGGCCATCTTTGGCATCCCTCGGTCATTTTTGCATCTTTGACCTCCCTTCCCTCCACGTCTTCCTCGAGGTCCACCGTTCCTTCATTGTGAATCAACAAACCGTATGTACATGGGACATTCTAGACAAACCTGGCCACTTGTCCTTCAGCTGCAGCAGACGAAGTAGTCGTCGCTGGTGTCACACGACTGATGAGTGATTACTACGGAGCAGGACAAGCAGGTTTGAGTTTCATTTACGTCTTGCCGAAGATTGGAGACGATAATTTTATCTGCAGGTTGCGGAGCGGCAGTAGAGTGATGTGGCAGCAGCCACTGCTTGATGGGCATGCGTGGTTGGCATTTTCGTTTCATTATGTTCGCCACAGTGTGGATTATGTTCGCGGCGATGTGGATTCCCATGGACTATAGACTTCTGAATTTGAGTAGCTTTTGCCTGTGGATTACAACCCCACCTGTTCTACAATATGCCTCAGAAATTCGTTTTGGACCCGTTGACAATGATATGTTCAGTCTTTTAATGTTTACCCCTACTGGTGTGTCCCGAGGAGCTGTGGGGATTGTTTGCTGTTGCTGCTGTTGAGTTCGGTGGTTCTGTGGAGTTGGGGGCATTTTTTGGCACGTTCGCTGCCACAGTGTAATTCTAACTGACTATTGGTGTTACGTCATAAATCCACAGTGAAATTAACTAACCGACTCAAACACTAGGTGGATATCTGTCAGCTAGGGAAAAAAAAACTGTAGCATTGGATCAGTCACTTTCCTCTATATAAATGCAAGATCTAATTTGCCTCTGTAACCTGTAACCTCTACTTACTACTATGACTATCAACTATGGCACCCCGCGCTTGTCGAGTCAACCATACCCAAGCCAATGCCCTCCAGGAACCTGAAGAAGGAGAGTACTTTCCACTAGAGGACGTCTCTGGCAGCGAGACCGAAGAACCCACACCAGCCCACGCCCGTCAGAGCGCTCGAGATACAACAGATAGTCACTGTGACATCCAAGTCAACAACCCGAGTGTCCCTATTGTACGGAAGGTGGGTGCAGCCGACATTCAGTATTTCTTCGAAACTGACCCGGAGATGGGCAAAAAAATCTGTAAATTTTGCAAGTAAGTTTTATTTCCTCTTCAGTTTTCAGACTTATCGACACATCGTTGGCAGGGAGGCCAGAGCTGCCAATCCAACTCAATGGTCGTCATCCATCAATTACGAGTTCTCAAAGAACACTTCAACAACATCTCTCCGACCCCATATCGAAAAGTACCACATTGAACTATACAGATCAGTAGCGAAGGAAGAAGGATGGAAAATTTTATTACTGGGACTGGTGTCGCAAGCTCGATCACAAGGAACCATGGCTAGTGAGGCTCCATCAGAGCCCGAGAAGTTTGACGAATGTACCTTTCACAAGGCATTGTTAAATTTCATGATAGCCGATGATCAGGTATGTTTTTATCTACAGTTGAAGTTATTATACTCACTGTTAGCCTACTCTTGAAGTCTCTAAACCTCGTTGAATGTCCCAAATTTAGGCGTCTTCTTATCCTTCTATGAAATGACTTAAGAGAGAACATGATTCCTCACAGAACGAAGCTGTGTGAGCTAATCATTGAAGCGTGGAAAAATTATTTTCAGGTCCTAAAGGGCCAGCTTGCGGTAGGTGTTCCTTGTTCCGTCCGACCGTTTCTCATCCACATTCTGTAGGATTCTGTAGGACAAATTTCGTTTACGGCAGATGTGTGGTCAAATCAAAACCGCCACCCTTATCTCGCACTAACCGCCCACTGGATCGCCAAAGTTTGGGGGACGACTTCTTTACAACTCAAAGCATCACTAATTGCATTTCACCGCCTCCGTGGCAGTCATGATGGCGAATCACTTGCTGCAACGGTCATACAACTTCTTGACAGGGCTGGGATCACCATTAAGGTAAGCCTATTAAGTGAAAACTAACAGGGAGACAATTCTGAGTCGACACATTTTTCAACTTAGGCTGGGCATTTCACTTTGGACAATGCATCAAACAACGAGACTATGATGAGGGCGCTTGAAAGGATATTTACAGGTCGTGATATTGCTTTTGATGTGGCTGAATGCAAGATCATGTGTTACAGTCACGTCGTCGACCTTAGTTCTGGGTGAGTCATACTTGGCATTTCTAATACTGGTACAACTGACACCCCTGCTCTTATGGACACTGAACCGGTGGCACCTAATCCCATATCTCGTGCTCGCGCGGTTGTCCGAGCTATTCGAGGGTCAGGCTCGCGGCGAGATGCCTTCAGTGAGGTAATCACAAACGGCAATGCTAAGGGGTGGTTCAAGGAAGGGAATCCTCCTAAAATCGTCAAAGTTAAGCATCTGCAGCTCTTGCGAGATGTGAAGACGCGATGGGATTCTGTTTATCACATGCTAAACAGACTCCGTGAGCTTCGCCCGGTATGCCCCCATTTCACTGAATTTCCTTTTCCTTGCTAAAAGTAATTTACCAGGCGGTTGATTACTTCCTCGCTCTTCCTAACAACAACGACCTTGCAAAGGACCAACTCTCTTCTCGTGACTGGTCCAAGATGCAGGATATAGAGGTTGTTTTGAGTGTAAGTAACGAAGTGGGCCATGAGACATACCCTGATTCTGTATTCTACCAACAGGTCCCTCATGTAGTACAGCAAGTGATGTCGGGCGAGAGAACGCCAATATTGTCCGGCGCCATCCCTGCGTTTGAGTCATTCATGTCAATGTGGGATAAAATGATTCTGGAACACCCAAATTTGAAGCCGGTCATCCAACCTGGGCTAGATTGGGCTACTAGGTATTATGGCCAAATGGATCACACTCCGGCATATATTATTGCAATGGGTAAATACTTACGTGGATTCCGAGGTGCCAATATCTAATAACCATATACAGTCCTAAACCCCGCGATGTGCATGAACTGGATCAAGAAACATTGGGACATGGAATACATCCAAATGGCCGAATCGAAGATTTGTCAAATGGCAAGTCTATTTATGTGGCGCTATGCTTTGAAACATTCTCACTACTTTCAAAAGATGATTAAATACCGCAAGAAAGTCAGTAACACTGAAGAACAGCCAACACAGACCCCCGAAGCAGACCAGGATGCCAGAGAGATGCCGAAATATATGTCACTTGCAGCACAATATGGCCTTGGTGACGACATGGAGATTGGTAGATCTAGCGAGGATGTGCAAACCGTTGATCAAGAGTATCAGGCTTATATCACGGTGCCAGTGTCGCCAAAGAATGTTGACATTCTCAAATTTTGGGAGGTACGCAGTGACATTGAGTATACATCAAATACTAAAAGGTATTGTAGGTTAACGGACCTTATTTCCCCACCCTTTTTGCGATAGCCATAAACTATCTTCCAATTCAAGCATCTGCTGTTCCTTGTGAACGTATATTTTCCTCGAGTGCTGAAACAGACACCAAGCGGAGGAATCGGATCAGTCTTCTCCTGATGGAAGCTCTCCAGATGGTAAAATTTCATCTGAAGCAAGACCGTCTCAATTTTACAGATGCTTGGATGATGCCAGAGAAGTTAATGGTTGTGGATGACCCAGAGGATGACCTCCTGCAGAAGTTACTCGAGGGAGATTTTCAAGATGGCTTGGACTGTGCCATTCAATCCATCACTTGCGACGAAGATTGACTCGGGGGTCCTGGCATATACTCAATAGTGTAATTCGTCTACCGTATAGATTTAGATTTAGAATATGCTTCCTAATTGAGAGTTTTCCGCCAATGTTTGCTGTGCCACCTTTTCTAAAGCTCTACAAGCTCCTCTCACACCGCTCAGGATCAAAGGGAGAGACACTGTTTCCTGAGCCCTACGGTTCTCTTCCACTCCTTTGAATCATGATGTTCTTACAAGACAAAGGGGATCTGACGACACAATGCCAATGAAGCCAGTGTGTACAACAAAGCCAACACCTGGTGACAAGTAACATCTATGATGACAGAAGAACCGGGGCGCCAAGTATGGGAACGATGCTGATGCGAAGTTGACCACAAATGGCATGGTGCTGACAAGGACCGAAGTTCACAGGTACATTATCATTTTTCCCCGTGTTCACCAGGAAAGCCGGAGGATGATAATTCATTTTACTGCTGTTTCAAGTTATAGCTTAATCGCTTCATTTTCTAAGAGCGACTCTTTGTGAACGGGACTATTTCAAGATAGTCTTTCGTTGGAAGGTGATAAAATCGAGTATACATGTTATCATATGTGTACTCGATCTGAAGAAGGTATGTTGGCAAATTATAAGCATTGGAACTGGGTGGAAGGAACGTGTGGTGGTGGTGGCGGCAGAAGATGTGGAGGTAGGAATCGTGTTTGCTGGTTTCGGCTTCAAAGGGACTGTTTATGCTACAATACACCAGGGATACCTATCCTTGGTGGCCAAGTGTGAAAAATCAGTATGATGGGATGTCTAATAAGATGAGTTCTTTTTTTACCGTGTCTGTGTAAATTATTTTCACTCGTAAACGAGTGTTTTCAGGTCTTATCCAAGTACTTGCCTTTTTGGACGCGTGACTTTAGGACGCGCTTGTCCTTGCACTTTATTCTCGCACTTTATCCTCCTCGCATTCCATTACTCACACACCACCACCTCATGCCCAGAGACGTCTCGTACACCGCCGACAATGTTGGCAATGCTCAGATTGATATATACAATGTGAACGGCGAAGTTCACCTCCACCACCACCACTACGCCCTTTGCCGCAACCGTGATTACAATCAGCTGAACGTAAACATTTGGAAGTGTGTTTTGGTGGTTTACATTGCTATTTTCGTGGGTTTCCTTGCTCGGTAAGTGAATCTCTCTGTCTCTGTTTTCCTTAGTTGTGAAAACCTCACAATATACAGTATGTTCTACAGGGTTTTGACAAGCGGAGGATCCGCTTGACTTGTAGCCATCCAAACATCCTCAACGGTGGTGAGTACCATTGTTTAGACCACCCGTTCAACCTCTAACGACTTTTAGGAGATACAGGATGGAACTTGGACGTTTTTAATTATATTTTTCACTCAAACTTTCCTGTAACATTCCCCTTGCTCCATGGCCTACTCCCCCTTTCCTGCTACCTACTCTGTTATCAATTATTTGCATAAGGTGCTTCAAATTTACTTGTGGACGTAGAAACGGTCATGCGAAGACTAGGACAAAATTGATGCGATTCTACATACTACGAAAACGGTGTGTCTCCACTGTTGACAACGTTGATGACTGACTGATGGTTCCTGAGGTCATCATCATCCTCTTCTAACTCAAATTTCAGGTGGATCTGCCACTGCGATTGAGAAAATTTCTCAACTTTTGGGCACTCAATCTATGACGCGGACCCAACAACACGGCTCACCAGCCCGATTCAATGGGCCTTCGAGTCATCGGAAAGAGTGCTTAGCTGCGTACCCGATCGACCGCTCGACGCTTCAGTGAGTCATTGGAGGCAGTATGCACCTCCGCCCTCGACTTATTAACCTTGACCTAACAATCCCCATCAACACACTCTTAACATGGCAACTGCTCTTACTGCAGGCCAACAGACCACCGCCGCTTCATGTATGGCCACTGCCTGCTTGCACGAGCCCACCGTGCCCACTCTATTGCAGTTTGTTGTGAATGGTTAAAAGGGAAAGGGTGATCAGGGTCGCAGGGTAAGTCGTGTACTTGATATTATTTCAGCCCAGTCAAAAACAAAGAAGCTGGATACTGAAGACAGAAAGTGCAGTGACTAGAAGCCTTAATAGTAATATGTTTCACTTAATACGATTGACATTGGCACGTGATAATTGCATGTGAACCCTGCGGAGTTAAACGTCCAACTTGAACTGGGTTCGTTTTCGTGTATCATCAACTTCTCTCTTTTGTATAGTGAGTAATGTCTAATATTCTGTGCGTACATACTCTGATTGTCCCCACTGTGAAATAGTACAATCTTCATGAAACTTGTTCGATTAGCCGGTAGATATAGGTTGCATGGAATAGTCGCTTCCGGGTCCACCCGTAGGTCCAACTAACTCTCTTCATAATTTACTCACAAGCCTGGGTAAACAGATGAAATATACCATGCGTGCAACATTTTGTCAGGGGAAGACTTTGCCATTAAACTTGAGCCACTGGATGGAAAGGATCGCACTCTAGACCACGAGTTTCACGTCTACAAGAGGCTTAGCGGAGGAATTGGTATCCCTTGTGTCCATTGGTTTGGCATGGAAGGTGGCTTCGATGTGATGGTGGTTGATCTCCTTGGCCCATCCCTCGAGGACCTCTTTGTTCAATGCCATTTTCGGTTCACGTTGAAAACTGTTCTGCTCCTGGCTGACAAGTTGGTAAGTAAATTGACTTCCAAGGTCATACTTGATTGGTTGATATCTTCCGTGTCCAGCTCTGTCGCCTGCAATACATCCATACTCGCAACTTCATTCATCGCGATCTCAAGCCTAGTAACATCGTTATGGGTGTTGGCAAGCATGCCAACCTGGTGCACCTCATCGATTTTGGGCTATCAAATGAGTTTAGGGATCCCAATACGCACCTGCACATTCCGTTTAACAAGGGTCTTGGCCTCATCGGAACCGCTAACTTCGCATCCATTAATAGTCACTTGGGCTTGGAGCTTGGAAGGCGGGACGATCTAGAGTCTCTCGCTTACATTCTCATATACTTTCTTCGTGGATGTTTGCCATGGCAGGGCCTGGGGCAGGGCATTCTCAAAAGCAAACGAGGAATCGCAACACATGACTTATACCAGTCGCTCCCAGTGGAATTTCATACTTTTCTTGAACAAAGTCGCTCACTCGCTTTCGACGAAAAACCTGATTATAATCACTTTCGCAACCTTTTCAACAATCTCTTATCACAGGCGGGGTTCCAGAGTAATCCAGCATTCGATTGGGATGTTGCTGGTGGCTCAATCTCCACACCATTGAGCAGGACGGAACTTTGGGATAGCACTCCTAAGCGCAAACGCAAACATCCCGCCCTCACACACCGTATGAGGTAAGTACCAACACATCTATATTCACTGGATTAACAACGAGTTATGTACAGGTTACGCTCTCAGAACAGCATTTCACCTTCACCTCCAGCCGGCTCTAAACTCCTCTGAATAGTTGCTATATATTATTTGGACACTGCATACCCCATCTTCCTTTCTGTACAGTAGCCTGTAGGCGTACCCGTTTGTAGTCATCTTCGTTGGCAGTTGGATTTGTATGAACTCCGCATCTTGATTATGGACTTTTTAGTGGCGAAGTGCATCACAATGTGCAGGTTAGGCATAAAAGTGGAATTTAAAATATTAAAAATGGTTCAAGCCGACCTCGGCAGCTGACTCGGCCGAAGTCGGGGCTTCCGATTGGGCAGTGTGGCCAGCCTGGCCATTTTGGAGATAAGCCGCGGTTTTTAAAGTCCGCTCGTGGTTAGCCGAGCCGCGGCAACACTACCAGGCACTTGTCTGGAACACAATGTACACCTGCCTTAGTACCCCTAGAATTAATTTTAGATTTTTCAGATGTGTAGTCGCAAAGTTAGGTGTTTAAGGGTCCATTTTTGGCAGAGGCATAGAATGCATTGTGAATATCTCCTCATATAAAATGGAATAAAATACAAAAACTCCCTGTGGGGTAGGTATATCATACTTACATCTCTTCAGGGTCTTGCCCTGGCCATTGAGGTGCTGTAGTACATGTAATAATGATAAGAAATTCCAGCCACCCTTCCCTATATGGCAACTCGACCCCGTTTGGGATATCGGCAAATTCCGGTTGAAATTCTTGCGCGCGAGTTCAACATGACTTGTTGTTTTCAACAACGACGCGACAATGGGTGCGGATGCTAGAGCACCCTAGGTAAGTGTTCTTTATCTTTTTTCTTCATTCTACTGACTACTTAAACAGGCTCGATACTGATGTCTGTTGCGGATACTGATACTGATACTGACTAAGTGATGACTAAGCAACTCAGGTGATGTTGGCATTGTTTTCAATGTTTTGCTGCAATGCCCAACTAAATAAATACCAGAAAAATTGTCAGATGCTGTTGGCATGTTACACTACAAATGACACTGCAATGTCAAGGCTTTTTGGGCAGAAATAGAGTCAATATTAATAAATTCATTTAAATCTGCACTTTCTTTGGCACTAGAGCCTTGTGAATTGTTATTCTACTTATTCCTTAGCCAAGGCTTGTAAAATGTTTGATTTTAAGTATACAACAAGTTTTCAGTATTTTATTTAATGAAGAAAACTGAAGTTTCTGGTCATTTGGGGAAAAATGCCACACCAAATTAACTTTACCCATCCCAAAATTATTCATTTATGACTCTTCTTTACCTTTCAGTCATGCTGCTGTATTCTAACTTCTGTATCCTGCCTTGCCAGCAATGTGAATTACTTCAAGCAGAATACTAAGTTTTGGTATTTCATTTTTCTTGTACAGAGATGTAGTCTAATCTCTTTGAAGTAGTATAGGACCTGGAGAAAACATTAAATATTTTTAAAATATGAAATATAAAGCTGCCCTTATGTCAAAGTCAATATACTACAGCTTGCTCATCAGCTTTTACAATGTGGCATGTTGACTACATAGATGCCAAGCAACCTCACCATTTCCTTGCCAAATTACAAGGAACTCGAAAAGCAATCCTGCCTGTTCACAATCTGGAGGAGCAGGCACTGTTTTGTCAGCTGATGTTCACCAGTCTCACCTTCAACTCCACTGCCTAGCCAAACTGGAGTGAAGCAGTATGGGTATGGAATCATCATGCAGATATGAATCAGCATATATCATATAAGGTGTGTCTGCATTTCTGCATTCATAACCTCATTGTATGATACTGACACTGCCTATCAGCTGACAGAACAGCTCAACACCTACTGTGGAGAGTGGAAGACAAGCATTAATATTTGACAATCCCTCTCAATGTCCTCAGATGCTCGTGTATCACTTCACACTGCAATTCTTGATCCATGTCATGTTCTGGGGGTTCCAAATGCCCCACAGCAACCACTGAGACAGCATTTTGTTGGAAATGGACTTCTGGAAATTTCTGCTGATAGTGCAACTGGAAACTCATCCTCTCGCTCAGTGTTGCCACAACACCAAGCCATGTCTGTCTCCCAACAAATTCACAGCCAGCTCAACTCCCTATCATACAAGCAGACATTGGCTTCCCTTCCTACCCCAGCACAGCCAAATCCCAAAAAAGGAAGATCCAAACATGCAAAAAATGTGGAAAAGAATCATGTAATGGAAGAAAGGAGGTAAGGTTGTGTTTGGATCAGTATAGGGATTGTGGCAAGAGTGACTGCAATGGTAGGGACTCAAAGAGACCCAATAAGCCTTGCTGGGATGTTGACTAGCCAATGTTATTTACTGATGTACAGATACTGATTTTACCCAATTCAATTTCTATTTATTTATTTATTTATTTATTTATTATTTTTTCCTCAACAGACATCAGTATCGAGCCCTTAAACACACTTGTAGGTTTTTTTCCCACACCCTCGTGCCAAACGAACGCAAATGCGGCAACCGCAACAAGCAGACGTGCACGCGGGCGACAAGGAGACGGGACGCAGCCGAGAACGGGGACAACCCAGGCCGACCACGACAGCAAGAACGAGGACGACGGGAATGACGACGACGGCGTAAACAAAGACAAGAATGAGGATGAACGCGACGACGGCGAGAATGGGGAAGACGACGACACACCGGGCGCGGGAACTACGACAACGGGAAGACGACAACGGGCAGGGCCAACGAAGACGAGGACGACGAGGAGGGCAGCGGGCACAGGAACCACGGACGACGGAAACGAGGACGACCGGGACGGGGGAATGGGACGACGAGAACCACGGAGCCCGGGACAACAAGGACGATGGCAACTGGGACGACGAGGATGGAAACGGTGACGGGGACGAGGATGACGACGAGGACGGGGACGGGGACGATGAGGACAAGGACAAGGACAAGGCGGACGGGGACAACGGGGACGGGGACGACGAGGACGGGGACGACGAGGATGACGAGGACGACGGGGACCGGGACGGGGACGACGAGGACGAGGACGAGGACAGGGACGGGGACAAGGGCGAGGACGCGGAGGGGCGTGGACACCAGGGGAACACCGGTATGTACTTTTGTTAGTCCCTCCCTTTCCTCCTTTCCCCTCCTCCTCCATCCTCCATTCCCTTCTCCCCCTGACTGTCTCCTACCCCTTATCCCCCTTCCTAACCTGCCCCTTCTCCCCCTGCTTATATGCTGTCCATCCACCATCCGCACCTCCCATTCACCTCCTGCCCCTTCTCCCCCTGCCCACCCCCTGCCATCCCCCCTGCCATCCCCCCTTTCCTCTCCTCTCCTCCACCTCCCTGTCTCTCCCCTGATAAAGTAGAATACCATGTATTTAGGTAAAATAATTGTTTAATTTGGTATATCTATTTTGAGTGGTTGGTAAATTAAAATTATGTAACATGTGGCATTGGTATGACTATTATTGTGTGACTTGGCAGATGCTGAGCAAGCAGGCAGTCCCACCAGCCTGTAGATTGGGGCTTTTTTGAGTAAAGTAAATATCCCAAGGGATATTTTACATGTCCCATGTGCTGTTTCTGCAATAACAAAGGTATCCCAAGGGATATTTTATATGTCCCATGGGCTTTTTTGTGGGTAAAGTAAATATCCCATGGGATATTTTATGTGTCCCATGGGCTTTTTCTTGGGTAACATAAATATCCCAAGCAATATTTTTCATGTCCCATGGGCTGTTTCTGTAATAGTGAAAGTATCCCAAGGGTTGTTCTATGTCCCATGGGCTGTTTTCTAAGACAAGATAAGTATCCCATGGGATATTCTACATGTCCCATGGGCTTTTCTCAGGTAAGGCAAATATCCCAAGGGATATTCTACATGTCCCATGGGCTGTTTTCTAAGACAAGATAAGTATCCCATGGGATATTCTATATGTCCCATGGGCTTTTCTCAGGTAAAATAAATATCCCAAGGAATAATATTACAATCCCTAGGCCTTTTAATCTATGCACACAAATATTTCCATAATTTTACCTATTTTATTTACAATGTTATAGCCATCTGGCTATAGTAGACCTGCTTGAGATATTTATCCCAGGAAAATATACATTCTCTCTGATGGTATTGTAATATGTCCCATGGGATATATCTACGGTAGAATAAATGTCCCATGGTATAATTTGAAGAAATGGAAACAGCCCATGGGATAAATCAATGGTAGAATAAATGTCCCATGGTATAATAGTAAGTATCCCATGGGATGTATCTACAGTAGAATAAAGGTCCCATGGTATAATATGAACAAATGGAAATGTCCCATGGGATATATCAACGGTTGAATAAATGTCCCATGGTATAATATGAACAAATGGAAATGTCCCATGGGATATATATATGGTAGAATAAATGTCCCCAGGTACAATTTACAATATCCCATGGGACATATGTACAGTAGAATAAATGTCCCATGGTATAATTTGAACAAATAGAAATGTCCCATGGGATATATATATGGTAGAATAAATGTTCCGTGGTATAATTTTAAATATCCCATGAGACATATCTATGGTAAAATAAATGTCCCATGGTATAATTTTAACTATCCCATCGGACATATTTACATTAGAATACACTAGTGGGGTGTGGGCCATTGCTTTGCATGGCAGGTTACTCGTCCCTTTTTAGTAATGAGAGAATAAGTGGATACAAATCATACAGTATTATGATGCTGCTATGATAATCAATATTTGCAAAGTTATTAATATTTCCTTTATTATTACATACTGATGCCATTCAGATACCATTCAGATACCATACTACAATGATATAGCTTTCATAATTGATTATACCCTGTTCCTTCCAATTTGTCATAATGCAATATCAGATCCCAAATTGGCATCTTTCATATCAAGTTTGCAGTGTTCATGCTGGCATATATACAACTAATTTACTACTCTATCAGTAGTCATAGTTACTCTGTGAAAGTTTTACAGAATACATAGTAAGTATATCCAGAAACTCTAAGTATCTGAATTATTTGTCGGGTCAAGAATGACCTCCTGTGAGTATGGTAGAAATAATCCCATGTACAATGACACCAACTGCACTTGTATTGGAACCACTTTAATAAGATCACTGGGTTTGATGATACCAGAATCAACAAGATGACTGGTTCAGCTTGTGCACTAGCAATGCTTCCGATTCATGAAGCTGTGAAGTTGGTGACACAATGTTCTTGTGTAACAGTTTGATCAGTGTTGAACACCTGAACCAATTCCAGCACACATGATGAAGATAGGTGTGATATGCATGAATGGAATTTATGGAACAGACAGTGTCTGTTGCACTGCAATGCTGCATACTGTGTCTGGGACACTGGCCCAATGATTTACTGAAATCCATTCAGCCTGTTTTACCAGTATTGATAATGTATTAAGTATGAGGTGCATTGCAAGGATATGTAGCACTTGTACAGACCCATCCAATATACAGGTCATACTATTATGTCTACAATGGGATTGCCGAGGGTTGAAGGTGGAACATTGTATTATACCTCTTTGACAAGAAATCACTGCTTGCATTGGGAACGATTTCAATGTGCATATTATATATGACTCACTGGATGCAAGCCATAGTATTTCAACTCAAAATATCTTGAAGTTATCTGGAAATTAATCCATGTTACTTTAATACAACATTGTGAGAAAAGATTTAAAAACCTTCTAAATAATGTCAGTTCGTTTTAAAGGAAGTGATAATAAAAGTATCTTGAGTGCTATCTTAAAAGAAATACAATTTCATAGTCTTTAAACATCTTGGTTTTCTTATAATGTTTATCATATCTTTATGATACCTATCTCAGAAATGTACAAAAAATATGCACTAAATATGTAAATGTTCTCTGCAAATGACATGTTAAAATAATATGGATTAATTTCCAGGCAATTTCAAGATATTTTTATTAGAAATATTATGGCTTGCATCCAGTGACTGCAACACAGACACATCTGATATAATGTGTGTACAATTGTGGGTGGAAGGGGAATGCATCAGAAAAAGGCTGGGACATCTACTGAACACTGACTGAACACTTTCGACCTGTACAACGAGTAGTCAATGTTTGCATTAATGATAATTCTAATACACATTGTACATGTAGCTACACAACAGATACATCGATTACGTTGTTCGTACAACAATTTGTGCAAGGGAAATGCCACAGATGAAGGCTGGGACATCAACTGAACACCTTACCGAACATACCGAACACTTTGCAAGTAGTCAATGCTTGCATTAATATTAATTCTAATACACATTGTACTGGTAGCTACACTACAGATACACCGAATACATTGTTCGTACAACAATTTGTGCAAGGGAAATGCCACAGATGAAGGCTGGGACATCAACCGAACACCTTACCGAACATACCGAACACTTTGCAAGTAGTCAATGTTTGCATTAATATTAATTCTAATACACATTGTACTGGTAGCTACACTACAGATACACTGAATACGTTGTTCGTACAACTATTTGTGCAAGGGAAATGCCACACATCAGAAGAGTTACATGTCCGCTTTTGGGTGCTTATTCAGCTTTTTTAAGCACGAAAAGCACGAAAAGCCATAAGCTGGGCCAGCTTATATTAGCGGGGTCGATCCGCTATTAAAAGCTGGGGCCCGCTTATTTGAAGACACTAAAAGCACGAATAGGTCAATAAGCTAGGTGTCTTTTGTGGAAGCACCGTGTACTTTTTAATTTCAAGGTAGGCTTTTCGTCACTTCAGTAGGGGGTATCAAAACAGCTTATATTATTTGCAGCAGGGGGGCACAGGGAGGCACAGGAATACGAAGCATGTAACTATGGCAGACAGATGGAGACGAGACGGCGCATTTTGCACGGTGGAGTTGCCAATCGTGATTAGGCTGCACAAATATGTCAGTACCTGTATGAACTTAGCCCAGGAACACTTACCTGCTTTGCCATCGAAATCTGACTGGGCTAGTAAAAATCCATCATTGTCACTGGTATTGCCAGACATGGGCTCGCCTGAGGACTCGCTCCAGGTGTCATGCTGGTTTTGGCCACCGGTGTTGGTGCTGTTGCAGGTGTCTGTGTTGATGTTGGGCTGGTACTGGTGTGGCTGCCGGCACCATTCTCCTAGTGTCAGTGTACACGCTAGTGCTAGAGTTGAAACTTGTCCTTACCTTATCGAGGTCGCTGCCATTTTTACTGCCTTATCCCCGCTGTTGTCGTTCCGTCGTTTTTGTTGCCCTCATCATCTTCATTGTCCTTGCCATTGCCACTGTCCTGCCCTGAAAATGAAATTTAGCACTGTACCGCACTGCTACTTACTAGTGTCGGTCCAAGGTTCAACGGGTGTTCGTGTTGGTGCTAAGGCAAAGTTGAACATGGACCAAACAAAGGTAAAGTATGGACTTCACTGATTTTTTTGACATCGCTCCAACTCCACCGTCATGGTCTCCCTTTTCCTCTCATGCTATCCCTCCCTCTCATGCTCTCCCTCTCCACACTTGCCAACATCCCCACACTTGACTCACCCACGACATCATGAACAACCCAATATGGAATAGCACAAAGGTGAGTGTTATTATCATTTTTATCTACCGTTATTATTTGATATTATACAGGTCGTTTGTAACTACTGCAACGAAACAAGGGCTGAAATGAAGACACAACCAAACGTGAATGGCTGCGAAGAGGACGACCCAACAATGGTAACGGTGACGGCAGCAGAGGCCAAAGTGAAGTGAGACTGGGGGAGTGGTGCACCCACCCCGGTCGCCAGGTGAGTTCTCTCCCGCGCCCATGCGCAAAGACACCCACCCCCAATGCCACCTCGCATCCACATGGCATTGCTTCAATTGACGCACCTCCCGCGCCGCGAGGTCAATGGTGGGTATGGGCGTGTGTATGAAGGGGCAGGCCCGCAAGTATGCATCGGCAGACACGCGAACTATGGTTTCTCGTGGGTATGAGTACAGATTGCGCCCGGAATATCTGTGTCATTAGCAATGGTACTGATTCTAATGCACACTCGTCACAGTAGTTTTGCAAATATAATATATAAGAATAAGCTGCCAGAATTAAAAAAAAGCCTAGTCAGAAAAGCAGAAGATGGAATGAAAAAGGAGAAAGCACTGAAAAGCACTGAAAAGTTCTGGGCTAAAAGCGCAAGTTCGAGCGAAAAAGGTAAAAGCTTATTTAAGCATATGTAATTCTTCTGATGCAGATGAAGGCTGGGACATCAACCGAACACCTTACCGAACATACCGAACACTTTGGACCTGTTCGACAAGTAGTCAATGCTTGCATTAATATTAATTCTAGTACACATTGTACATGTAGCTACACTACAGACACATTGAATACATTGTTCATATGACTATTTGTGCAAGGGGAATGCCCCACATGCAGGCTGCGGCATCTTTGGTGTGTTTGGTGGATGTGTTCGGTGTAGTATACCTAGTCATACCAGTCGATGGACATCCACCAAACATGTACACCAAACACACCAGATGTGTTTGGTGTAGTATACCTAGTCATATTGGCTTACCAAAATCCACCGAACATGTCAACCGAACACACCGGTTCAACATGTTCGATGTGTTCAGTGTAGTATATCTGGTTATACCAGTCTACTGCCATGCACCGAACATGTCCACCGAACATGTTCGATGTGTTCGGTGTCGTATATCTGGTCATACCAGTTTACTGACATGCACCGAACATCTTCACCGCACACACCGAACATGTTCGATGTGTTCGGTGTAGTATATCAGTTTACTGACCTGCACCGAACATGTCCACCGAACACACCGAACATGTTCGATGTGTTTGGTGTCATATATCTGGTCATTCTAGTTTACTGACATGCACCGAACATGTCCACCAAACACACCGAACATGTTCGATGTGTTTGGTGTAGTATATCTGGTCATACCAGGTTACTGACATGCACCGAACATCTTCACCGAACACACCGAACATGTTCGATGTGTTCAGTGTCATATATCTGGTCATACTAGTTTACTGACATGCACCGAACATGTCCACAGAACACACTGAACATGTTCGATGTGTTCGGTGTCATATATCCGGTCACACCGGTTTACTTACATGCACTGAACATGTCCACCAAAACACCGTACAGATGTTTGTGCAAACAACTGCGCCAGATTAAAGCTGGGACACCTACCAAACACTCACCGCACACATTTGGACCTGTGTGACAAGTGTACAATGGACACTGTTTGACCTCATTTCATTATCAACAATTCTATTACACACAGTAGATGTGGCTACATGACAGATACCACTGACATATTGTTCATTCATACACGGCACATTGCATTATGAATGCATGTGATCATTATCAGAAACCAATTGCAATTGCAATACCAACATGATATAACACTACCCATTTCCAAATTGGCTGCTGTGATCCGGCTGCCTTATTGTTCTTGCTGATTGGGACAACAAATTCTCACACTCAACTCCGCCCAGTCACACGGTTTCATAATTATTCCCAGGGCTTCAAAATTGTTCCCAGGGCTTGGCAAATTAGAGTCTGACCCTGAGTTTGAGAATCCACCATATAGAACGATTCCCTTATAGGGACTCGTAATATCCCCTGGTATAATTTAAAGAAATGGAAATATCCCATGGGATCAATCAATGGTAGAATAAATGTCCCGTGGGATAATTGTACGTATCCCATGGGACATATCTACAGTAGAATAAATGTCCCATGGGTATAATTTGAACAAATGGAAATGTCCCATGGGATATATTGACGGTAGAATAAATGTCCCATGGTATAATACGAACAAATGGAAACATCCCATGGGCTATATCCATGGTAGAATAAATGTCCCATGGTATAAGTTCAATATAATGGAAGCATCCCATGGAACACATTTACATCCCATGGGAAATATTCATGGTCAAATAAATGTCCTATAGTATATTTCCTCAACATCAAAGTATCCCATGAGAAATATTCATAGTAGACTAAATGTCCCATGGGACACATTTGTGTGCCAGTTAGTGTCCCACAGTCTTCTTCTGCATTGGTAACATATCCCTTGGACTAAGATTTGGTAGCTTCTTGAAATATATATTGTCCCTTACTTTAGCCAAATATAAGCTCTAGAATCCCATGGTACTTATATTTAGACCATGGTTCTCTTTTAAAATTATCCCTTGGGATATTTAATCATCCACTGGGCCTCTTTTTAAAGTGTCCCATTTTAGCCTTGGTCTGAAAATATATCCCATGGGTGAAATGTCCCTGGGACTAATAAATTGTCCCTGGGAAGACCAGGCCTGGTAGAACACTTAGATGGAACACAACATACCGTTATGTTACATCTAACTAGATGTACAATTGTGGTGGACTGAAGTGCCACCGAGTGTGGGTACGGGTACAGCCATTTGCCCGTGGGTTACCCATACCATTCACTAGACATGCTAACAACCCCTGCAATAAGAATAAAAACGTCAAGAACCATGACAATGTTAGCTAGACCGGGTGACAAATATACCACAGTGGAAATGGTGAGTGGAATGCCCGATCTACAGGGACTGATTTCTAATGACCAATGCCTTCCTGACCCCGTACAGCTACCTTCCACCTTTTCACTTCAATCCCATTGTATTATCATTGAATTGATTGGAACAACTTCCACAGCTGCCAACACAACAAACGGTGTCAGCAAACTTGTCGACAATACCCGGTAAGACCTCTAGTGAAGTGGTATCAAAAAATGGCAGCTGACATGGAACTAGAACCGTGCTTCTGACTATTACTTCCATCGAGTAAGTTTTTCTCCTAATTCTTTACTACATTCTCTTAGGGCTACTGGTCTTATGGAGACAATGGGTTAGATTGTTGTGGTGAGCATTTTACCATTATCTGGGCTGAGCAAGACATCACTAAATATTGAGTGACAAGGCATATAGCATGAGAGGGATTGATCAGGCAGTGAAGGTGATTGAAAGTTATGGTTTCATATTGTTTCTTCTCTCGGAACATCGGGAACAGGAGTAGTTATCAATGGTTCAGCTGTTCAACATAAAGAACTCAAATTACGGCGTTGTCTCCCCGTCAATGAGGGTGATTAGTTTGTATTTGTATTTACAGGAAGCTGGGTTTTCAATAGCCATGGCACTGACAGGGATTTATAGCTTGGAGTGACTGGTAAGTTAGTTACTGAACTCTGCCCTTGTTTGCTATGTGATCATTGCCCAGCCTAGGTGGATCTCATTGTTTGGCTGCTTTATTAGTTTGGCTTTCAGGAAGTAATGCACACCCTTTGATTTGACTGCACTCATCCCAAACAGACAGTGCACAACTTGTGTGAAGCAAGATTCTGATTTTCTCAACAGTCCCTCCCAAACAATGCAGTTCTCACCTTGTCCATCAAGTAGAGAGACATTGTGGTTTCCTCGATATAATGTGGACATCACCTTGATAATATTTTTGTGCTCAAGTAATTACCATTCTTTTACATCATAGTGCGATAGGTCAATCCTGATATCACCCAGTTTCCTCAGACAAATGTCAATGCGGTGGTTGCCCTTGCAGCTTGGTGAGCCACCAGAATAGGCCGTCATTCCAAAGCTTACCAATTTTAGCTGTTTCACATATGTCCCCAACTGCCATATGCCGTCGTAATGTACTTGGACCCATTGCCCTCTCTGTCACATTGACATCAGTACATGACTTGTTGTAATGCCACGATGATGTACCTGGAACTGAGCTTTGCTCGTGGCGAGATGGTGGGTGATGGAAGTGGTGGTTGCACATCGAGTAGATCGTGTGGACTAGGGAGAGATTAAGTAGATACTCATCTGAAAATGAGTACGACTCACAGTGGATTTCGCTCTTGGCATTGATGGAGGGGGCATAAGTTGTATAGGACAGGGACTATGTGTTGCAAGGTATAGGATGAAAGAGGCAGGACAGCTCATCTGAAAAGCCAGAGAAGGCAACTAGATGTGAAAGAGGGCTGAGGGCCAGTTACAATAGGCTGGGGAGGTGACAATTGAAGGTTGACAACCACAAGACGTGGTAATGAGCATACATGAGTACAGAGAGCACAGGAGGACAAAAGAGGGTGTGGGAGAATACGAGAAAGACCAAATTGAAAGTGTTGGAAGGTGAGAGAAGGAGATGTGGGAGAGGGGTCGAGGAGGGTAGCTAGTATCTTGGAAGGTGAGAAATACTTCCACAGTTCTGGACCATATCTGACATCCTCGTCGCCAGTCGCAGATGGATTTGAAAAAGGCCTTCGTGGTTGCTGCTTCTGCCAGTGTTGGTGCTAGAATAATAGCAATTCTTACTGTCTACTCGTGTACCCCTGCATAACTCTATTATGAACCCGATTCCATCATCCAGTCTGACACCCTCGCAGCCAGCCATCCTTACCAAAACCTTCTCTGCCGACCTGTCCAAGAACATTTATCTCAACATTTTACAAGACCTCACCTGCGAAGTTAAACAGAAATAGGTTCGCATTGGATTTTTGGATAGTGCCATGGGGCAGAAGGTCATTTGTTTTCTGGACCCACTGGCAAAAAAAGTGGTTTGCCTACTTCCAGCATCTCCATGATGCCAAACTTTTGGTCCAAGTATTGAACAGAACATTGAGGGGTGAGTTTTTCGTTCTGTGAACTGGTGCTGTGTATATGATTTTTGTTCTCAGATCGTGAGATAACTGGCATGTGGTGTTATTGCGGGACTTGGTGTGAGATTTTCCTACTCGACAAGTTTTGCGCATCGACAAGTTTACACATTTCCACCTAATAAACTGCATGCATCCAATCCATACTGTGAGTGCTTCTGTTTCTTTTGGAGTTCCCACTGAATTATCTCTTTATAAGGGAAATCCATACATCGACCTTGAAGCTGGAGTCGGTGACCAGGAAGAAGAAGGGGAAGATGAGGAAGATGAGAGTTTTCATAATGGTACACTCTTGTTTTCATGATGTCGATGTATTTAACAAGTGCCTAGAATTGATCAACAGGGAGGACCTCACCACTGGCATTAATCTTCCTCTCACTCCTGAACCCTACGAATGTGAGCTTGACAAAGAAGATCTCTGGCAAATTGCACAGTGTTTAGTGGCAAAATATTCTCCACTATCAGCTAAACCAGTCGAAACCATAGGGGACAAAGATTTAAATTATTGGACTCTAAAAGTTAATGTGAGCCTTAACTTTCTGTTGTGATTAACGCTCCGCTGACACGCGAGTTCCAGTCTGGTCTGGAGAACTACATTTCTGAACATATGGCTGCCTATACAGAAATCAGACAAGTGGTACACGTGTCTACAATGCCAGGTTTTGTCTTTGTATGTTGCAAAGACATCAAGGACCTCCAGAAAGCATGCCGCAGACTTAGGTTGCCATGCCAAGTCAAATACTTGCCTCTGGAAGAACATCACTTTTTATCGGAAGCTGGTGTAGAGCAGGAAAAGTTTCCAGCCGGCACTTGGGTACGGATGAAAGCAACCCAAAATGATTCAATTCATCCATGCCAATTACCCTCCTAATTGCATCCCGATATTCACTTCGATTTGGCAAGCAAGTGTAATGACACTCTGGTCACCTGGGGACAAAGTCAGGATTATATGTGGATCTCTACAAGGCATGTTTGGCCAGATTGTCTCTTTGGACGTCGGCCAATGGACTGCAGTAGTTGTCCTCGCTTCAGCTTCAAAACAGGGATCACAAACCATTGACCCAGAACAAAGCTACCAGTCCTTCTCAATCAATGACCTACGTTGATATTTTCAAGTAGGGGACAGTGTTGAAGTCTGTGAAGGAACGGAGCAAGGACAACATGGGATAGTGGTGTTTGCTGAAGAGGATGATGTTACATTTGTGGCAGACAACATGGGGGATGAGGTGAAGTCTTTCATTCACAATATAATGTACCAGTGTTCTTAAATCTTGCCTTATCGGATCTGTCGTTCAGAGTTTTACATTCAAACATATCAACCTATGCCTATTGTTTCGTTATGTCCTTTGGATTCTCTGGCAGTGGTTTGTGGTGCCTGGGATCTGCTGATCAGCCAAATGGCTCTTATCATCCATGGATTCAGGAAGGGCTATGTGGGTGAGGTTAGAAGTAGCAACCTGGACCAAGTCCATATCTATTTTGCAGGATCAACTGAAACCTCTCTGATTAAAAGGGTCGATGCCATAACCATGTAAATGTTGCTCCTGCTATATTTTTATTTAACTAATCTTTTGGCCCCTCTAAGGCAAAATGGGCTTCTTCTAGATGGTCGAACACCAGACCCTGGTGCACTTGAGGTCTGGCGCCAGACACGCCACCGGCTTGGGGTAGTTGTATGCCAATGCACACCACCCCCGGAGATTTGCAATGTCGAGACTAATCCAGCATGGGATCCTGGCCATCATTTACTACATGAAACTGTCGGCCCCCCTTCATATGGTAAGTTAAGGCATTGCTCAGACATGTGTAAATGTCTGACTAGGTCATTTAGACAGACCAGGTGAGTTCTTACTAAACCCAAACATCTGGGCGAAACTTGGCCTTTGTCATATCTGCGTTCGGTTTGGGCCCAAGTATGAACGGGGCAGATGGAATGGTCATGTTGCTTGAACAGAACTCGATCGCTTCTTTGGACCATGTGGGCATGTCGACCCAAACTCTGTAGCAAATTTTTGGACCGGTAATGTTGGGGACATATGAAGCACTGATGTTCTGGTTGAGTATTTGTCACCTTTCCCCCCCAAAGAGAGGGGGGGCAAAGCCATTGTGTTGGAAGGGGAGCGAATGGGAGAACTTGTTAATGTGCTTGCATACAAGAGGAAAAATAAGAAAGTAGTAGTGCAGGTGGATGGTCAACGGTTACCATGGGAAGACGGTGAACACATTTTTTGTGCCGTCATTGACCCTGTGCAAGGGTGTAGCCTTTCCTAATTCATTGAGCTAGCCCTTTTGCTCCCTTCACAAGAAAACAGGATTGTGGGTCAATGTATCGTTGGTATCCACTTACCTGGTTCATGGCTTCTGGCCTGTTAGATGTTTATCATATCATAAATCCAGTGCTCTAAACAATCTAGGTATTGGAATAGTTGGCCAGTTTTGAAGGCTTTCAAATTCAAGGCATGCCCGCTACAGTAGAACAGTGGAACCGTTGCCTTGTACAGGGAATCAAGGGAAATTGTGGGTGGTCACCATCATCTATGGTCTTACCTTGGTAAGAGTAAACACTGCTTTCTGCATCGTCTCACGAATCCAGATGGGGAAATTCCACGTGACATTAACCAGCAATGTTCCTTACTTTTCTCTGCAATATGTGTCCTCACCCACAAGCTTGCATCCCACAATCCCAAACACATTTTTGCCAGTCTGCTGGAAGCACGTGGGGCTGCAAGGCTGGATGCTCTGTGCTCATCGTGGAAACAAAGAACTCACCACTACCTGTTACGGTCAAGTAGTTTGCACACCATGGACTCTGATCCAAACTACAGTATTTTACTTTCCCATTATCGTCTTTCTCCCGAATGAAGCCCACCGACTGATCAGCAAGGGGCAATTGCATTATCCGGTATGGAACCCACCAGGACTAGCTTGAAACCGATCCTGCCAAGAGGAGTAATTTAGAGAAGAAGCAGACTTTGGCATGTTTGTTCTGCTGGGAGCGGAAGATTGTTTGTGGCTGTCCTCTGGGGTAGTGCCGACCATACATGCAAGTGAGTCTTGCATCATGCTTAAGATATCATTGCGACTGTGTACTTAGTTTGACGATTTTTTATTCGTCACAGTCAATGTGCTCGGGGCCATTTCAAGTGCGAATATCCAAAGGAAAGCTGCCACAACAATGTTGGCCTAGGTTTAGCCTCAGAAGAAAGTGGTGGGGTGTTGAGGCCAGGATGCAAAGGACAATCTCCAGTGTGAGGAGGCGGCAAGGGCAAGGGTTGTTGATCTTGGTCTTGATGCAGCGGAGAGTCTGGATTGAAGAGACGGTTGAGAAACTTGGCCTGTTGACCAATGGTGGTGAACTGGAAGTCAGCAAAACTGGGAGGCGATGAGATGATGGTGTTTGATAAACTTGGAGAGCGGGAATGACGAACGACGGAGAATACAACATACCACAGGGAAGATATGTGCAACAACTCAGACACAACGGGGACTAGCAACAGCACTAATTTTCACAATTCACTCAGCAAGAGCTACTGAGAAATGGATCTGACAGCATTGAAAGCAAGGGAGGGCATCAGGTACGTCCTCGTCTGTTCTACCAAAGTGAATGCACTGCACACTTGCTACTGTTTTTGGGTACTACAAGACAGCAGTGAAGATCAATAGGGAACATATGATAGGGAACATACAACGTGCAACTGGAACAACGCAACAGTGGGGTGAACAATGGAGACTGGTGACAGTGCCACTGTTCTGTAGGTAACAACCAAGGACTGACAGAGAGCATACAACAGGAACATACAACATACAACAACACAACAGTACAGACCGACGGGATAGCATCCAATGATGGGGATAAGTGACAGAGGATAATGACGAGGGATAGCCGACAACGGGATGAGAAAAACAGGCATGACCACTGCGCAATTGGGATGATGATGGGCTGACAGGTCTTGGATAAGGGTATCGAGGGTGAACAATGGGAAATGGACGAGTTATTCAGGTAAGTACCTCCTAGTATTCCTCTCCCCTTGCCCTCTCTACCCCACCCCCTTTCCTAGTCCTGCTGACCTCCATATCAGATATACCCTCCAAATATCCCTCACCTCCCTTCCCCTGGTCGCATTCCTCTCCTCCATTATTTCTGAGCACCATCCTACCCCCTTCCCACCCTTTGATTAATACCATGTAGTTCTCATGTTTTATATGTGTAATTGTAACAGTTGGAATAAGCTAACAGGTTCGGGTGAGCTCATTACTGCCAATGATGAGCATGGCCACTGGCTACCCAATTTAAACATCGAAAGAACAGTGCCCTGGGTCCTACTGTAGTGCCATGTCGGACAAGTAAATGGCACGCTTATCTCCTTCCTTTTTTAGGGCTGGCCAGTTCCTGTTGCCATATTCATCGCCACCAAATGCCTATAGCTGAATCTAAGGTGAGTATTTTTGTTATATTCGTATATTTATTCAATAGCGGCCTCCTTGTCCACACGGTCAGCTCGACTTGCAGCCGCTATGTCCACCGCTCGACGTTCTGTCGCCAACAATTGTTTCCTGGTATGTGATCGAGGCCTTCCAACACGCGTGTGCTGACATCAATGGTGACAGGGAGGACATTCCGTCCGAGTCCGCTATGGTAACGAATGGGGAATGGGGACTTACGTCCAGGCTGTGAATAGGGTGAGTTTTTTTGTATAAAAGCCAATTCCCATGCCCATTTTTGCTGCAAGGGCAACCACTGCATCCGCATTCATGTGGAGAGTCTTGGTGATATTGTTGTCGATGTTTCATGGTATGATGTGGCGTAATATTAAATGGATACAGGAGGATTTATTTTTTGTAGAAGTACTTAACATACAGACTTTTCCAACCGATTGATTTCTCACTTGCATATTGGACATTATATTGTATGGCTAAGCTTCTACATGACTGTAAAAAAAAGGTATTCCACAGGAATAACTGCATGTTTATCACAATAGCTTATATTGTATGGCTAAGCCTCTACATGACTGTAAACAAAGGGTATTTCACAGGAATAATTAGATCTTTATCAGAATGGCTTATATTGTATGGCAAAGCTTTTATAAGACTGTGAAAAAATGGTATTTCACACCAATAATTAAATGCTTATCAAAATGGCTTATATTGTATGGCTAAGCTTCTATAAGATTGTGAAAAAATGGGATTGCAGTGGAATAATTAGGTGTATATGGTATCCCCTTATATATAGCAATAAATTTTCACAAATCTGATCAACCATCGAAATAATTATATTGTACTTGAATGCATTTATTTGGCTAGATAAGACATTGCAAACGGCTGCAAGTCTGCTTATCAATCATCAACTCCACCTGGATATATCGGCCCCCCCCTAATTTCCTGATGTAGTAATGATGTAATATTGGCTCAAAGAACAAAAAATAAAGGAAAACATGGTATATGTACTTCGAGCCCTTGACAAAATGAACAACTTTCTCTCTACAATCTTCTTCATAGGAGTTCATTTGATGGCATTACTTGACAACATCATTTGAGGTGTCACAAAGTACTGGTTTGCCTTTTGTTTCATCCACAACTCACCACACTAAATATTTTCTAAATGCAATTACAGGAGTAGATAGCCCTTAAGACATAGTACAACTTTCCCTCTATAACCATGTCAATCCATGCAGTACAGTATTCAATGGCTCCTTTGAACACCAAAAAGTAACCTAAAATGCGACAGGTAGCCAATTATCTTGAACAAAATCTGAGTTGACCAAAAGTTGCTTATATATTTAAAGACCTCTCAATCCAATTTTCAAAGAAATCTATTAATATTTGAATGTTTTATGATCGAAACATTAGTGTTCAAAGGAGTGATCAGATTTCTCTCTGCTTTGTGAATATTCAGTTTCTAATTTTATTGATGGTTCTGAATCAAAATCAATATCCAGATAGGTTCAGATGATGCACTGAGGGAATTAAAACACTTTTTAGCAGTAGAAATAAGTACAGAATCAATTAAATTAGGGTGTTCAAAGGACTGGTAGTGTTCAAAGGAGCCATTGAACACTGTATTTCATGAGATATAAAATACAGCACTCAAACATTTTCTAAGTCAACATTTTTCTAAACTACCCAAAAAATTCAAAAAGAATTTCAAAAACGGCTGTAAAAGTATATTGCATAATTCAGACTTTGCATTGACAAATTACAGATAGGGCACATGTGACTGGCTGAATAAACTCATCAAATGAGGCTACATCTTTACTGCTAAAAACCCATCCACCAGCAGAAACTGCAACTACTAGTACTATGACTACCAGTTACTGGTGCTTATGCACTATCATGATTCATGATAAGTTTGTTGGGGGTGCATTTCAAAATACCTGTGTCACTGATGGCTGTTTTGATGATGTCTGCCACATGCTGTGCAGATGTCCATAGAGTCATAGAGTCATAGACTACTTCTTTCTATATCTAAATCTATATAGTGCCATGCAACATCTATGTAGGTCTATGCAGTCCGCTGTCTCACCTTTATAGACCTGTATAGACCTGTCACCTATCTGTATATGTAACTTCATCCAGAATGCAGCCAGAGCACTGATTTTATATTTTATATTCAATATTTTCATCATTAATATTTCATTATATGAAAGAAAAGCAAAAATAATTATATTGATCTAGGCTAAACAACCTACATGACCACGATGGTGTGGGCAGGTACTCATGTTGCCATTCTAGTCATGTAAAACACAGTGTCAGTGGCCACCTGGGTAGCTCTGGCTTTCTTGAGGCAGCTTCACTTGCCTTGCATGTGAATACTGCATCTACTTCTACCACACTCTGTTAGGTATTATCTTTGCTGCCGTACATGTCGATGACTTCCTCTCTGTTGCTAGTGACAAAGCAAAAATGAACAGTTCAAGACACAAATACATGGACATTGGGTCATCTCCAATTTAGCCTAAATTATTTAGGTGAGGCCAAATTCTGTCTTGGTATTGTGATCGAATGTGACTGAGCTACATGTTCTGTGTGTTTGTTGCAAACTGCCCTTATTGACCAAGTCATCAGTAAGTTTGGCCTGTTGGATGCTCCTATTTCTATCCCCATGGATCTGGAACTTTCCTGGGTTTCTGACTCCCCATGTACACCAGAGGATATCCACCACCTTGTGGTCATGCCCTATCTTGCACTTGTCAGATCTTTGATGTATATTGCCATGGGGACCCATCCAAACATCGTCTTTGCCATCTAACAGCTTAGCCAGTTCTTAGATTGCTACAGCCTCACCCATTGGGATTCTGCTAAACGCATCGCACAATACCTGAAGGGCACTTGGCTTTTCAAGCTTCACCTTGGTGGCAAGCATGTTGCTGACCTCTCTGGGTATACTGACTCCAACTTCACCAACTGTGTCGAAACCAGGAAGTCTACTACCAGCTACTCTTTCTCCCTTGGCTCTGGTCTTATCTCCTGGTCTGCTCATAAACAAAAGACTGTCTCTAATTCTTCTTGTGAATCTGAATACATTACTGCCACCAAAGCTTCCAAAGAAATGGTCTGGCTCTGTGCCCTTTACTTGGCCTCCAACTCGGTCAAACCAAACCCACATTACTCCGCTGTGACAACAATGGTGCTATTGTACTCACAGGCAACTGTTCTTTCCATACTCACATCAAACACCATTACATCTGTGAACACATTGCCAACAATGAAATTGAGGTCAAATATGTCAACACTAAAACAAATCTCGCCGATGTCTTTACCAAACCTTCACCTGCCAAAGAATTTTGTTTTATGTGGCACACTATGGGTATTCTTACTTAGGATTCCATTCAAGGAGGAGTAATATTCACAGAGAGGAGTATTGGATTTCACATGTGTAGATTACTCAATCGGGACACGATCAGGACACGTGACATTGTTTATAGTATATCAATGTCACACAGACTATCCTGCTACCTCAGTCGTTCTGTTTATGGCTGAGGTACGTATTCCTTACATTGTATAGACCATCCGCTAACTGTATTATACTTAGCCTAACTAGGATACATGCATAATACATAGTCATTCTGTTCATGGCTGGGCCTGACTGTTTTAACAGTTTTCTCTTTGTTAATGGCAAATTTTTGGAGGTGGGGGTAGCGTTGGGGAAGTTCAGTCTTAGACCAATCCAAACCTGGTTTAGACCGAACTGAAACTGCCAGTTTTGGTTCCCATTTGGGAAATTGTGGCTGAGACCAAACCATTCAGTCTCTGGTTTGGGGATTTGGCTGTGGGCTGAAATGGTTTCAAACTGGGTTTGAACCACAAACCAATATTCCCCAGTCAGCCACTTGGCTGACTTCCAAAGTCACCAAGTCACCTCTTCAACCACCAACAACACCCACAACATATGCCAAACAAGGATGACGGAGCACCTGAGGTCAACAAAACAGGCAGCAGGGTACTCCTGCCACCCACATAAGTTTCATTTTATTTTATTCAACACTAACTAAACTTCAGTTCCCAGTCAATGGCCACACCACCACCACCATCACTACCACCACCATTACCACTATGACCACCACAATGATGATGGGTGCACTCACGAGTTGCCTATATAAGGGCAGTGGTCCTGATCTGGTCTACATCTGATCCCCAGATCAGGCACCATCATGACACATCTCACTTGTCCCTAGATCCACCATCTCTCAGTTTTTGGCCTCGTTCCCTTGTCATTTGCTTGCCTGAGTTTGGTCCCAGTAGCTGCCTCTGACTTTCTCCATTCTCCTCTTCCCTCTTCTGCCACTCTCCCTTCTGCTGCCCTCCCTACCACTCTTCCCTCCTCTCCTTCTGCCATAGATGGGCCCTCCTCTCCTGGTTTACCAGCAGACAACCTCAATCTGGAAATGATCAACCAGATTCTGACAGATATACCTCCGTCCCCTTCCCGACGATGAGCGCTTGTCCTGGACCCAATTGAAGAAGATCCTCCCCTGGCTGCCAGCATGCCCCCAGCAAAATGTTTGTGCAAGGCTCCCTCTAGGTTGATGACTCCCGTTAACAGGTCTGCTCAGGCAGGAAAAGGAAAAGCTCCCCAATTGCCTTCTGCTCCGGCTCGCCCTTCCCATCTCGCAGTGTCTTCTGTGCTGCCTTGATTGATCTCCTTTCCTTCTATTCCACATCCCTTGTCTCTCGATCCCATCATTCCTTCTCTTTCCACTTCAATTCTGACAGCCTCTGCCTCAGTTCTGACAGCCTTATCCTCTATTCCCTCATCCTCATCCTTAGCTCTCCCTCCCTTCTCCATTCCCCCTCCAACCCCTCATTCCCCAATCATGACTGCTCCCATTTCAGCCATCAATCTGCATCTCTCTCCAACTGTTCCATTGATCCCAGCCATTCCTCCATCTTCAGGACCTCCCAGGGTTTCCTCTCCAGCCATTCCATGAGCTATGGCTTCTGCACCTCCTAGTCCTTCCAGACTCCTGGTTGTTGTCCACCCCTCAATAGGTCCCTTCAGGCCTAGCCCACCCAGTAACACCATGACCTCCCCAGTGCATTTAGGCTCTATTGACCCCAATGTAGCATCTGCCTTTTCCCTGGCCCTCTCGATGGCAATCAACTCAATGAAGAACGGCATTGTACCTGACACGGCTTCCCTGCTTCAGGTCCTCTGGAACCCTGCATGTGCTCCTGCCACTATCCCGAACCCCGCAATCACTCCTGGTGCAATCTCCTTTTCACCTGCCACATTCCACTCTCATCTTTGGCTTCAGATCGTCGATAATGATCATTCACACCAACTTGCAGTCATGAGAGGTATGATGGACAGTATCTGCACTGCCCACTTTCATTCCCAACCGCCCAGCGCTTCCAAGGGCTCGCCGGCCAGTCAATCTCATGCCCAAAATTGTCCCATCTCCAAACGCACATCTTCAGCTCCTGCAAAATCATCCGACACTCCCACAGTGTGCTTCATCTGTCTCTCAGGCTCACACAGCAGACATAAATGCCCCAAGCTGGGTAACGGCTTTCTCACAAAAGGGGAAGATGGCTACTGGAAAGCCCTGGACGACATCCAAGTCTGCTTCCGTTTCAATGGCCATGCCAGGTGCTCCTTCACTGACACCTGTCTCTACTCCCATATCTGTTCCTTCTGTGGCTCTACTTCGCATAATGCACAATCCCACCCACAAGTCTGAGTTCCTTCCCATCATCACTCCCCTCAAAGCAGATAAATGGCACGAGTTTCTTTCAGCAGCTGGTGTACTAGATATTTTCTCTGATGTCCCTGAAGGGTTGCATTCCAGTTTCAATATTGGCATTTCTTCTTCAATTTCTATAGTTTTTTCCCCCTTAACCATAAATCTGCATTGGAGAATCCTTCCATTATTGATGATTATATTGCTAACAAAGTCAAAGAAGGGAGATATTCTAGTGGATATTCCCCAAGTGAATTTCTGGCCCTTTTTGGCCCCTACCGCACTTCTCCTCTCAGCTTGTGTTTCGCCAAACTGCTTAAGCCTCACCTCATTCAAGACCACTCATTTCCTCGAAACGACCCCATTATGTTGTCTGTCAACTCCGAAATCGATTCCTCTGCCTTTTCTTGTGATTGGGGAACTTTTATAGACTGTTTTACTCGTGTTCTGAATGCTCCTCCAGGTACCAATTCGGCCGTACTGGATAATGTTCCTTTATTGATGATTTTACCCACGATCTCGTATCTCCTCCAGGTACCGAGGTTGCCATGTTCGATGTCAACGCAGCCCATCGCCACATGCCAGTGGTGCCAGAAGACCGCTGTAATGGCAAGGTCAAGGTGGCTGTGGAATAAAAAAGTGATCCTAACCTAGGGATGTCAGCATAGAAGTGACTGTGGATAATCAGTGTCGGGGATAGTACTAAATGAAGAAATGGAATGTAAAATGTAAGCTGCTGTGTAGAACTAGACAAATAATGATGAATCCGGTGATGACCAGAGTGAAAGCGGTTAAATAACAATGAACCTGACGATGCCGACGATGTCAGGTATACCGGGTCGGGTTGGGTCGGGTTGGAAACAATGAACGAATATATGGGAACAATGATAAAGACAATGAAGTGAACTATAAAAATCTAAGGGTTTATGAGGATGAGCATTTTCAGGGACAAAAGGCAATTCTGACTATAGGAAAATGGGGACTAAGGGTATCTCTCTTTGTATGGTCATTGGAGACCATTTTTATAGTACATGAGTGAGTAGTCTACTTTCGGACATGTCTATTTCGGCCGATGGAAAACTACAAAGAAAGGTTGGAATGGGGATGAGAAGAAGGGAGTTGTGATGTGATGAAGACAGGAAAATGGAGGGGAAAATGAATGTCCAATAAAATCTCATACATATCTCCAAAAGGATGAGGAGATGTGTATATAAAGCAAGTCCGAAGTTGGGGATCGAGTCCAATAAGATCTGTCCCCTATAATTAGAACTCTGGGGCTTTTAAGACTGCCGGATTTGGTCTGAAAGCGGCTGTGAAAAAGCGGCATACGTCAGGTCACGTCAGGTCACGTCACATCGGGTTACATCGGGTTGGAATGGGAGTCATTTGGAGGTGTCGGGTTCATCTGGATTTGTGAGACGGACTCAGGGAGACGTTGAGTCTCTACACTGCCTTCATGTGTGTGTCGCCTGGAAAGATTGTGTCCATATGGATCATTGTTGCTGCTTCAGCTGTACGAGTTCATCTGGGATTTTTGGCTGCACAGCTGATGCAATCATACGCATTTACATTTTCAAATTGGTCGACGATATTCTTAAATGGGCTGATGACTTCACATTCTGGCATTTTCCCATCAAGCCAGTGATCGATGGTGTCTGGACATGTTCTTACGATGAGTCCCTGGTGTTGGATGTGGCTGTGGATTTGGGTTGGCCTTGGTCTACAAAGCCAGGCAAGTGTATCCCTTTTGTGTCATCCTTCAACTACATTGGTTTTCACTAGAACCTCATCTCGAAATCCCTCTCGCTTCTGGATTCAAAGCATCCAAAATTCCTGTCAAAGCTTGTCGGCTAGGTTCCCAGCACCTCCGTCACTCATAAAAAATGCAAATCTGTCATAGGCTCTCTTAATCATTGCTCTGTCATCATCTTCATATTTAATTCCCATCTCCCTTCACTCTATCGTTTTCTGGCTTCATTCACCTCTTGCCCCTCGCGTTTTATTAAATTCTACATTCCTCCTGCTACCCTCTCTGATATCTCTTGGTGGTGGGATCAACTCTCCCTTGCATGGTGTGGTATGAACATCTCCCCTTGTCCCCCTTCTTCCCCATCTACCATCTTTATTGATGCTTCATTGTCATGGGGCATTGGCTTAGTCTGGGATGACCATGGGTTGGCATGGCCACTGGTGCCTGGTTGGCATTCTGATGGCAGAGATATTGGCTTGGCTGAGATGGTCACGGTCTTACTGGCCCTGCTGACAATCATAAATCACAATGCCTGTTCTCTCTCCTTCCAGGGCATTCAGCAAGATATTACCAACTGAGATGGGATGCCTGAAAATGAGATCACCCAACTGACTTGGGGATAGCTGAATCAGGCTGAGATATATCCTGGCCCAACTGACATGGTCTTGGCTGAGGTTATCAGGATATATCCCGGTCCAACTGACATGGTTCAGGCTAATTTTCTCAGGATATATCCTGGCCCAACTGACATGGTTCAGGCTGATGCTATCAGGATATATCCTGACCCAACTGACATGGTTCAGGCTGATGCTATCAGGATATATCCCAACCCAACTGACATGGTCTAGGCTGATTTTCTCAGGATATATCCTGGCCCAACTGACATGGTCTAGGCTGAGGTTCTCAGGATCTATCCTGGTCCAACTGACATGGTCTAGGCTCAGGTTCTCAGGATATATCCTGGTCCAACTGACATGGTTCAGGCTGATTTTCTCAGGATATATCCTGACCCAACTGGGATGATCTAGGCTGATTTCCCAGGATAACTTCAGGCCCCACTGGGATGGCCTAGGCTGATGTTATCAGCATATCTCCTGCACCCACTATTTTCTAGGCTGATGCACCTCCACAAATGCAAAATTTCTGGTGAAGATTATTGTTTGGTTTATCTAATTAATTCACTATTTATTTTCTGCTATTTACAGATTTATATTCATCAAAAAAGATAATATCACTGTGTATTCTTCACAAAGTATCATATACTTCAACATACAATTTATAAGTTCCATATTTCATGTTTCTATTCTCATTACATTCACAGAATGATAGAACCCCTATTTCTGCTCATCACTTGTGAAGAAATTATTGCTGTTTGCAGTTATTTTGGCACATGTAATATAATCACAAATTTATGATGTTTTCAACATTTCAATTTTAACTCCTTCAGGTTTGGGCAGGATCAGGTGATTAGATAGGCAAAATTGCAGTACATTCTGATTCCTAGCTGCTAGTAATACAAATGAAATAATTTGTTTGATATATACTCAGTTTGGCTTATAAATGACTATATTCAACATGTGGATTTTTATGCATTTGTTATTGCTCTACAAGAGAGCCAATCTAATCATCTGATTCTGCTGAAAACTGAAGGAGTTAAATTTTGATGTTTTCAACATCAAAATCTTGTGATTATTTCACATGTGCCAAAATACCTGCAAATAGCAATAAATATGTATGCCTTGTCATTTCTTTTTTGATGGCCCTCCTCATTTGCCTCTTCTTAATCCATATGCATTTTAGACTCCTTTCTAATTTCTGATATTAGTGTTTTTATTGACCATATCCACCAATAATCACTTACAATTTTTCAGCAGATAAAATTTTCTGAAACACTGACTTTACCTCTAGCTGAACTTTATCCATTTTTTATGTGCTGCCTTCCCATAAATTTGAATTCCTCATTCCTTCAATCCCAGTACAAGTAGAACAATTTTAACAAGTCCACCTTTGCCCCATTCTTTTTCCAAAAAAATATTAGCAGTTTGTAGTAGGAACATATTTGTTGCAGTGGCCTTGAGAATTGTCTGAATTTCCTCAGAAGCTCAGGCAATTGTTCAGTATATGGTAGACTAGAGGGTAAGACTGAGTAAGAGCTTGAATGAACTTCAGAAAGTTGAAACAGAGTTTGTGCAAGATTGCTAGTGTAGTAACTCAGACTTGGAGTAAACTCATAAGTGACATGGCTAATTCTCACGTTAAAAATCACATGTTTAAGGTCATGTGATTGGGAATTAGCCACATCAAAAATCACATGTTTAAGATCATGTGATTGTTCACTTTCAATTATTGTGTATTGCACGTGACCTTGTATAACGCCACAGTCACAACTTCATCCAAGGCCCCACAATCGGATGGCCATATCTCAGCAAGTTTTGCACATATCAACTAGTGGTTTGAAATCCCCATTCCCATACCCATAACCAAGGTGTTGACCACTTATTTTTGTTCTAATATAGCCATTTCCAAATTCGAAAATTTGGCAATGGGTATGGAAGTCGGTTGGACCTTGCAGGCCACAGAGGGCATCAGCCATTGTCAAACTATGTATGTACACTCCAGTGCTTATTTGCTAGGTGCTAAAGACATTTTTGACAGCTCACATGAGAACATGCATGGAAGTACGGTTGCACAGATCGGCACACGGCTTTCCCATCTGCAGTACATTTACTAGCATTTACTGTGGTTTCAGCTGTCCCCCCCTGGTACTCATCTGTTTTAGATCCACAGGGAGCTATCTTGCTTTCATTCTTCTCCCCATCTGCATATTCTTACATGACATGACATGAATTCACCGTCTGGAAATTTACATAGGGTATCAGATATCATACATAACCGCAATGGCGGAACCATCCAAATACATCAGCCTCAGTAGTCTGATAAAGAGCTTCAAGCAGTGTACAATATATCTCCGTATTGGACAACTCAGTCATTGCCAAACGGGTATATTCACCATGACGACGTAGGCGGTATTTCATTGCTGAGAAGGCTAGTTCGATGGGGTTGTAGTCAGGGGAGTATGGTGGCAAGAATTCATAACGCATGCCGCTGAATATATTTTAGTAGAGATCAATCTGGGCAAATGATTGCTTACTGTGACTCAATGAGCTCCAAAATCTCTGGGTGTTTATGAATACGACAGTTGTCCATAACAATGACTGATTTTGGAGCAGGAAATGGTTCCATTTGGTCCAGCAGACGTCCAATAAAGGTATAGAAAAGTTGTGAGTCAAAAGCACCTTCCACGATGTCGCAATGTATAATTCCATCGTTGAGTGATAATCCAGGTAACACTGAGAATCTGTGATCATAAAAGTTAGAAGAGAAGCTGTCAGTGAATAGGCAATACTTGCCGTCGTCCACGGCAGAAGAAGGCTTTGCGTGACGCTTTTCTACCACGTATTGCCCATGCGTGTCCACGATAGGTTGTCCGGCGATCCACAGCACTCTCATCAATGAAAACAAGCTGCTCTGCATCATATGTTCCAATACGTGCAGCAAATTCTGCACGTTTCTCAGCACTTCGCTCCATTGCGACACGTGAAAGCTATCAATGATGACCACAGGTTTTGTGAATGAGAATGTCAACTACACACCTTCTTTATGGTATACCCACCTTTTATAAGGGTATGCCATATTGTTGATGTTGATACCAATACACCACACACATCCTCCAACTCTGTCTGAAGCTCATCCAGATAAAGATCTGGAGTTTGATTCAACGTTGCAAACATGTGCTAGACAATTTGCTTAAGCAGAGTATAGTTGACTGAAGAAACAAGCCCACAAACCTGTATATCATAGTCACATAGTGAACGATGTATTTGAGGCCTCAATCGTTTTGGTACATTGACATTGCCTGTTTTTCTGAAATGCGCAAGTATCTTCCGGACAGAGCACAATCCTAGATCAGTGTACATGGAAATCTCCTTGGGCCCCATGGATATACTAAGACGAATGACAATCCAATGGACTTCCTCAGGGATCGGTTTGCCAGCAACCATGGCGTAGATGGTTGATCCAAGTCAACAAGTTGAATTGCTTCTTTTGGTAATTTGGACCTTATCTCACAAGGAAGATAATGACATCACTTTCGGATACCTAATACATATAATGATGGCCTATCCAATGATTACGATGCTCCACCCAACTCTGCCCTGCATGGTCTGAATGGAGAACAATTGATGCCCTGATGCCTTTGTAGTGGAGATTGAAGTGAGTAATGCGGGCAGAGGGAAAGAGAGCTATGTCTCCGTTCCTCAAGCGTACCACCAAGCCCAGCTCAAGCAAACAAAGCTCACCACCAGAATGGTCACCTATCACCAAAACAAGACAAACACGTCGATCCTTTACATCCCTGTGGCAACGTGTGATGACATTGATGTTCAGAACAAAGCCACTGAATGGATGAACGGGGGATGCTTCCTTCCCTGGGAGCACATCCACGAACATAGACAGGTCCTCGTGCATTTCAGGCAGGTGCTCAATAAGCTGAGAGGAATGTATGAGCACACCAAATGAATGACCTTGATTCAACACCGACCTTTCCTTCTACCCACAAAAAAAAATCCTCAAAAGTATTGCAAAGGTTTGTATATTCACACGCATGTTCCTTGAGTTCCTCAGAGACGCGTGGCATGAGTTGATAGTAATTGGTCTTTGAGCACCCTTTGCGACGTAGCAGATATGGGTGCACATCATGGGGCGCACCATCTCCCTGTTCCAATGTATTAGTAACTGTGTGATAACTGTCAGCCATGAACGCACACGTGGTCCATTTCTCATATACACATCAAAGTGAATAGCAGGAAACTTGATGCCACTTGAAGCCTCAGAACTATCAGTATAAACCAGGGAAGGGCCACTCTCCACAAGCAAAGCATTGCGTATGTTCCGTTCGAGGGACAAGCGCATGTCCTGTGGCATATCTCCCCAGATGAATGCAGCCAGTGATCCATCAGAGCAATTGAGACGGACGTCTTTGCTGCAACCATGCCGATGTCGGTGGCCAATATAACACAAGGAGAAACAAAACTCACCCATCAAAAATATTTTCATCCATCAAAACATATCTATTTGGGCCCTTGACACCGCTCTCATCATATAGCTCAGAAATCTATCAAGGTCACATCAATTCTGCCCCACTCTCAAGTTCATATAACCCTTACCATACGGGCAAAATCATCACTACCCTTGGGAACCTGGGCATTGAGAGCGTACAGTCTTTGCTGATCTGTATATGCTTTCCTTGCCTCATATTCTCTTGGGTATGGGACTGTCTTGTTCTGTCTAGCATCCATAACAAATCTAGTGTTAAGAACCATGTAGTTCGGGGACACGGGGTCAGGAACCAGAAAACCGCACAGTGGAGGGGCCTGTACGACGCTACCCAAGCTGAGCTGATGCTGAACATGGTTCTGAATGTCACTGCCTGCATCCGAGAATGGTGACAACGGCCGTTCGTCCATGTTAAATTGCCTTGAGGACATGTAAGAATGGAGTAGGTTTTGATTCATAATATGGAGTTGTGCAGGCACCACCAAACGTCCCATTAGAGGCTCCAGACACCGCGCCCAGATTTCACGGTTCCGCGTGAGGGACAGAAAAGAGCTGACAAAATATTATTACTATTACACCTATTAAACCCTGATCACTTACTTTTTTTGGATGCTGTCGAAGAAATGATCAGACACATCCAAGTCCGAGCAGTCTATGTCTCCCTTCAAATCCATATCATGAAGCAAACTTGGTGAGAACATAGTGGAAAGTCTCAAAGGGATGTGACGTCGTAGGTAGTCTATGAGAGGAATTAGACGTTCACAAACATCCTTCCCTGCATCCGTTTCTAAAGCGTTTGGTAGGTTAAACTCTATGAGATAAACAGTTGTGCACAGAGGGAGCTACTCACCAGGATCAGGCCAGCGAAGAGTATTTGATATGGCGTAAATCGCATCAAACTTCATCTGCGAAATCTCAGCCCTGCAGTTGTTCGCTGCAATAATCATCAGAAAGTATATAGATCCTGTGAGACAACCTTAGCATGGACTGTGCATGACAGTAAGAGGAAGCTCACCAGCACCGGCAATGGAAGCAAACTTCGTACCGATTCCTACCCATGTGCGAAAGGTTGATAATGTCGGGCCACCATCCATCCCCATTAAGTGAAGATTGTAGACATTAGCCACTGACTTATACCTGTTCGTCCTCAAGATGCTACAGGAAGCTGATAAGACACAGCGTGTCAACATAAGAAGGACCCACCAGTCTGCTTTTGCTGCTAGCTGCAGCATATTAATCATAGTAATGAATTCCAGCCCAGTGGCCATTTCCAGGCTGCGTTGGCAACGCTGGACCACGGACTGCAGAGAGTCCGTCACGAAAGCACCATTCTCACCCTCCCATGCCCCACCTGCCACCAAAGCTCGCATTGACTGCATCCATTTCTGGGTTGATGCATTCGACAAATTGCTGATAGCACCCTGTGATAAATTGGAGATAGCCTCTGCGGCACGTCCTCCCAAAGTGCTGACAGGCTTCTCAATGAACTCCCAAGCTTTCTGCTGCTTCTTCCCTTTGTTCTTTTTCTTGTGCTTCGTACCACCACGATTGCATTCCCCAACCCTGTGAACCGCATACGCGCCCGCCCCAGCACCACAACCTTCCCGCTCCCCAATACGGTTTGAACGGCGTCGCTCCCTTCGATCCAATTGGTTTTGGGCAGTGTAAGAATGTGCGTGGTCGGTGTGGATCTGGATGTATGGAGGAAGAACTTAGAAAAAAAGGGAAACGGGGAATGTTGCTCACCGTATTTGCACTGGCATTCTGCAGGGAGTCCAGCGCGATGTGTGAAGGTTCGGGCGTCGAAGGAAAAACTCCAAACGCTGAGGAGACGACCTGGGTGGGTGAAGGAAAGCTACCACAAAATGGACTCCCTGGACTGGCAGAATGTGTGCGGTCACCGTCTGCATTCTGTGAGAAGGACTTGAGCCTGATGTGTGAAGGGAATGGTCGCAAAGGCTGCGTCCACATGGACATGGACTCACTGCACTGGCAGAATGTGTGTGGTCAGCATCCCATGAGAAGGACCGGAGCTGGACATGTGAAAGTTCAGCCGTGGAAGGCAGTCATGGTCCAGTGGACTCACCAGAGTGGCAGAATGCGTTGGGTCTGTGTCATTCCGAGAGAACGGACTTGCAGAATGCACATGGTTACCGAAGGCGTAGAGCTTTTGGTATATGGCAAATATACCTGGTGGCAGACTGTCGGCAGATTGATGGAGGAACTGGAGCATGTCCAAGAGCTCCTTCAGTGAAAAGTCCATCAGTACCGGAAGCAGTCCCAAAAAGGTGCACGTTTTATCACCGTAAAACGTGCACCTTTTTGGGACACCCCCTGATGCATCAGTTGCTCCACTGGGCCCACGAGACCGAAAGCGTTCGACAGAATGCTCAAAATACTTATCATACGCTGTCATCCCACATAAAAGGATCTTGGCTGCAAGACCGACAAAGGTGAAAGAGCCAGTAGGTAAGAGTGAATGCTAAACTTTCTACATACTGTAAACTTGAACTCACCTATCTCCATGGAAAAGGCAAAGGCACCATGTCAACCCTGGCGACTTTCATCCCCAGTATGATCTTTCCTCTGCCCTCAGAGCATGAATTCACCAAGGTACCGACTTCAACCTCCACGGCCCCGTACCAGGTCGGCATACCACCCCCCAATCAGGAAGGCCGTCCCGCTTTCATCATATGTGATCCATCTTTACCCCATCGCATGCTGGTGTCGCTTCAAGCCTACCTGCAAACTGCACCTGGCAGACAGCTAGCCCCCTCTGCAGTGCTCATTCAAGCCGTTGCAGGACTGGAGAGGTCCCTGAGGGGTTATGTCCTAGACCATGAAACATCATCCAACCTCCTTTTCCATCGCGCTTTCAACCCCATCAGCTGTGCAGTGGAGGAGGTGGACAGTAATCCGTCACAGCCTGTGACTACCACACGTAACACACTGTTCAACCAGATTCCCGATGGAACCTATCGCCCACACCGAGACGCGGACGCACAGCTTCACGTCAAGTTCAAGAGCTGGACAGCATTTTCACATCATGCGACGAATATATTACAGCTTGGTCGTAACAGTACAGTTCTGGAGCTGAGCCCTAGTGAGACAGGGCATCACTCCATAATATTTAAGGTGTGCTGATCTGAACCTACAGGAATCGCTCACCTCACCATTTGTACCCCCAGATTGGGATATCTATGCTGTCAGATCTGAAAAAAATACCATATGCTCTGCTCTTTGGAGGCGATCGGTACATGCTCTTCACTCTTTGCCCAATCCCTGGAGGGCCCCTGCACCGCCTTCTGTGCTCAGATATTCTGCATATCCTGGATGCGACAACGCCATTTATGCCCCTAATCATTTACTGTCTGTTGGGTGTGGGTGCCAAGGTCTTGGACGTGCTGCAGCATGTCCAAGTTCCTACAATCTCATTGGTAACGTCATTAGGCCGTACATGACACGCAACGAAAACAGCTAACGCAAACATCCATGCAAATGCTGCTAAGCTGGCAACAATATTTCCTGGTGTAACTTTACAGGTGCTTTTCTTTCCATCAATCGCTTCTTCTCAATCAAAGGTCATTTTAGGCTGAAAATTTAGGGCTAACATTCGATCTCGATCGATGTCAACAGGAGACGTACGTGCTGAGTCTTTGCAACGTCATGTCTTCTTTGCACATGCGTGGGCCTCCTCCCTCCACCTTCAAGCAGTGGCTGCACAAGGCGACGCGAGTTCTGAAGTCACTTCCTTGGCAACGTCAGCAATGCCGAAAACTTATTCTTACAACATATCTGGAGAGGGGATCAGTTGGGAATGTATTCAGAGGGCATTATGCTGATATGCAACAAGAAGACATTGTCGGAAAGGTTGTGGTGGATGGGCTGTCTCAGGAACTGCTATATCACGAAGCCAGAATATATGCAGATCTCACAGCACTTCAGGGCTCAGCAATACCATCTGTGTATGGTCTCTATGTCAGTGGGCATCTTCTTGTGCTGGTCATGCAATATGCAGGAGAGAAATTTAGGTCCTTCTTTGACCTTACATTGCGTCAGCGGTATGTCCCCACCTATACTAGACTATCACATCTACTTTACTCTTTTTAGGTCAGATCTTTGGGCTACTCTCCTGTTACTTCATCAGGCAGGAGTTTGCCACCAAGACTTACGACCTGACAATGTGGTCTTATCTCCCACAGGCGCCATCCGGGTACTGGACTTTTCACATGCGACTCTCCATAACTGCAGGGGAATAGGTGAATGTTCAGAGCTTCAGGATGCCAGGCTGATGCTGCAGTTCCCTCCATCTGAACCCCATGATTCATATTATTAAAATGTGCAGTATTTCAGTGACGTTTTGTTTTGTCAAATGGTACAAATAAAAATAGGCGAGATACTAAATATGTGTTAGTACACAAGTTTTTCTCTCGCGTCTCACGTAGGCTCCCTCGCATCTCTCTCTAAGCTCTCTCGCATCTCTCTCTCTTTGCTGATATGGGACGGAAAGCTGTGAAACAACGTAAGGAGGAAACCAAAGCAAAACGACGGCGCACCACCCAAGGGCCTGCCACTTCTGTGCCAGATGGACCCACAATGGTGTCCGATGAAGAGAGGGAGACGGAGCCTGTGGTAAAGACAACGAACGACAATATGAATGGGGTCAAGGCCATTGCAGAGCTGGGGAAAAGAGTGAGATTTGTTACCACTACACGCACAACCCAATCACGTTCCTCCATCGCTTCAAAATCTGGAGATACCCTTTCCACACAGGCACATTCCAATGCAGAAGCATCAAAGCTGCAAAGCCAGGAAAAAACCTCAGTCAACGAAGTCCAGCGTCCTGGGTGTAAGGCGTCAAGTGGAGTCGCTGCCTTGCTTCAAAGGTTAGCCATGGATGATGTTTCCGAGGAATCTGGTGAGGAATTTGGTGAGAAATTTGATGTCAATGAGTATGAGGAAGAGGAAAACTCCCAGGAAAGAGTTGATGAGGAGGAAGAGCTCAAGAGGTGGCGCGTGACCAATGATAACGATGTCATCAAGTTCAAGCCAAAGCTGAAGACCACAACTAGCAATAAGGTAGCAAAAGGGAAGATTACAGTGGAATTGAGTGAAAGTGATGATGACGATGACGGTGAGTTGCTTCTCCGCAACAGAAAGGGAATGATCTTACATTATCACATTTAATAGAACCATTCAGCTTCACCGTTGAAATAAATGATAGATCGAAAGGGTCACGCATTGTGGAAATTCTGTCATCAATGCTGTCTTGGGGCGATTTCCAGCAAAAACTAGCAGAGGCACTCAACATATATCTGACATCACTACGGGCACAGTATCGATTCAGCTCTGAGAATAAAGACTCACTGCCATGTGATCTCACCTCACAGCAACAATTTACCACTATGCTGCTACGTCTTCGTCCTCTGGTAGTCCCAGCAATGCTCACCAACGGTCAGCGTTCTGCAAGAAAAATGAAAGCTGTGGCAGTGCAAATCTTCAACAAAGGTGACGATCCTGTGCAAAATAATATAAAGGTCTGTAGCACTTTTGCTCACGGCCATAACTAAATTAGTATCAACAGAAAAATCCTGGGGCTTCAAAGACGTCGACCGTTGGTGACAAGGAAATTGTAAAGTCCAATGGGGATTTGTTCCATGAGCAAAAAGTTGCAGCTAGAAGGGCACTTATTGAAGCGTATTCATGTGACATTCATAGCCTTCCCGACAAGCCTGTCCTATGTTGGAAAGATTCCCAGAACTCCTGCTACCCCATTACCGAAAGTAACCTCAATTTATGGGCCACCAAGATCGTGTGTTTGGTTGTTTTATTCCAGTCAAATGACGCTGACCTTTCACTGAAGGTCAGAGATCCTGGGAACAATACTATTGACGTGAAACCTGTGGAACTCAACTTCTACAGCAATGCACCACGTTCCAGGAATCCTGGCCATCCAATAGCACAGACACAGGCACAGGCACCGCTGCCAAACCCAGGTTTTCCATATGGCTATTACCCCCACCATATCCCCCAACATGGCCCGGCTACAGTCAAGGCCCACCATCCACTCTCAATCCAGCACAAACTGCAGCAGTTGCGCCTATCAAAGTCAACTATCCCATGATAATTCCTTGGTTGAACTATTGCGACCAACATCCTGATCGCTGTGGAGAAGATTTCAGTGCACATGCTGATAAATTCAATAAAGAAGGTTATCGCCGTCTCCACCAGCTTACTGGAGAACGTGTTTCTGTGGAAAAGTTGTCTGATTGGCTTGGAATTGGTAAAGGTACAGCAGATTGGTTAATACGTTATGCGGAAGAGGACTTGGAGTTGGTGAAGGCTGGAACATTCACAATGACAGTTGAAGAGGACTTGTATGCGTAGAAACACGGATATTGTGACTTGGAAACCCTTTGTTGAGGAGATATGCTTTGAAACATAGATTTTTTTGTTAGTGGGAAGAACATATGAAGTATTCTGAATTAAATAGTTCTATGCGAGTAACAGTACACCCCACTACAATAAAGGTATTAGTGAGAGGGGGACAGCTACAGTAAATGCTAGTAAATGTACTGCAGATGGGAAAGCCGTGTGCCGATCTGTGCAACCGTACTTCCATGCATGTTCTCATGTGAGCTGTCAAAAATGTCTTTAGCACCTAGCAAATAAGCACTGGAGTGTACATACATAGTTTGACAATGGCTGATGCCCTCTGTGGCCTGCAAGGTCCAACCGACTTCCATACCCATTGCCAAATTTTCGAATTTGGAAATGGCTATATTAGAACAAAAATAAGTGGTCAACACCTTGGTTATGGGTATGGGAATGGGGATTTCAAACCACTAGTTGATATGTGCAAAACTTGCTGAGATATGGCCATCCGATTGTAGGGCCTTGGATGAAGTTGTGACTGTGGCGTTATACAAGGTCACGTGCAATACACAATAAAAACCCTGAAACCTTTGTGTTGGCCCCCAGTGCTCTTTGACTTCCAGTCCACTCACCCCGGCAGAGAGAGCCGAATTTCTCTGCTTGATGCCAGGGCACTGAAGTCCTGGTTTGGGTGCAGCCTCTGGATGGTTGTGAGCATTCAATTCTAGCCTTGACTGTCACCAGTGGGGAGGGTGGCCTCTCCACTATTCCTTGGGCATGGGCCTGGGGTGGGTGACTTTAAAGGTCCTAGTATACGGAGTCATGTAGTTTTAATTTTATTCTAAGCAATCTTATATATTTAAGCTTATTATAAGGGAACATTCTGATGTTGCTGGCATCAGTCCCACACCCAATAAGATGGCTACATACCTCGCGAAGCTGGCACACGCATCAATTGATGTGGTGGCGTGTTTCGCAAGGTGTTGGTGCCCCACTGGTGGGCTCATCGTTGGGGCCATGAGGGCCACCGCCATCATTGTTTGGCCGTGTTGGGCATCAGTGGGGCTGCTGTCATCATTGGGCATTGGCTGGGGGCCCTTTACGGCATGGTTGGGGCCATTGCCATCATCATTGGGCATTGGTGGGGCCGTTGGCGTTGTTGTTGGGTGTTGGCGGCCCTGTTGGGTGTGGCTTGGGTGTTGTTGGAACCCCAGTTGTTGTTGAGGGCCCCTTTGGGCGGTGGTGGGGCCGTCGTCATCGTCATTGGGTGTTGACAGCCCTTTGGCATTGGTGGGGCATTGGCAGCCCTGTTAGGTGTGGCTTGGGTGTTGTTGGGGCTGCCATTGTCATTTGGGGCCTTTGTGAGGCCGTCACCGTCGTTGTTGGGCGTTGGCAGCTTTGGGGCATTGGTGGGGCCCTGTTGGGTGTAGCTTTGGCAGTGTTGAGGCCACCGTCTTCGTTGGGGGTCTTTAGGGCATTAGTGGGGCCATCGTCGTCATGGTTGGGCGTGGTGGGGCCATTGGAGTGGTACCGAGGTACCACTCCGGGGACTCACACAGGACTCGAGGGGAAGTTGACTGGATAGGATGGATGGACTGACTACTACATCTGGAAGGCTACTGACTAGGTCAAACCATGGGAACCTGATCACATGACTGACCAGGCACAACTACTACACCATCATCTTTGTTGTTGGGCGTTGGCCGCCCTGTTGGCTTTGGCGGGGCCATTGTCATCATTGTTGGGCTCCGTGGTCCTCGTTGTCCCATTCTGCCATCCCAGTCGTTCTCATTTCTGTCATCCCCATGCCTGTGCCCACTGTCCTCATCTTTGTTGCCCTTGCCCGGTGTCGTGGTTCCCTGTTCCCGTCGTCGTATTCCCCTTTCACACCATCGTTGCATTCATTCGTTCACCCTGTTGTCGTCATTCCTGTTGTCCTCGTTCTTGCTGTCGTGGTCATCCTGGGTTGCTCCTGTTCATGGCTGCATCCTCCATCTCCTTTTCGCCTGCATCCGCGTCCACTTGTTGCTGTTGCCTTGTTCACCTTCGTTTGGCACGAGGGTGTGGAAAAAAAAACCTACAAGTGTTTAAATAGTCAGTAGAATAAATGAATAAGATAAATAGAATACTTACCTGGGGTGCTCTGGCATCTGCACCTGTTGTTGTGTCGTTGTTGAAAACAACAAGTGTTGTTGAACTTGCACGTGAGAATTTCAACTGGAATTTGCTGATATCCAAAACGGTGTTGAGTTGCCATATAGGAAAGGGTGGCTGGATTTTCTTATTATTATTATATATACTACAACACCTCAATGGCCAGGGCAAGACCCTGAAGAGATGTAGGTATGATATATCTACCCCAAGAGGAGTTTTGGTATTTTATTTTATTTTATATTGGGAGATATTCACAATGCATTTTATGCCTCTGCCAAAATTGGACCCTTAAACAGCTAACTTTGCGAGTACACATCTGAAAAATCCAAAATTAATTCTAGGAGTACTAAGGAAGATGTACATTGTGTTCCAGACAAGTGTCTGGTAGTTGGTGTGGCAGGGAATGTGTTGGAGCCAAAATGTGATGAACTTCTCACTCACCTTCCATTCATGATTGTGTCTGCCTATATGGACTTTTGATTGTCCGCAAAGCTTCAAATCAATTTTG